>JASAOG010000074.1:1557500-2157500 GCA_030265305.1 Biomphalaria pfeifferi
TCTTTAAAAAGTTTTGAACAGATAGTGTTCTTCTTGAATGAAGTGAAGCGTGTTGTCTGTCTGACATCAATGAGGAGTGAGTTCCAAACCTTTGGTCCATGTAGGCCCTACTGAAAAGGCCCGCAAACCTAAATATTCAAGGGAGAAACAGGACAGGACTAGAAGCGTTGAGTCCATGGAGCGCAGAGCTCTCTGGAGGGACATATAGAGCTAAAGATTCACTAAGGTTCTTTATTATTAGTAGTATTAAATATGTAGTGGTAGTGCGGTGGATATTTCTTCAGGCCGTACCGGCCGCCAATAGCCACTTTACATTTTCTCAAAAGAACGTGCACCACGCCACCCATACCTATGCGATATTAAGTTCAAAGTAAATACTTGGTTCATGAAATTAAAAAAATAACAACAACTAACACGTGAACAAACTAGTTACTGTACTCTGTACACTTCGGTAAGTTTATCCGTGCGGCTCATGCATCTCAACGGTTGATCAAAAAAAAAAATGCAAACGCTGCCAAAACTGTCAATAACTTTACTACTGAATTGCTTCTCGTCGCGATCGACAAGCCGGCGATGAACGTTTATCTGGCAATACAGATATTCTTCATAATGTTGTAGCTCTTGCATCATTTTAGGATGTAGACAAAACAAATAGAACTGAGCATTAGGCCTACTATTTGCTTGTAAAGCGAAACGTTAATGAAGAAACTAACGAACAAAGTTACGAAATGTAAAGCCGTATTCTGTAATAACTCCCGAAATCCAAACACCCACTCAATACCCCGTTTGCCTGCCATTAGTCTTGCCTTCCATAAGATGCCATCCTTGGAGTGTTCCTCAACATGGCCAAGTTGGTTTTATGTCATTAATATGACTGTTGATTTGCTGTAAAGCTGCCTCTTATGCTAAGATGGACAGACTGCAACATCAAGGAAACTGGTTCATGAAAAGATGAATAATAGACAATTAAAAGACAAACCAGGAACACATGAGAAGCAGACACTGATGACACATATGCAGTTTGCCAGGTCTCACTTACAGCCGTTATTTTAAAATACGCCAGTCAAAGATCTTCTCAAAGTTGTGAATAAATTCGTGATTCTCAGTCCATCATGTTTCACACAAAAGAAGTAAATTTAGCATCAACACTCTCTCTTGGGACTACTGTTATGGAAGAAATAGTTAATCTCCTGGATGACACCAACAGCATTAGGTATATCTGAAATGACATTCAGGTTAATAATAATGTGGGATTCGCAACGGAAAATGTCTGCTTTTGGATATTTTTCACGAATCCTTGCCAAAACACAGTGTAAAATGCTACCCATCACGGGCAGCTATCGTAGCCTTGGCCTAGTAGTTTGTCATGTGAAAAATGTACATAATGTATTCGCTGATAATGAAGTTGGACACAGGCAGTGCGTCTCTCTTAACAACAATGGCCAAACAAATAAATTCTTATTGAGTATCAACAAATCAAACGCTCAAACACATCTGTAAGTGCCTGTGATATCTGCATTTTATTAACGAAATATCAAGAAAACGCAGTTAATTCATGCTGCTGCTTGTAAATTTTGATTTCTTGCTGCTGACAGTGCTCCGTTGATACAAATCAACGTTTTGACTCGGGTGATATGGGAAGAACATTTTTTATAACACAAACTGGTGGACATGTTTAACCTGCTATTTAATTTAATTGAGCGCTAACACGGACCGCAACTCCGCAACACGTAGTCATCAAGATGACTGTACTCTTCAATCTTGTTCAAAGAAACTTGCTCATAGGCCTATATTAAATCAAGACAGCTGCCAAGGTTTTTTACTTAAAAACAAAAAAAAAATACTTTTATCATATTTTAGGTCTTAACAAAATATAATGATAACAATAAATTATATGCAAATGAAAACAAATAGTAAACAATCGTAAACAAACAACATTTAGCCACGTGATTCTCTATCTATTCTATACAAATTACGTAATCCATAAAGGCTGTCACGTGATACTTTTTTTTTCATTGTTTTATCAATATTATCACCTGGCTAAATGTTGTTTGTTTACGATTGGTGAATGAGGTCCATTTGAAAATACTTTATATAGATCTAGATAGTTTAGCTTAACATTGCAGCCTAATAAAACAGAATAGGCAAATTAACTATTTTTTTGTTTGTTTGGGATAGCCTACCGCAAATCAGTAGGGCCTTCAGTAGCTTATACTATGGAAAAACCTGTTGACAGGCTTTAGGTTCTTCGAAGGTACCTGTTTAGAACTAGATGTCTACTAGATTTCTAGTCTAAATATTGAGAGTCGGATTTGGAGATATAGCATGAAGTGAGAAGGCTTGTTCTTCCGTTCATGATAGAAATGAATCGCTCATTAGTAGGTGCGCAACAAAGTTTTCTTTATGAAATCTTTAATAAGGTCCGAGGATTCATGAGGGATGCAGTATTTTCCGTGGCTACGCAGCCCCCAGATGTGACCTACATATTTTGCCACTTCCAGGGCAAGCATAACCATAATAATCTATATAAGCCCTCATTCACTCGCCTATCGCTTATTCTTATACTTGCTTTGGACGGAAAAAAATACGAACATTTAGATCTAAAACAACTAAAATATAATTTCATGATCGAAACCGAATATACCACAAATATTGTTTTTGTAATTACTAGTTTTTTTAAAGCCAACATATCTACAAATTACAAGTGTAACTTTCTTCCGTTTTTATACACTACCGGTACAGTATTTAAATACTTTTGTTTGGCGCTTGGCTTCCGAACTTAAGGTTCTGGGTTCGAATCTCATTGAAGGCTGGGATTTTGAATTTCAGGATTTTTAGGGCGTCCCTGAGTCCACCCAACTCTTATGGGTACCTGATTTTAGTTGGGGAAAGTAAAGGCGGTTGGTCGTTGTGATGGCCACATGACACCCTGCTCGTTAACCACTGGCCAAAGAAACAGATGACCTTAACGTTATCGCAAGGTCTGAAAGGGGAACTTAAATGCTTATGTGCGTAAACTTGGTGCGAAACTTGTTTTTGTAGACATTGCAAACCAAACTATTAAAAAAATCCCCTTAAAAAAAAAAAGACTATGGTTATCTAAGGGAAAGAACTCCACACTTGCAGCTATATCTCTCGGTAATGTAAAAGTTGTTTCCCTTGTTCGATATAAAACAAAATAATTAATTACCAGTAATTAATTGATTCATGTTTTGTTAGGTAGACTACAATTAACAATTGTTTAAAGTTTCAACGTGACCCTAGAATGGGTTAGGGAGAAATAACGTATTCAATTATCTAAGGAAATATTTAGCATCATCTTTGAATACTTAAGGGTTTCCCTTGTTAGATCAAACAAAATAAAGAATTACAAGTGTCGTAATTAATTGAATAATTTTTAAAAAATTAATTCATGTCTTAAATAATAGAGCAGAGTTTCAACCTGAGCCGAGAATTGGTGAGTTGATATAAGCTTTGTACAATAATATGGACAGGGAAGATAAGGCGGGGTAAGAGGTTATAGAACAAAGCTTGTCAATGTTAACATGTTCAGAAAGCTTACAGTATTTTGAGACCTAAGTTGGGAACGAACTAGTAAGAACAATAAGAGACACCAGGAGTACACCACTGTCGGAATTAACAGGCAAGAATGTACCTGAGTACCTGAGTCGACCACGTGATTTCTAAACCCAACATTTTGGTCCTTATTCTAGATGTAGAACATGTAGCACTTTTATGTTACGACTCTGGCTGTAGGCTAAAAGAGGCACGGCGGCTGAGTGGTAAAGCGCTTTGCTTCCGAACCGGAAGTCCCAGGTAAAGGCTTCACATTCGGGATCTTTTGGGGGCCTCTGAGTCCACTCAGCTCTAATGGGTACCTGACATTAGTTGGGGAAAAGTAAAAACGGTTGAGCTGGCCACATGACATCCTCTTTAACCGTGGGCCACAAAAACAGATGACCTTTACTTCATCTGCCTCATAGACCACAAGTGGAACATTTCTTTTTTTCCCTTGCTGTAAAAGGGGGAGGGTTGTCATAGTCCTTAGCTGCTTAGCATGGCACTCTGTGGCAACGTCCATAAGAGGAAATGGATAGGGAAAAGGAATCATAACCTCCAGTGAGCCACCACAGTACCGAGAACATGGTTGACTCTGGGACTGTTTTGTTTTATTAATGAAGATTATTACATCCCAGCCCAAACCCCACCTGCAGGACGTCAGGGGTTGGAAGCTAGCAGCGTTGGTGATGGATTGATGGAAGCTAGCAGCGTTGGTGATGGATTGATGGAAGCTAGCAGTGTTAGTGATGGATTGATGGAAGCTAGCAGCATTGGTGATGGATTGATGGAAGCTAGCAGTGATGGATTGATGGAAGCTAGCAGCGTTGGTGATGGATTGATGGAAGCTAGCAGCATTGGTGATGGATTGATGGAAGCTAGCAGTGATGGATTGATGGAAGCTAGCGGCGTTGGTGAAGGATTGATGGAAGCTAGCGGCGTTGGTGATGGATTGATGGAAGCTAGTAGTGTTAGTGATGAATTGATGGAAGCTAGCAGTGTTAGTGATGAATTGATGGAAGCTAGCAGTGTTAGTGATGGATTGATGGAAGCTAGCAGCATTGGTGATGAGTTGATGGAAGCTAGCAGCGTTACTGATGGATTGATGGAAGCTAGCAGCGTTGGTGATGGATTGATGGAAGCTAGCAGCATTGGTGATGGATTGATGGAAGCTAGCAGTGATAGATTGATGGAAGCTAGCAGCATTGCTGATGGATTGATGGAAGCTTTCAGCGTTGGTGATGGATTGATGGAAGCTAGTAGTGTTAGTGATGAATTGATGGAAGCTAGCAGTGTTAGTGATGAATTGATGGAAGCTAGCAGTGTTAGTGATGAATTGATGGAAGCTAGCAGTGTTAGTGATGAATTGATGTAAGCTAGCAGTGTTAGTGATGAATTGATGGAAGCTAGCAGTGTTAGTGATGGATTGATGGACGCTAGCAGTGTTAGTGATGAATTGATGGAAGCTAGCAGTGTTAGTGATGAATTGATGGAAGCTAGAAGCGTTGGTGACAGATTGATATAAGTTAGCAGGGTTCAAATTCATGACATCAAGAGCAATACACACGACCAGGCATCCATCCTGAACCCAATTAGCTGTTGAATAGTTATATTTGTGTTGTAGATAACAACTACTTCACTACCAACTGCCTTTATTTTAGGTGAGTAACTGGTAAAAACAAGTCAGAACAACCTGTAGGGCATGTAGTAAATTGAGATTTAGTACCGGTATCCCAAACTCAACTACAGTGTGTTGATTTTGTTTTGGAAACCATGTACCTTCGTAGTAGGCTACTTGCTAACCTAAACTAGCTACTACTTTAATGAATGTGCTGCCTTTACTTCAGCCCCCTTTTAGTTTTTGACCAAGATTGAGCACCTTATTCTGACTCTAGTACATCCCTTAAGATCTTTATGAACTTTGTAATATAACATTAAGTGGCGCTGTGGCTGAGCGGTACAGCGTTTGGCTTCCAAACCAAAGGTCCGGGTTCAAATCCTGGTGAAGACTGGGACTTTCAATTACACTGGATCTTTTGGCGAATCTGAGTCCACCCAGCTCTAACAGGTACCTGATATTAGTTAATGAAATGTAAAGGCGATTGGTCGTTATGCTGGCCACATGACACCCTTATTAACCGTAGGCCACAGAAACAGATGACCTTTACATCATCTGCCAATAGGCCACAAGGTCTGAAGGGGGAACTTTACTTAATATAATATTATGTTTATAATACACAAATGCACATAAGTAAAAAAAATAGGTACTTTTGAATGTTTGGATCAAATACTATCATATAAACATATGGATTGACTGAAAATCAAGAATTAATATGGTACTTCAAAAATTAAATTATAAAACAAACTAAAAATAAACAATTGTATATTTAGGGTCAAGATATAATATAGCTGGAGGCATCTTTCCAATACAAAGACCCTAATTTAAATTTACAACATAAACATAAACAAAGAGTAGACCAATTATTTAGTTCTTAAATACAATAGTTTTTATTTTTCAAAGTTCTCTGGTTTACACAAGATAGTAAGTTGATTTAAGTGAGCTGATATGAACTACACACAGAAGAATGCTAAAGTAAATTGCATTTCAGTTATGTATTTCAGTATGTTACTCTAACCCTGACACATGTGAAGTAATTAAATTGTAAAAAAAAAAAAAAAAAAAAAAAAAAAAAACAAACACATTTTTTAAAATGTATTATAATTTAATGGTTTTTGTTTGTTGTTTAAGCTTTGTTGGATATTTTTATTATTAGCATTATTATAATGCTTAAGTAAAAAAACTGTTGCCCTAACTATACACAAACAAGTGAACCATAGAGGTGTCACAAACCAATAGACAAGCACTGTGGAATAGGAGACATAGTATTTGACCATTGAATGTTGGACACCTAAGCTCAGAAATTTCAGGATCATTCATGTATATGTATATAACACTTCAAATATATATATATATATATAGTTATCGAGCAGTATATTAAAATGAAATATCTGGAAGCTATAGATTGATATAAAAATGGAAAAGGAAAAAAAAGAAGCTTTCAATTGAAAATTCAATTAAACTTTTGCCACTGTAGGGATTTTTATTTATTTATAATACTGACTTACTAGAGCCACTGCTGTGTATATTCAAGTTACTAATGATGAATGATGGAAACTAATTAAAGTATTTGAGTTATTGTTTCATTGCCTTTACTCCTTTTTTTTTAATCATTTTATTCAAAGAAATCAATTAATCTTGAGCTGGAACAAGTAAGTCCAATGTAACAGTACTCATCCAAGTACAATTAATAAAAAAAAACTATTAGTGATTTTTTAAATTTGGCAAACCATCAATATATAGTTAGACCAACTGATACAGAATAATATTTTGTCCTGATTAGCTTGAATCTAATGTTATAAGATGCACATAACTAGGCCTCCATTCCTTAAGTATTATAAAACTAATTGCAATAGTTTCAGACATTAAAACCATTTAAAGGTGAGAATATGTATAACCGGTACATTGAAGATTTGAATTTACAAAATTATATTTTGTTGTTTTTAAGAAATGAAAGAAAAACAAAAACTACTAAAATACATACACAAAGAAATATACACATTTTTGAATATTTATGCAGCAACAAGTGCATCTATTTTTGAAGAAGAAAAAAATCTTTTAATTACCGGTACATTATAAAAATATTAAGAGGAACTATTACATATTTTAAAATAATTTTATTCTAATGGCAAACATATTTTTTACTTTTACATTCATATACAAAGTCATTCCCTTCCCTCCCCCCTTTCAGCCCAACTGATATTTTACCTACACACGTCTCACCAACCATTTCTCTTCTGACACCTGCAATTAACTACTAATAACACAATGGCCGAAGAAAGACCAAAACATTGAAGCAATGAAGGCACACAGTCTTATCACATGATAATCCAAAAAAAAAGACCAAGGAAAGACACATGTTTGATGGGATTTTGTTCTCCCCAGATCAATTCATTAAAGCTCACAAGTAAAACTTAAATATGTTGAGGTGAATGTATGCCACAAAAAGCACATTTTTGTACTCAGCAATTCTTCTAAACACCAAACTTGTAGTACCAGTATTTTCAAATCTAGCACAATAAAATATTAGTAGGGTATGCATCTCAAAATAGTTAGTATAATTACATAAGGGGTATAAGAACAGACTTTGTATATTATATCAATACAAGTTTACATATATGTAATATTTAATAATGAAAATGCCTTTGTACATTCTTAATCAACAAACTATGAGTTTGCAAAGGGAAATAACTGAGGTAAGAAGACATTTAAGACTAAAAAAAAATTTTTAAAAATAAAAGCTATAGTACTATTACTATAATACAAGATTGCACAACTAACAATTTTGCGGTAAAAGATATAAGATTTAAAAAAAAAAAGATTCTTGAAATTTAAAACAAACCATGTATGTTTCATTTACATTGCCATATATGGTAAAATTTAAAACTTGAAATCTTTGTCTGGAGTAACATTAAAAAAAAAAAATGTACCACTTTATAACGATTTCATTATTTTATTTTAATCCTTTGTATTAATAGAAGTTAAAATGAAAAAATAATAACATATTTACAATGAGTATTAATATTTCATAAAAACACAAAACTAATTTTTTTTAAAACTAGGAAGGACATTTTTTTTGTTTCCTGATAAAATGTTAATTCATTTTAACATCACAGTTCACAACCACTTGGAAAGATATGTCTTTTAATAACATCATTAAAAAAAAAAAAGCATAATTACAAAAGATATGGCCAAAGTGCAATATCAATACCATATCTAAATAGTTCACAACCTCCATTATGTATAACGTTTGTTGCTTCTCTAGTGAGTTTTTCATATCTTTAATTAAATAACTAACTTTTTTTTTTTTAAGTGGAAAAAGACACTATGAAAAAAACACACACAAAAAAAAAAAAAAGAAAAAACTTAAGTGGAAATCTTTCCACCAACTGCACCAATTATCAATTATTTTCACAACAGAGAAACAGCTTATAAAAAAACATGTATCTTCAAACCAAAATAAAATCTTTTTGAAAATATTTTCTTCTTCAATTAGCATGTATTTAAAAGATCTAATTTTATGTTTAGTTTTGTTTTTTTGTAAATGGCTATTTCATATTTAAAGGTTCTACAAAATAGTTTTACTTTAAAGAAATGCTTCACTAAAATCTATATTAAGAACATTCTATAATTTACAAAGATCTAATGCCTGCAAGAAAATTATGATCATATTTCATGGTCAACTAGCACAAGTCAGAGTACCAAAATCAAGCATTGCCAACATGGTCATAAAAAAAAAAAATATGAGTAAAAAGCTTGCATCAAACTGACATTGTCTGATTACTAGTTAATAATAGTGTGCTCTATTATAACTCTAATTATATAAAAATATTTCAAGAAAACAATTTTAATTAAAAAATATATATTTCATTCATAAATATTATCCTAATAATATAAGAATATATGTTGTTGTTTTTCTTAATATATCTTTTTCTTTTAGTTACCATTTTTAAGTCAGCTATAGAGTAGTGATTTGCACATAGGCCTAAAGCTTTTTTTTTCACTAGTTGAACTGTCTAAACAAGGTGTTGAAAACTTAATCTACGGATAAATGGAAACTGATGTAATGGACCAACAATTTTAGGCAAGCCAACTAGATAAAAAAAAAAGGTGAATACATTTGAAAAATCAAAACTAGTTGTTTTTTTTAAACTGCAAGTATAACAAAATATAAAAATTCTAAAATACCCATGTATTTATTCAGGTAATAAGCTATACTAAAAAGAAACATAACATACATGCATGGTGTATAATACTTTTCTAATAAGTTGTTATTTTTTATTTTTTTTAAGCACCATGCAGAGCAGGGCACATTAACATACAATACATAAATGTCATCAATTTTTTTTGTACTATGATTTATAATCTAATAAGTTAATTTGTAAACAATCATTTAAAAATACGCCTAACTTTAAATATATATATATATACTGTTTATCCAGCCAAGACTGAACAATCAACGGAGTGATCTTTGCTAATTATTTTGATGATCCAATTATTGAAAAAAAGTTAAATTTAACTTTTAAAATATAAATAAATGTCAACATAAAAGTCACCGGGAATCATAAAGCTATTACATTGTACTTTTGTGAGTTTCATTCATATAACTTGTATCTCTACACCCAACAGCAAATAGAAAAACTGCTTTGAATAATGCTTCATGATTAAACCAGTTTAATGAAGAATAGTTTATAATCCACTAACATATAAACTACATACTTTAAAAAAATTAAGCCATCTTGTTTACTAAAAAATGTACCTTCAATTTTAGTCATGATTGAAAAATAAAAATTTAGGTGAAAATAAAAAAAATTTTGATTGAAAAAATTACAAAAACATACAAAATACTTTTTTAAAAACCAAAGCTTATGTTAAGCATAGTTGTATCATGTCGTTTGAATCAGCCAAGCAATTAAATTTGTAATAGATTTAGAGAATAAAAAAGCATTTATAAAAAAAAAAAGAAGAAGGGTGGAACGACCTGAATTTGAGCTCATGGCTCAAGCCTTCTCAAGCCAAGAAAGTACCCACTCTGCAAGTGGAAAGGCTATGAACATGGAAGATTGTACAGTTATTTATTGTTTCAATTTATCATCTTATTTTTCATGCTGCGCTCACTAAGACTCAGATGATGACTTATAAAAGCTTATACCACCATTTCAGTCAACTACAAATTCTTTCCTTTATTTGAGATACCAAAGAAAATAATTAATTATCAATAGTTAATTACTTAATTGTCTTTGTGGTTTTTTTTTCATTGCTTCTTGTGTTGTCAGGTAAAAGAAATAATTGTGCAAAATTTCAGCTTGATCCAAGATTGAGTGTAGGAGAAATACAGTATACAAACTCTTCACCAGACAGACAGAAAGAGTATATATTTCTAAGCTTTGTAAAAACATGGAAAAATTATTTCTTTAAAATAAATAATTAAAAAGGAAGAAAAAAAAAGGATTTTTAGTTTTGACTTGCATTTAAACATTGATATGTTATTTTAATATTTATCCTCAAAGGTGATAGGCTACTTTTTATCTATATTTTACAATTTTCAAGTTGAAACACCAAGGGTTTTAAAAAGAATAAGAATAAAGATAAAAGCAATATATATATAAATGTACAATTGTATAAAATTGTCAATGCATGTTGCCATCCTCTGATCCTTATAATGCCTTGTTCTATATTTAAATTGTATTAATATCAGTTAGCATGGTTGAGTATGTTTTTAAACACATTATATGTGCACAGAGATAGATATAATAAATGTTAAACAAGGAGATTCATGACAGACAGTCAGTTATAAATTGAGCTAATTGTGTGAAGTTATTTAATAACCTTTTTTTTTAAAACAAAAAATGTCTATTCTATAGTAAATCTATATATAGACAGACCTTACAGGAAAAATTTAAAAATCTTCCTCAACTTTAAGTGCCAGGTCTGTAATTTGTTTCAGCAAATCAGAAGCACTTCTTGCCTGAGTTTCATTAAAGCTGGAGTCAAAATCCAAATCTTTACTCTGGTCAAAGACATCTGATGTCCCAGACTCCTCCCAGTCACTTTCCTCAGTAAGACTGGACAAAGAACCCATGTAGCTGGCTGTGCCTAGGGAAAACTCTGAACCAGTATCTGAAAAGCGGTCCGACATTGTCAACTTCAGGTCTTGAATTGACTCTTGCAAAGACATCAGCTGACAAAATAAAGAAATGTCCAGAAATCGCAGATCTTTCTGAAAAAAAAAAAGAATATAATTCAGAAATGAGAGATGAGCTTCTGAGTGGCAATTCTGTGAGTATTGAATTTATATAATATTTTTATTATATCAATGCAAAAATGACAATGGTTGTTGGTAATGAATGTGGTGTCATTCCTAACAGCTAATTATCCAATCTCACCTGCTGGCATATTTAATAAAAAGTAAATTGAATAAAAGCTTGAAGTCCTTTTTTTTTTATTTTAACAAAAAAAAATTATTTTGAAAAATAATGTGAAAAAAATATATATTTAGTAATACCAAGTTTATATATAAATACTATTAATATAATCATAGGATGTTTAAGGATTTTAAAATTATTTTTCAGCAACCATAAATCTACTTGCTTTCATGAGCCCTTACTTCCTTTTTAATACACCCTAACTAGTTCAAACAAAAAAAACAGAAAAAAAAACAACTATAACATTAATAGGCTTATGTGCAATCCATCCTTTAACAAAATAATATAAAAAAATAGTAAAAAAAAAAAGCTTATATTAAGAGTAGTTGTATCAGTTTGGATCAGTCATGTATTTAAAGGTGTAATAGATCTAGAGTAACAAAATATATCTGTGTGATTAGAAGTATCTTTAACAATTGTTTTTGTTTAGCGCTATTTCATGCTTTTAACATTCTCAATACAGTCTGATCTGAACTTGTCTATCACTTGTCTGGACCAGCTAGGAAAAGGGAGAAAGAAAGGGATATCTAGATGAATATTACCATGATCGCTTTTAAATGCATTTTTTAAAAAAGTGGAACGACCTGAATTCAAACTCGAGGTTTCAAGCCTCCTCAAGCATATATACTAAGACTAACCACTGTGTCAGCAAAGTGCTTATGAAAATAGAAGGTTTTATACTAATCTATTGTTAGTTTCAAACTTTAAAGTGGCAACCTATTTCTCTCATCAAAGGGGATTAATTTAACTTATACCACCACATGATTCAAATATATAATATACAATTTCTTTCCCAAAGAAAATAATTAATTACCAATAGTTAATTAGCTAATTTTTTTTTTTATTGATTCTTGTTTTGACAGAGAAAAAAATGTGCAAAATTTCAGCGCTTGATCTGAGATTGGGTATAGAAGAAATACTGTGTAAACAATTTTTACTAGACAGACAGATTGAGTTGAAGTTTTGTAAAACTAACATTTTAGATACGTGCTATCATATCAGCATTTACACACACCTGATAACAACAATCTTACCATATCTTTTTGGAGCTTCATTAAGGATGAGTTCAGTTTTAAAAATGGATTTTTATATTCTGCAGTACCATCTTCTTTAGCTTGTGTACTGTTCTCCTCAAAATAGAATGCATTACTGCTGTCTGATGTGGATTTTTTATTACAAATTGTTACTGTGCTTTCAGTTTCACTGATTGAGCTTTGATTATCAAATTTAAACTGCTCTGGGTGTGAATAAGAAATTGATTCACAGTCTTCTAGTGTCATTGAGCTTTGAGTCTGGGTAGATCTAGTTAGATCTAAATCTATGGATTGATCTTCTTTAATTTTTGGTGAACTATAAGGCACATTGGGAGACTTCGAGCCAGTATTATAATTACTACCACAGACACAGTCATTGCTAAAGCTACAACTTTCACTTCTCACTTTGGTTAAATCAAGTTCCAGAGCTAGATCTAGATGTGAATCAATTAAATGGTTAAAATTGTCAATATTTAGACCTAATCTTTGCGGGCACTCTCCATCGCCAACATTAACCACTATTAGGTGGCTAAAACATCTTGGTATAGGAAGATCACTGGATGGCGTCATATCCATGTAAATATACAAAATTGTTCACTGAAAGCACTCAGAATTTAGATCTGTCATCTGAATAATCTAGATTTAATCATGATTATACATCTGTTTTCACTAGATATAGTCAATATAGAATAGAAGAGTATTACTACATTAACCACTAGAAACATTAGGCTTAGCACCACCTAGTACTACTACTTATTTTTTAATTATACTATATAATTACTAGATCTATATTTAATATATAAAGTATAATTAATATATTATATTAATATTATTAACTAGATCTAGAATAATCTAGATAGTATATATAGATAGACAATATATTATATAGAGTTTTAGATTCTAGTAAAGTTTAAACTTAAAGACTATATCTAGTAATCTAGATCTAATTACTAGTCTAGATCTATCTAATTTTCTAGTCAATCTAGATCACGAACAGTGTCAGTGATGCCCAAAATGCGACACTCGGTCTCGGGACACCTCGAATGCGAATCTCGATTCAGAAGCCAATCGCTAAAAATATAATTTAATTAATTATCTTAGAATCTAGATCTATATTAGTAATTAATAGATCAGTCTTGATTACTCTTGATCTAAATTCTACTGGACTCTAGACTTGATGGAAAGAACCATTAAAAGAACCATACCATAGACATAGACTATCATTGACTATGATACTTTGATAGACATTATCATTTTTTAAAAATACTAGATCTAGACTCTATGGAAAGAACCATAGTACTCAAAGGGACATAACTCTTATTTAAAAAAACACTACTGGCACATATAATTTTTTACGTGCAACAACATAGTCCATAGGGAAAATGTGGGTCAAACTGCGACTGATATAGATAGATCTAGATTCTAATCTATAGGTTTATAGAATTTATATATATAATTTATAGATCTATGTATAGAGCTCTAGATTTGATCTATATTTAGCTACACTGGAGTTAAGTTTGAAAACAAAAATGGCGGATGTCAACGAGTTGTTGAACATAAATCGAAAAAACGATATTTTAAATCGAGGTAATTTTACTAAGTCGTCTAAGTGCGATGAACTTCATAATCATATTTATGATATTTATTTAGACAATTTAATGATCTAGATCTAGATTCCTAGTTTTAGATTCAGATAAAACAAATCGATAGAAATTAGAATAAAAAATATTCAATATAATTAATATATTAAATAATATTATATATATATATATAAAATTAAAAATATTAATTATTTAAATCTAGATCTAGAACTAATACCCTAGGCTAAATTCTAAATTTAAATAATTAATATTTTTAATTTTATATTTTAATTTCTATCAATTCGATTTATCTGAATCTAAGGCATTAGTTTACAGACTAAATCTGGAAATGCTAAATCAGGTTTCTCTTATATTTTAAGAATATGCAGAAAAAAATGCAGATTACAAATAAATGAAATATGTAATTTGATTTCCTCGGAGATAAATAGTTTTTAAAATATATTTTTTAAAGTTTTATCTTATTACTATATATTGTCATTGAAAATACGTTATTTTGGTTTTAAGGCATAATACTAGACTATCTCCCTTGAATTACTTACCAACTTTTTTCTGTTGCTGTTTTGTCTTTCTTTCTAGCAGCTATTAGATCTAATATTAAAATTCATTTAAAATGATAGCAGAAGAACAAAAAAACTCTTTAAAAAAGTTATTGAAAAAAAAGAAGAAACAACTTCATCAATTTATTATTAACATTTTTTTAGACCTTCATTTCAGTAAATACACTTAAAAATTCATAAGTTGACAGCATAAGAACAAAAATTTCTTTAAAAAAAGTTTAATATAGCTAAGAGAGATAAATATGTTTAAAAACAACATGGTGGTCAGTAAATGTCTCTGGGCATCTAAACTATTACCTTCAGAGTTTGATACTTCGTTTTAAGGTACTTATCGAACACCCCATTGTATTTTTAAAAATTCTCCTTTATTTCGATGATAATGACAAAACTAGTCCATTCCTATCGTGCATCGTCCATTTCTTTATAGTTAAGTTATATTTTTAGTTTCATTTTAACCCGAGGATAATTTTTTTACTTATATTCAAAGTGCATTGGTAATATAGTTATAAAAATGTCACTTTTTTTGACCCATTGGGAAGAGTGAAGTGAGTCTTGGGTTAAGCGTTAAGGGAATTTTTTAATGCCAATGATGCTTCAGCTCAACAAAACCTATATAATACGCTTCTAATTAGGCTGAGAAATATTTACAACTATTTTTTTAAAGTGTCCTTTGCTACCTAAACATGAAAATTGAGGTTTAAAAAGGGGTGTTCGGTAGTAGCTGTTTTTATATAAGCAATCTCAGCTTCGTAAAATATCGAACACCATTTTAATGTTAAAAATAAACAACAAAGGGATATAACCCAAAGAAGACAAAATATTTAAATTATATATTTTTTAATTGTTATTTTTTTAAATAATGTAATGCAAAGTACAGATATAAATTACTTATATGTTACAATTTGTATCAGCTATTTGTGGTTTACCGTAAATGTGCAATATTTTTTTAAGTAAATAGATTTACATCGATATGCACTAATTGTACACATTTTAAAAGCTTGATTTTATGACACATATAGCTTGATGCTAATAGCATTATTGCAACCAACCATATGAAAAAGGTGTGGAATGTATTCAGTTGTGTTTTTTTTTTTTTTCAGACATCCCATTCTATTAATTTCTGAATTATGTGTTATAAACCAATACCTAGCGCATGTGCTTGATATGAAGAGATATTAATAAAACGAAAGGGCAAAGGGGGAGGTATAGAATCTAGATATGGTATTTTGAAATAAAAATGTCGTTGTCAGGTAAAAAAAAAGGGGGGGAGAGAAACATTCAAGACACTGTATCCAGAGATCATCAATAATTGATCGACCATTAGAATGTGATGTCAGCCTCAAATAGATAGAGTCAGTTGTACTCTATATAAATTTAAAATATAATTTATAAATAAATTATAATTATATTTACAGTAACTTACGTTTATCAAACAAGTTAAGCTCAGTCGCCGACATTTTTTATGTTTGAATTTGTGTATCTCCGTAAAAATTAGACCTTAGAAGAAAACTGATTGTATCTTTGAATTCATCATCCATTTTTCTTAAAAAGTAGACATGTTTTATTCTATTACTACTCATAGTTAAACTTATATTTGATGTTAAAGTGGGTCAGGTCGATGCTTTCAAAAGCTTAAATTATCGAACATCGTTTTACCGATATCTTATCTTCGATAGATGTAAGTTACTCTAATTATATTACTTATATTAGTACTTTCTACTAAATATTAGACTCGATTATATAATTTATAATCTAAGACTATGAGACTAGATTCTAGATCTAGACTATTCTAGACTTTAGAGTACTCTAGACTAGTACTACTACTCAGTAGACTCTAGACTAGACAATAAGACAGACATTCACATTGAAATAGTCATAGATATTAGATCTAGATCACGAACAGTCACTAAACTAGTCACCAGTGTGAGTCAAGTGACTTGAAGTGAGTGTCAGTGAAGCCCAAATTGAACATACATAGATCTACACATGATACGGCGACGGCCTGTGGGCCAAACCTGGCCATCTGCGTGGTGCATGATTTCGGCCCTCGGAAACATTGACGCATATAATTATAAAATATGAAAATTATAATTTAATAATGATAACTACACATGGATGCTTAGTAAAGTTATCTCAGAATTCAACACATCAAAACATATTATAGGCCTACAATAATATGAATATATATAAATATTAAAATTTTAACTATTTTTAAATTCTTTTTTATAATTTATGGCACCCTGCTCCTATTAATCATGAATTGAACCTCTTTGTGTCATTGTTGCTACGGCATGGGCGATAATGGCAAACTAACTGAATTTGTCACGTTTTAAGTAATTTAAATCCATTTTTTTCAGATCGTTTCTAATGCTTGGTAGCAGTGATATATAGGCATAGTTTAGATCTAGACAATGTCGATGTAAAAAGGAATGCAGTTGAACCATTCTGTCTTTCTCACAATTACAACTCAAGAGGAAGATATGGGGAAGATTCTCTTTTAAAAATGAGACAAACATTGTATCACGTTTTTGTGAGTTTTCTATGCAGATGCATCTTGGAAAATGAGTGCTGAACATTTATTTGGCCACAGGCAGAATATGGTTGGGCATCACTGTACTAGATTCATCTATTATCTTAGTCTTAGTATCTTAATTTTAAATGTACTTTAGATTTAGACACTAGGTCTAGTCACTCTTGTCATGATCTAAATAAGTATTGTAATAAATCTGGTGGTGACACAGATGGGTGTAGTGAATGGTCGAGCGATGTTCCTTCCGGTTCTAGAAGGCCTTTAGTGACCCTATATAAGAGTCACAATGTCACAAGTACGAGGCAAAGTCAGAGTCAGAACCAGCACTTTGTGAATTCGATCTGGAACAGAATTGAGTACAAGGCAAGGAAGAGGTGAAGTTTTTATACAGTCAGTGTTATGTTGTTGCCAATTGTACAGTATTGGCTGTGATGTATTGGACATCAAAAACTGTTACTTTACTTTGGAGCACTGAGTTGTCAAGCTCTTTGAGTTGGTTGTGTCGTGTGGTGCAGTTTGCAGAGAGCCTGGATAGTGAAACGTTTATATATAATAGATCTAGAATCTCTAGCAGGTAGATTATGGAGAATGTCATATAATCATATGAATTATATTATTATCAAATAAGTTTAGACTAATAAGAAAACGTTCATTTACAAGACCATCACATCGTTCATTTACAAGACCATCACATCGTCACTAAAATTGAAATGACCATGATATAAATATCTTCACCGTCACATCGTCACTAAAATTGAAATGACTGTGATATATCTTCAGCTTCACCTATCCCTTAGTCTGTTGGACTGTTGGGGCACCACACAAGATTTGTCAACCATCTTTCTCCATTCCTCACTGTATTTTGCCTTGGATAGAATCTCTTTCAATAGCAGGCCCACCCATTCTCTTGCAGGCTTTTTGTGGTTGTTTACCCACCTTTACAGGCAAAATGGGGCTCAGTCGCTTGCATCCATGTATATATATATATATATATATATATATATATAAATATAATTTTCAATATATATTTTACATTTTCTTTTTAAAGAAACAACAGATACACTATCCTCTAGCAATACTGGACCAACTATTGAGGAAGAGTCAACTGAAGATGACCAGGATAGGGCGCAGAAAGAGCAGGAAGAAAAATTAAGAAAAGAAACGGAACTGGGCAAGTATTGGAAAACTGTTGATGACAATCCTATGGATTTTACTGGCTGGACTTACTTGTTGCAGTATGTGGAACAAGAGGTATTTTGAGCTCAAAATTAGCATTTGCTTTGTTTCTTCCAACAGTTCTAACTTAGGTTCTTGGTGGTTATTGTTAAGATTTATAATTTTAGCTAACCTGACCTAGGAAATATAAAGTACAAATGAAACACAGATTATTTATAAGTATTTTATGTTTACATTTTGTCAATTATGAGATATCCGTGGATTGTGTTTATGTATACCTATTTCACTTGGTCTTGCTATGTTTTAAATACTTTTGTCAATGGTATACAGAAATAGAAAAACAACTGCAATTCTTCTTTACCACTATTTATCATATTAGGAGGCGTGATGGCTGAGCGGTAAAGCGCTTGGTTTCTGAACCAGGGGTCCCAGGTTCGAATCCTGGTGAGGACTAGGATTTTTAATTTTGAGATTTTTGAGCACCTTTGAGTTCACCCAGCGCTAATAGGTACCTGACATTAGTTGGGGAAAAGTAAAGGCAGTTGGTCGTTGTGCTGTCCACATGACACCTTCGTAAACCACAAGGTCTGAAAAGGGAACTTTACTTTTACTTTTATTTATCAAATTGGAGGCATGGTGGCTGAGCGGTAAAGCATTTGGCTTTTGAACTGGGGTCCCGGGTTCGAATCCTGGTGAGGACTGGAATTTTTAATTTTGGGATTTTTGGGCACCTATACATCATCTGCCCTATAGATCGCAAGGTCTGAAAGGTGAACTTTACTTATTCTTACTTTATTTATCATATTAATGTCATTTTGGTTCACTGATCAACACATTGTTTCAAATAGTGCTGTTTACCATTGATGACAAAAAATTGGAACTTCTAAAACAAAGCATCTAGGCTAAACATTTCTGATAGTTTAAAAAAAACTTCTCCTCTAGAGTGATCCAGCAGACTGCCGTAGGGCTTATGAAGCGTTTTTTTCTCACTACCCTTATTGCTATGGTTACTGGAAGAAGTATAGTGACATGGAAAAGAAACATGGCAACCCAGAAAAAGCCAAAGAAGTAAGCCACATTGTTGTTTTTTTTTTAGCTTTTTCTATACTTACTATGTAAGTTTTTTTTTGTTCTTTTATACTTCTTTACTTATTAAATCCCAATTTTTAAAGGGTTTATATAAATCTTTTGTTGTTTTAACATGGGCATGCTTTTAGATCATTTGGTTTTTGGGTGGGGGGGGGGGGGAGTAATCACTGAATTTCATTCCCTACTGGTACTTTTACTTGACAATGTTAATTAATGATTTGTATTTAAACATTTTATGTAGCTATCACTAACTCCAGCCATTTCAACTTTTGTAAGTTAAACATGTAAGTAAACATGCTGGTCTAAAAATATGCCCTGTTTTACACTTGTTGTTAAGTTTCCTAAAAAATGAGTCTATTCTACTTTTTTTTTCTTTTTTAATTGTTTTGTTTTTCAATTTATTTTTCCAAAATAATTTTTAAAGTTTTTAAATTTTTCTTTTAAATTAAAAAAAAATATTTCCAATAAGTACAAATATTTGCTAAAACCTTTTTTTTAAAATGCAGATAGAATTTGCTGAAAGTACTTGAAATGCTAATAAATATTGGCTAAAAGTATTTTAGCCTTTAAAAAAATGGTTAAAGAATTTTAAAATGTAGAATATTTTGGTAGACAATTTTACCAAAAAAATTTGTTAGAAGTATTTTAGTGTAAATATAGCTCTAAAATATTAGCAAAAACTATTATAAAATCTAAATACATGTTTTCTAAAAATACTTTTTAAGGTGGGTATCTTTTTTGATTACACTAGTTTTTTAATGTAGATAAATACTTGTTAAAACTACTTTTTAAAAAAGTATGAAAAATAATTTTAAGCTTTACAAGTTAGCTAAACTTTCAAAATATTTTTTTTACTGTAGTCTCATTTATGTGGTCAGCTTGAAACTGGTTGTTTTTTTTTTGTTATAAATAGCCATGCTTTATTTGCATCTCCTAAAGGACATCATACCAACTGGTCAATTGTATTCATCCAACACCTTGTGCCAGTCCACATTGTGATTGTGTCTCTGGCCCACCACTGGGGATAGTTAAAAAATCTTGAGCCCACCAAGGGAGTGGCCACCACAGTTGCTCTGAGCTTCTTTTTATGGTAATACACTAACACTTGCACTGTATCGAAACTCGAAGAAACTTCGTCGTTCGTGCACCACCTCAAATATAAGGTGTTGTCGCTCGCTATTTTTACACATTTTCGACTTATTTTCTCTCTACCCAGTTGACATAATGTTTCTTTTTTACACATTTGTTTCAGGTTTTTGAGAAAGGTCTGCGAGGTATTCCACTAAGTGTTGAGCTGTGGCTCCATTACATCAACTTTTTTATCACAGAGTTTTCTTCTGACAACAATTCTAAGGACAGAATTAAAAAGTAACTTTGGAAACCTTTTGTTCTTTTTGTGTTTTCTTCTCTAAGGAAGGAGAAGTACACATTTCATATCAAATTTGTATCCAACTGTTCATGTTATTTAAAGATTTAAATATAGTTTGTTTTCTTGTGTTTCCTGAGTTAAGATAATTCAATTAAGATAAAAAAAAATGTTGAGCCATAAAGGAATATTATGCAACCAAATATCTTATATATGTAAAATATTTTATATTATATTATATATTTTATATTTAATAAGTATTTTTTTTTTTCTATTCTTAATCAAGGATTTCAATATACTAGTAGACTAAAAGAGTTGTATAAATTTCTATATAGTGTTTTTTTTTTTTCTTTCTTTAAAAATTCATTAATTTGACTATTTTATGCCTGCAGAGGTGGTAAGGGATTTTTCCTTTGTTCTTCCACGTTTTGTAAGTAATCAGTTTTTGTGTCCCCCTTAGGTAATGCTGGCAATGTGAAAAAAGTGAAGTTCAGTTAGAGTTACATCTTGGATCTTATTCTTTACATTTCCTTTGGAACTGAAGCCACCGAAGGGCCTTAAAGTTAATACTGTTTTTTTGTGAAAATTAATTAATAAAACCTTTCCATGGTTACCAATTGGTTCAAGCCATTCGCTGAACAGGCCCCTCATTATTGGTGCCCATTACTGCATGGGCGACAAATATGTAGTTGTTGTGAAACCAGCAGTTAAAGAAGATTAGCAAAAAAAAAACCCTCCAAATTTTAGGAAACCTTTTTGACATAGATACCATATCATTTTCTTAAGTCCTGGCCAAAGAACTTGGCTTCATCAAAAAAACTGCCAAATGAATCTCTCAGATTCTCTCTCTAGAGTAAAAAGCTACTCTCGTGTTATCTTTGTCACTGCATGCAAAGGTTCTTGTGCATGGGAGGCAAGTCTGCAGCTTAGAAGCAAATCATCACTGGTGAAAAGATGTAGTTCTGCAACCCTGATCCTAAAACAAAATTGCATTCTGTGGTGTGTCAGAAAAAGGAGCCTCTAAAAAAACGAGTCTATTCAGGCTATGTTCACATTTCTTTGGATACTTGATAGATTGAAGGCTGCAATAGCACTTGGGTGAAATGTGAATTGGTAACTGAAGTATACCTCACCCAGTGGCTTGCAGGTTGCCCCAAGAAAACTCTATAACTTCACATTATGCAACTAGCAAGAAAATGGAGTTCATAATTACAATATTGGTTTGATGACTCCCATATCAACCCTGAAGCAAGTCTACATGTAAAAGGGTTTCTTTTCAGTTGTTGATGAGATACTTTCTCTCTTCAAACCTAATATTTTGAGAACTGTTTTGATTGCTGGACTCTTCACTTGAAAAGATGCATTGAGTGGGTGTAGTTTAGTTGTAAATGACCTGAAAACATCCTCAAGTTATTCATTCAAGTCATAAACATATTTGTAAGCACTGGCTTAATATTTTCAGCAACAATGGTACAGATAATACCTTTGTCTCCTTACTTTTGCACAGACTCTATGAAAGAGCCTTATCAGCAACTGGTCTAGAGTTTCGGTCTGATAAGCTTTGGGACTCTTACATTGCTTGGGAGAATATGAACGGTAACTTGAAGGCAGTCACTGGCATCTATGAGAGATTGATTCGCACACCTACACAATTATACAGTCACCACTGGGACAAGTAAGTCTTAATTTTCTTTTTACAATCCAATTCTGAATAGTGAATAATAATAATTTTTGGTACTACAAACATTTCATTAATTAGAAAAATCCAAATAATGATAATAATTTCTTTTGTGTACCTTATCAATTTTTTTTTTTAGAAATTGCTTTTGCATAGTGTACATCTCATTCTTAGAGCGCTATTTCAATCTCTTTTGATGAACAGTGAGGGGAGGGGGTATCTGGGAGAAGGTTCCCATGCTGTAGTTAGGCATTCAGCAAACACAATTCAGTTTGAGCTGGTATTTGAACTTGAGTCTCTTTGATAGGTAGCTAAGTGGTTTTGCCACTCAGCCACACATCCCATAGAGACCATATTTGAAGGTAATTTTTAGTTTTGTCTAAAGTTAAAGCTTTTAAGAATGACCACTCTTTAATTTAAAAAAAAAAAACATTCTAAAACACTCTTCAAGATATTGTTTTCTATAAGTATATCTATACATAAAATTGACTTAAAACATTAGTTTTTTATACACAAGATTTCTGTTCCTAACTGAAAGTAGGCCTACATTTTAAAAAGACCATTAAAAGAAAATGGAAATATCTTTCTTGTTGGAAATATTACAAAATAGAAGCAACAAATATTACTCTATTTTAACTTAATCTTATTGTTATAATTATAATAGATGAAACTGACTTTAAGAACATATTTTTAAAACTCAAAAGCTCAACCAAAAAAAGACTTGAGTGAAAATGATATCAGTTCACCACCCTCACCTCGTCTATCCCTTAGTCTGTTAGGCTGTTGATTTGTCCATCACCTTTCTCCATTCCTCTCTGTCTTGCCCCTTGACTAGAAACTCACATTCTTTGATGTTGTCTTCTCATCCTTTTCTTCTTTTCCTTGGTACACATTCCTGCAGGAAGATCTTTACAAGCCCCCGAGGAAATCCATGGTATGACCATACCGTTTAAATTTCAGTTTTGTGGTCAGCAGGCCATTGATGAGGCTCCATTGCCAGTGAGATACCATTTCCAATGTTCTCATTTGTACTAACATGTTTCATAATATTACATACATCAGCTCAAAGCATGCCACTTTTGTTTCTCCTCTCAGCTTCATACACATCCACCACCTACATTTGTTTTCATTGCTAGTCTAGAGATTTGAAAGAACTCATCCATTAATTTCACTTCAACTTGGTGCACATCTTTTAGTTACAAGAGACACATCAACTCACATCACCCCAAAGAATTTCTAGACATTGACACTTTTTTGAAACTGAGATCAGAGATCCTCAACAAGTCCTCCAACTATCATATTGATGACGAGGATGAGGTAGGGCTTGACGAGGCCTTGCAAGTTGGGGACAGCATGGAGTTGGACGCTCCTCCTGGCATGTTGGCTACAATGGTAACCTACCTAGCAACATTGTAATTATGCTTTTTAAAAATGCACTTACCTTAATGATGATTTTAAAAATCTCTTAAAATTCTTTGTCCTTTTTGTTTTAGTTTTATTGTGTAGTCTCACAAAGGAAATTCTAAATACTCTACTTTAATGTAAAAGCGTTTACAAAACTTTCATATTTTAATTAAAGTTTTGTTTTAAATAATTTTTCCTTTGGTATTTAAGCAACTTATGTAAAAAATATTAAAATGTCTAAATATTTCCAATCTTATGTAATGTATTGTGAACAGTTAATATTAAACAATACATATAAAATACATAAATAGACTTATTTTCATTTCCTTTGAGTTAGGGAGATGAAAAAGAAGTCAAGAAAGTTCGAGTCAAATACATTGAGTCAAGGGAGACAATTTTTAAACAGAATGAAGCAGAAGTTAGCAAAAGGTGGACTTTTGAAGAGAATGTATGTGGATCATATTTAATAATATCAAATAAATAAGAGGACTTAAATTATTTCTTTTTCATTAGAGTGTTGAATTTAAGGTATTAAAATTAGTCATGACTTTCTCTCTAATTAAAAGAACCAAATGATAAACACATACAATGCCTAAAACAAATAATTTTCTTTTAAAGAGGAACATTTCATTGCTTTTTTATTTTTATCTCAATAGATTCGACGGCCATACTTTCATGTTAAACCGCTGGAGAGGGGTCAGTTAAAGAACTGGCGGGAATATTTAGATGAAGAAATTAGTCAGGGCAATCACACTAGGATAGTAATTTTGTTTGAGAGATGTATGATAGCCTGTGCTTTGTATGAGGACTTCTGGATGAAGGTCAGTGCTCTGGTTTATAACAACTTTGGTATTTATGCTTTGTATGACTTGTACCCTAGACATCACAGCTACAGATTTCCAACTTGAAGTACCCCACACTGTAAAATTCAATTTCTCTTTGTATGTACATGGAAAAAATTCATCTCAATAGTCTTTATATAATTATGCATCAGAAATATAAAAAACTGTTTCAAATATAAGTTTCTTGCCTGTTAGTTGGGGTCAGGAAAAAATGTAATGTACAGGTGAATTTGTTTAATTGGATCTCATTTGCTTACCAACTTTGTTAATCAAAAAATAAATTGCAAAGTTTTTCAAAATAATCTACAACAAAATGTATGCGTGCCAAGTATAATTTAGTTCTTACTGAGCTTCAGTAAATGTTTGTAAAACTTATCCAGTGTGATCTGACACCTTTTTCTTCACAAACTTCAAAATCACAAATATCTAGCCCAGAGTTTGAACTTTTTGTCTACTGCACAAAATAGAAGCACAAAGTTTCAGTGCATTACCAGCATCCTGCGTTGTCAAGCAGCAATAGCCACACCATTATCTTCATTTTCATCATAGCATGAAAGCTCTTTTCAATAGATACAAATTTTTCTTAATATTTCAACCTGTTTAACTTTTCCACATTTCTTACTTGTGGCTTCTTTTTTTCTTATATGCTCTCATGTTCATTGGCCAGATCAAACAGAAATTTGAATCCCATTATGCAAATAAAACAAAATGTGTGTTATAATATTGTTTTGATACTTTGGTACAAGTTTACCAGATTTGACTATTTGATAAATTGTTTTTATATAACTATTTCTCCTACCACTGACCTAATTTGTCTTAAATGGCTAATGTTATTTTAAGAATTTAATTATTAATAAATGGAAATTAGATATGAATTTCATAATGAAAATAATTTTTTTTTTTATTAATGTATTCTGAGTAAATGCATTTAAAATTTTTTTATTCTAATTTGACATACAAATATACTTTACCCATCAAATTTAAGATTAACAGTTTTGTCACAAAAAAGCAATAAAAGTATATGTACATATACATATACATACATAAAATATATATATAATACATATATATATATATATATATATATATATATATATATATATATATATATATATATAATAACATATAATATATATATATGTCACATATATCTGTATACATGTTTATTAGTTAAATATGGGCTTGGTGGCTGAATGTTTAAATGCTTTGCTTCTGAATATGGAGTCCTGGGTTTGTATCTGAAGATTGGGATTTTGAATGTCATGATTTTTAGGGCGCCTGAGTCTAATGGGTACCTGACTTTAGATGGTCAAAGTAAAGGCAGTTGGTTGTTGTACTGGCCATGTGACACCCTGCTGGTTAATCATTGGCCAAAGAAACAGATGACCTTAACATCTTCTGCCCTATAGATTGCAAGGTCTGAAAGAGGAACTTTACTATTAGTTAAATCTACAGATTCAAGGCTTACCACAGCTAAACCAGTTAAAACATACTTTTTTTTTTATCAAATTAACAGAAATTAATAATTTTTATTATAAATAGTTGCTGTACATTGTAAATGTATTTTCTGGATACAGAAATATACATAGATTGATTGTTAAGTAAATTCTTATAATCCTTTGTAAAATTTCTTCACTGAAACCTAATGTTTTTTTTAACTGTCACTCCCTCTTTTGTTTAAAAGCCGATGTTCTTAGGCATTGCAGTTGTTTTAGTTTTTATTTGATCATGACTTTTTGTATAACAAAATTCCTTTCAGTATGCCAAGTACTTGGAGCAACACAGTTTGGATGGAGTCCGCTCTGTTTATCAAAGAGCTTGTGATATTCATTTACCAAAGAAACCTTACATTCATTTAGCCTGGGCAGCATTTGAAGAAAGGCAAGGTGAGAAGGCCAGTTTCTAAGGAGAGCTACTCGTACAGTGGTGGCATATGGGCTGGGAGGTTAGCTGTGAGAAAAAGGCCTGGCGAGAAAACTAGTTTAAAAAATATTACCCATATACATTCTGAGAGCAACCTCAATCATATTCAACTACTGTTACCACAGAACAGTATTGACTAATTGTATAACTATTAAAATTAAAACAGTTCTATCATACTTATCATTACTCAGCATTGATTGGCTGTGCTGCTCAATGAACAAAATAGACTTTTGCACAAAAATGACTTCAAATTTTTAAAATTCAGAAATGTCATTCCTAATTTAAGAATATATCTTTGTAAAAGAAAAGCATTTTTTTGTTGTTTCAAAGTCTCTGCATAGTTTTAGAACTTTCATTCATTTTAACAGACATGTGCATTGTTATTCCAGATTTTTTTGTTCAATTATTGATTTGAAATGTTTATAAATGAGTTTCAGGGGAGTCAATGCTTGGTTTTGTTTGGTATCAGTATCTGAGTAGAGACCAATTCTTAACATAAAGAGTCATTTGGTAGAGTGGGAAGTTTAGTCTTAGTAATAGTAAACCAATGTCTTTTTTATCCACTAGTCTAAGCTTTATTTCTAAAGGCTGGTCAAATGCTTTACAAAGTAGCCGCTCAAAAATGAACTGGTTGTAACTTCTCTTTGATGTTTGCTATTGAGGATGGCTGTTGTGACACTTTGCTCATGTCCATGCAAATAAAACCTTTTCACCTGGACCAAATTCCAGGAACCTTGACTTGATAACCCACCTTTCAATTGCTTATGCACCACATTGGTGATATCTCTGATGTCAGTGAACTTATTGCTCTTTAAGTGAAAAACTCATTATGGAATCAGCTTTAATTTGTTGTTGTTTTTTTAGACAATTACCCACTAGCACGAAAGATATTAATGAATATTGAAAACAATGTCCCTGGCTTGGCCATGGTCTGCATGAGGAGAATAAGTCTTGAGCGGCGAAGTAAAAACCATGAGGCAGCTGAAGATCTATTTCAAAGCTATCTAGAAAAGGCAGTCAGCAACAAGACGAAAACCTTCTTCTCTATCAAGTACGCACGCTATCTACAGAAAGTAAGTAGAACTTGTGATCCAATGTCTTTTTTATATTTATAGCCAAACCAGTTTATTCTTTGGTCAAAAGTATTAGCTACCTCAATGATGAATTGTAAGTAAAAATGAATTTCCAATTTAAAATGTAATGATCATGTGAAGTAGATTTTAACTAGTTCACTAACCAATGATTGTAAGAGGGGCAAGTAGTGCACATAAAAACCAACTGCCTTGAACTTTCCCAACAAATTTCATAGTAACATTAAAGAGAACTAAAGTTATGAAATTGAAAATAAAAATTTTGGATTTTAATCTTGAGGTTTATGATCTATTTCCTAAAAACTGAATAATTAATCAATATATTGAAGAAACATTAAAAAGGTTTGTAATGAAAATATTGAAAAGAAACCCATCTTGTTTTATTTTTCATGTTTTGCACGCTCCTTCAAAATTGAAGTTTATTACAACCTAGTCCAAATCTCTTGCATGGGGGCAGAGTTGCAACTTGGGACCATCAAGACATCAGTCCAGAGTATATACCACATAATCTTCCTCTATACGTTCATAAATACAATTGTATTGAATTGGGTATAATAAATGTCAACATTTTGTTTTCTTCTCAACCCAAGGTTATTGGTGACACAGAAAGAGCTAGAAAAGTTTTGAATGATGCATTACAAATGGATAATGTAAGTCAACTTTATAAAATACATTTTCTATTTACTTAAGATTGTAGTGTTACTATTATAGTTGTGCATCTGGTATGCTTTGTTTTATATAGATATGATTATATATGTCTATATCAAATACACATTCTGTAGTTGGAAGAGTGACCCTTTGTTACATCATATCTAGACTTCACTTGTTACTATACATTTTTACAAAAGTCTGATTTAAATTGTCAATGAGAACAACAAAACCAGCAAACCTCAAAACATTAATTGCTTTGAAATAAAGATTTGGATGAAAATAAATGAAATTGTCTAGCCAGCACCCACTGTGATAGTAAGGCATGAGAGCAATGATAAATAATAGCAAACTATAGTGTAACTAAACACAGCTGGGATTTAAGAAACCAGTTTGAATAATGGAAAAAAAAAACACCACAAGACGTTTTATTCTAAGAATATTTTTATATGATAAAATGCAAATTTTTGTTTCATAGTTCAGTTGTCTTTTATTTTTGTTTCATCAGGCCAATGAGAAAGTATTTCTTCAACTACTTGATGTAGAGTACCAGTCTCAACCTATTGTTGAAGACAGAGTTATGGAAACCTTCAGTAGGCTCCTAAAGAGTGATGTGTCCTTAGACTTCAAAGTGAAAGTTTCACAAAGAAGAATGGAGTTTCTAGAGGACTTTGGCACTTGCATACAAAAGTAATTGTTTTTCAATAACATTTTGTAAGTCATAATTATGAGCGTGTGTTTAAGAAACTATTACAGTAGCTTTAAATCTTGAAAGGAGCTGCACATTGAATGACAGACTGTAGTCTTAAAAATGACATTTTCTTGATAGACAACATAAAGTGTAAAGCTGCTTAGTGTAATTGATTATCATTTAGTTATATTCAACTTGTATCCATGATCTTGTTTACAAGTAATGTCATTGTTATCATTTAATTACATTAGGTTCTGAGCTTAATTATAAGTAACATTTTATTTTTTGAACAGGATATCTGAGGCCTATGATGAACATCAAAAACTCGTTAAAGAAGCCAATGTTAAAAAGAAAAGACCAGATAAGGAAATAATGTATGTTTTTTTTGTTTTTTTTTATAACTTATATGAACTAAATTCAAAACAATGTGATGTCGAGAGGGGTGTGTTATGTTATACAACTTGCGTCTGGCTCAAGAAAACTGGTCGCCCTCACCTCCATTACATTGAAGTGATAAAAAGGAATTTAAAATCAGTGAACATTGATACTGATCATTGGGAAGACATAGCCTTAGACCGCACTAGTTGGAGAGAGACGGTGACCAAGAAAGCTATGGACAGCGAGAAAACATGGGCCTCAGGTCATGAAGAAAATCATGCCGCACAGAAAATGGTCAGCTCCTCTACCACCAAAGCAAAAGCCACCTTGACCTGCAATATATGTGGACGGGAGTGTCTCTCCAAAATAGGGCTCCACAGCCATATGAACAAGTGTTTGAGATGAACCATAGTCGTTCTATGACTGAAGGAGGCCAATGTATGTATAAATAGCCCCTCCGAGGCAGTTGTACTCTCAGATTTTCCTAATATCAATCTCAATATAACCACATTCACAACAATGACCTGGAATTAACAAATATCAGATTTTGTTGGAGAAAATGATTATCTTGAACCAGAACTTTGCTTTAATAATGGTTTACTTCTAGTGACGATCAGACAAAAGACCTGCCTTGAACAAAAATTATTATTTTTGATGCACACCAGATTTTAAAGCACAGTGATACAGGTTTCAGACCTTTATTGAACAAATGAAGGAAATGGGTTTTAGTTTGTTTTTTTTCTTCATGACAGCACTAACATAACTGTAGCTTTTTTAAAAAATAAAGTGACCCCTAGAAACAATGCTGATTATAAATCAAGGGACATTTAACCTGTGACAAATAAAGATAGAAATATTACATAATTTATCTATACGAAGGAATTATTACCATCTTTTTTTTTTTTATAAATATAATACAACAAAAATGAAAAAAGACATTTTTAACATTTTTACTCACTTGTTTGTACTTATAAAGTTAATCCTAGCAAAATTAGGAAACTGATAGATTTGAATTTCAATTTTAAATTCAAACAAGACACCCGTGGCAATTAGAAACTCATGTTCTTGTAAATAGTAGCCCTAAATTAAACATATTATTTATGCAATATTGTATTTTACTGTCTATAAACGTAAAAAATAATTATAGTTTGCATCGCTCAAGAAATTCATTTACTCCTTAAGGATATCTATAGCTCCAACTTTGATATGATTTATACCTTATAACTATACCATTGTTGTTGTTTATGAAAGAAATGTATGGAATGGTTATTTATTTTTTAAATTTATGAAATCCTAACATTGCAATTGTGAAGATTTGATATGTATTAAATTATTTTATAGCAGTGTAGAAACAATTGTAATCAGTATATTACAGTGTTGAAGATTTGTAATATATTAAATCTCTCTACTGCAGTGTTGAAGAGCCTCCAGACAAAAAAGTCAAAATCGATGTCTGTGGCCCAGTATCTATACCACCTGCTCCTATTGATCACAACATGCCCCCACTACCACCTGTTGGTCCGCCACCACCTGACCCACACTATGGGTATGCACCCTGGCCTAGTGCTGCCTACGGGGCCCCAATGGTAAGTGCTTGAGAATAGAATAGGCTTTCTTTCTTGTTAGTGGTATATGTCATGATGGGTTTGTGTAGATCAGACAATGCAATTTCATAGATTTTAGTTAACTTTCAAATGTTTCAATTTTGTCTAGCTTTCTCTTCAAAACAATGTCTGATCACTCATGCAATATTGTGCTGCTGGAGAAACTACTTTAAAATATAAAATCAAACAGAAATATTTTTCAAATAAATATAAAATATTTATTCTAGAACTTGGAATCACTGTGATGATAAACACACTTCATAAATGTACAATACTGAAGCCCTGAAACAGTTAATGCATTCTTTTATGTATCCTCTACAAGCTCTATCTTGCTCATTCTTCTGGAACCATTTAATCTATTCTCACATTCTAATTACACATTAAATTTAAACTAGTTAGTAAACAACTTTCATCTGCGACCTTGCAACGTAATTATTCTGTTAAAAAAGATAACCCTGTGAAATAATTAACAGTTGTTTTTCAAATATGACATTGAACCCTTCTATTTCATGACAGTATACATCAGAATAACACAAGAGATAACTCTCTAGTGAAATTTATATCTTATTAACTGCCCTTGTTGTCAACAAGTTATATGATTGCAATATAGTTTGGTTACACAGTGATACATGCCTCAAGATGACAAGATTTGCCTGTTTCTTTGGAAAATAGTTTAAGAAGATTTCAAGGGACAGTGACCAACTGCTATTGCTTTGCTGTCTCATAAAGTTGTTTGGACTCAGACATACTAAAATACAACAAAATCCCTGCCTCTGAAATTTTGAGACTTATTTCACTTCCAGGATCAGTCTAGTCTTGTTTAATGTTATAGTACTGTTCATTCAAAAGATCAGTCTAGTCTTGTTAAATGTTATAGTACTGTTCATTCAAAAGATCAGTCTAGTCTTGTTTAATGTTATAGTACTGTTCATTCAAAAGATCAGTCTAGTCTTGTTAAATGTTACTCCTGGTGATGACCATAAAGATCAAAACTGGTGACTGCCATGACTAGTACTTTGTGGTATCATGTATATTAAATAAAAGGCACTCACTTTTTTTTTCAAAAATTAAAGATGTATATAGTTCATCCATCGTGGTTCGATGATGACCACTTTTGTCATCCATGAGGCTAAGGGCTTTGCATTGGGGTTTTGTGCCTCCTCATGTGGCTTGTGAGACCTATAAAAACCTAAACTTACTGACTTACTGTTACACCTAGGGGTGCACCGGATAGTCCCTCCGGCTTCTGCCCAATATTCGGCACTTTTTTAACTATCCGGCACCGGTCGGATCACTACCGAATAGTAAAAGCTACACCTGCATTTCTATTAATATTGTTATGCGCCTCCGCGCTAAGTCTTTTCCAGATACGCCAAACGGAGGTAATACTTAAATATCGAAACAACACAGGCGAAAGGCAAACAATATAAAGGTAGTCGATGCTGATAAACGATGTCCAACAAGAAGTTTAAACTAAATCTTCATGTTAATAAAAATATACCAATACTCATAAAGTGGGCATGATTCAATAATGTCAGTTCTGAAATACATTAACATTTTTGTTTCAAATAAAAGAATTTGTTTTTAAAACTATAAACTATAACTATGCACCAAATATTTTTTAGTACAAAGACACGGCGTGTTAATCTAAATAGAAATAAGACTTAACATTATAAATTCGCATTACATACGTAGCAGCGATGTCTGGCAAATTTTAAAAGCTTGTCTTGACCTTTGAGTGGTCTAGTAAGCATGTAATATTCCTTAACTAGGTCACGCTGATAATCTGTCTAGATGTGCGGGTATATCTCCAGAGGTAGAGATGAGCAACCCCCACCTCCCTTTGTTTGTTTAGTCCATAACATTGAGTTCACAGACAGGCAGCTGACCACATTAAGCCAGATGTCAACGTGTTGACACTGTCTAGAGGTCACATCTTATGAGGGAACTGAGTTTGTTTACTTGGAGAAGAATTTTTATTAGGGCGGGACTACAAGCCAAATCTCTATAAGGTAAATCTGGTATGAGTTTGTTTATTATGAGATAGGTTGTCAATCAAGGGTCTGGACCACAAGCCACACTTTTTATACTATTGGCCGGAACAATAAGTTTCTTTACTTTAAGTCTCAATTAGAAGGCTGGACTACAAGCCAAACAGACACTGACCAGCGGTATCTTTAAAGGGAGGGCTCAAGAGACTCAACACCCCCAACTTCTTATTTGTTTAATCCATGACAATGTATTGATAGACATTGACCATTCTTAAGCCAGAATGGATTAACACAGATTGTTGAGAAATATTGACACTGTCTAGAGGTGACTAGATGATGAGACTAAGTTTGATTACTTGGAGAGAAATGTCATTTAGGGCGCTGAGCACATGTTCGGTGCACAATAAAATAAAACAAATATGTGCATGTGTGCAAGTATGTATTTTTTCCCCTTGTATTAAAACCTTTAGAAAGAAAACTAATTTCATTGTTTAATTCTATTGACTTAATATATAAAGGAAAACCTTAAGTAAAATTTAACATTGCAGAAAATAAATTGATATAAAGCACCACAATTAGATCTAGCAAACAAAGAAACAATATGCTGGAATGTTAAGAAACACTTGACCTCTGTAACTATGGTACAGGTATAATTTATCTATATGCTTGACTGACCATGTCAATGTGTTATCTTTTTTTTTGCCTGCACACTTAACACTATTGCGTATGCCCAAGGAAAAAAAAATGTGTGAAGGTCAACACATGAAGGTCAACACAATCATCTATACACACTACACTATGACTACAAGTGTAGGCTCACTACGTCTATCTGACCAGGTTGTTACAATCAGTCGAAGACAAAGTCTATTTATGTTTTTTTTCTATAGTTGGTTTTCCTAATTTCTTTTAGATCTATATAACAGTAGATCTAAACATAGATATCAATAATAGGCCTTCAAGGCTCAGGCTATGAGAAGGCATAATAGATGTTCCTGCTGTTAATAAAATATTGATTGCCGCAAATGGATTAATAAATATATGACCTACTACGCTTCAGATTCTAACTATTAACTAACAGCTATCAGTATTAAGCCCTTGAAGCCAGAACCAGAAGCAGTCTTTGGACTTAAAATTACAAGTCTGATGACCAGTTGTTGGTCAGAAATTCTTGAACACATACATCCAACCACAATACAAACCAGATGAGAGATTTACATTAGTAACTAGTTAAATGTATACTAACATATTTTACATTGACCCTCCAACGCACAGCCTTTATAGTTGGTGGCCTCGTACATACACACAGACACGCTCATGCTACACAGATTAATTTTTGTTTATAAATACTGTTAATCTTTAATAAATCAAACAGTAACAAAGTTTAAAACAATAAGGTATATAAAAGGAAAAAAAAAAAAACATTAAATATAGGTATGTTATTTAACAGTTTTGTAAAATGTTCAGCAATACAAGCTATTTACAAGACACTTAGGTATTCGGCTCCGGCCCCTGCCGAATATCAAATTTTACTATCCGGTCATATCCGGCTCCAGCCGGATATCAAAAAGTACTATCCGGTGCACCCCTAGTTACACCTGCTAAGCCCCACTTATTTACTAATGCTGCAAGTTCTCAAAAAGATGTAAATAAAAAAGTTAAAAAATTTAATTAACAAAATACTTATGTAAATACATTCCTCCATCCATGTCCGTGACTGTGCAATGAGATTCCATAAATGGTTGATTGATAAGACCAAAGTGTCAGTGTAACAATATACAAAACAAAAATTCCCTCCTTTCAATGTCTAAAGAAAGTGTTTTTCTGTTTTCTCAGCAGCCTAACGCTTACCCAGGATACCCTTACCCTGCTTACCCCTCCAGCTACAACTACTATGGATATTAAATCAATTAGGCAACCAACCTAATGGCTCATCATGTGATTGAAAGATAAGATCTGGGATGAAGGGACAGTTCACAACTACATGAAAGTTTAGGAGCAGCAGTGACACCAAGATTCCAGTCCTCTGTGTTCATTTTGTTGGCTACTCATTGAGCTCTTCCCAGTCCCTTAAGAATTTATCTTAGTCTTTCTACTCTCATGTTCTATTTCAGGTCAATCTTTATATATACCCTGGTATATAGATATTTTTTTAAAATGATTATTACAAGTTTACTTAGATTTTTGTTTTTCTTTGTGTTACTTGACTGTTCTATCAAAATTGTGTTGTTTCACCACTTCAGGGAAAAGTATGATATACATTACTTTAAAATCTTCTAATTAAACATGCAGTGGGATGATTGAAACCAAATCATTATTGTGCTGAGCCTATTAAGTAGACAAAATGCTACTGATTACTCGCATAAAATGAGGACCTGTGTTTTATTAAGTTTTGACCTCTTTTCCTTGTGTGTAGTAAATCTGATTTCTTTCACATTTGATAAATATAGCTTGACAAGTTATTTGATCTATCAAGACTATTTTTGTTTGTTTTATTATGCAATATTACATGCTCATAAACAAAACTGGTAATTTATTGATTTAGGTTATACAATTTTTAATTTATACAGAGAGGATACACATTGAAAAAAAACTACCCTTTTTTTCCCCAACTTGTTTATGTTTTTGACATAATTCACTGAATGCCTGTCATGGTGTAAAGGGTGAAAATATTGATGAGCTATTAAGCAAGAGTTTAATTGTTATGAGGTTATCAAGCACCTCTCACAAAATACTGTTCATAGTCTTGAAAATATGTTCACAGAAATTTAATCACATCATAACCTTAAGTAGAAATGATTTTTAACTATGATTTTCAAGACTTGAATACATTTGAGCTGACTTAGTGAATGGTGTAGAGATGAAAAGAGAGGAAGCTATTACTTTAGACTTGCTCACTTTGCTATTTCAAGACCAGAAATGTTGAAGTGTAAATGTTTCTATTCATATTAATTTATACATTTATTTCAGTTTTAAATCAATAATAAATGTTACAATTGACTCATCTGTTGTTTTTTTGTTTTGTGTGTAGAAGCTTCAAGCTTATATCTAAGTAATACATTTTTTAATGAAGTTATAACAGTGCTAGATGATAAGTTAATATTTTGTTATGTCTTCCAGTTCAAGATTAATGAGGAATGCATTACTTCCTTTGGCCATATATTGATGTACTATCTGTAGTTACCACTAGGTGATTGGGATACTTTCTTTATAGTCTACACTTTAAATCCTAGGGGATATTTATTTTTACAATTGTCACAAGTTTTAGAAGAGAACTAACTACACCCCAATATCTTTTGCCTTTAGTCTACCTATGTTTAACTTGAACTGCTCTCCTATTAACACTGTTATTGATCTCTCTTTTTTGTGGAAATGGCTGGTCATCTCCAGGTCATGGGAGAATAAGAGTAATAGTTCACTTTCTGGAATTAATCAGATTTCTAAAAACTCAAATACTGGAAGCTACATCTAATTTGTTGTTCCTTAATTCTCCCATGTCTTGTGGTTGTGTTTTAAGGCCTCATTGATTTTTATTATTTGAATCTGAAAATATTCTAGATCTATAGATCTTTGATTTAAAATTACAAAGAATAATTAAGTAATTAATATAATTGTGTAGGTAGATCTACTAGATTTACAATGTCTAGATCACAACATTGTTTTCTTTGTGGAGGCCATGACCATTCGAGAGATAGGGAACAATACCATTAGTTCTGAATCTCTAACTACCATAGTGACAATATATAAAAAAAAAATAAAAAATTCAAGTTACAGCCATTGCAAGGTCTCATGGTAGTAATTGGCTTTTTTTTTTCCAGTTCATATTCAGTAAATAAATTGCCATATTAATAACATTCTTGTTATTTGTACTATTAAGTGAACCTGACATTCTACACTTCAACTTCACCAACAAAAACAAACCAAAACTATTGAATGAGAAAAAGAAGAAAACAACTAAAAATGAAAATGATTGCATTACATCTGTATTCAAATATATACAATTCAATAAATAATACATTTTACACTACTACATTAAGGATGAATCCTTAATAATCTAGCCATACACTTTACTCTACTTTCTTGATTATGCCATACATCTCTTTCAGATAGGGTATACTTTCAAATTTTTCTCGGATGCTGCCTTTAATAAAATCTTCCTTCTCGCTAGTAAAACCTAACAACGCACGAACAAGTTTTCTTTCCCCAGTTGATTGCGAGTGATCTGGCTGTAGTAGGTCATCTGTTAAGCCTAACACCAGCAGGTTTGGTATTCTATCTTCCAATAAAAGACACATGAGGCCAATATTTTTTACTCTTTCCAAATTAGATACTCGTAGACATTGAAGATTGCTGGGAAAAAATGATTAAACACAATGCATTTAATGAAAGGTTTGGTTTAAACCGGAAGCACAGATTTTTTTCCTCTTTTTCAAGACAATACAATTTATTATAAATCTTATTATATGCGGCACTAGAGAAAACTCAGTTTTAACTCTCTCTGGGATTATTTTCCATGAAAATTCAACCTGCTATCACTTAAGTGTAGGACAAATAAGATATTTTCATAATCAAAATTTACCAAATTTTTTTGCAATTTCGACCCAATTATGTTTTTGAAAGACAACATTTGCACTTCCTCTTTTTAATAGCTAAAAAACTCTTCTTTTTTTTTCATCATGTAGATCTAGTCAAGAAGTTAAACAATCCGAAACATTATTTTACTACGACTATCTTCTCTTCTGTTAAAAGGAACGTCTGTAATTTATAATAAAAGATTACATTTTGATGGACAAGTATTATAGATGTAAAACTAAAAATCCATAAATGGAGTGAATTCATTTTCTTTTTTTTTTTATCAATATACCTACTTTTTTTTATGGGGCGTGGTGGCTGAGTGGTTAAGCATTTGGCTTCTGAACATTGGGGTCCTGGGTTCAGATTTGGGATTTTGAATTTGGGGATTTTTAGGCACCCCTAAGTCCACCCAACTCTACCTGACTTAGCTGAAGAAAGTAAATGTGGTTGGTCATTGTGCTGCTCGTTAACCGTTAGCCAAAAAAACTGATGACCTTAACATCATCTGCCTTATAGATCACAAGGTCTGAAAGGGGAACTTTTAAACCTACTTTTGCAACCCCATGTATATTATGATTTAAATTAATAAAAATTATTTTTACGATATTTTTTCATATTTCACAAAACATTATAAAAAACATATCTGAAAACCCATAAAATGCTTGTCTTGAGCTCCTTATCCTATACTGCTACCACCAAGAACATCCAAATAGAGCCTTTTTCAAGCCCCAGCTTATTAAAAACATTCTTCTTAACAAAAACAGGTTAAAAGTAGGAAATTCTGAATGCTTATCAAAGGGAAACACTATTCAAGTTTTCAAGTTTAAAACAAAATCATAAAGGAGAAAAACAAAAGGAATAACAAATTCATGCATTTGGGCTGGTTCAAATTATTGCTAGTAACGTCGCTACAGAGATGAATTTAAAAAATCAAATGTTGCTAAATTAAAATAAGGTAGGGAAGTTGAAAATGGTGTATAAAAAATATTTTAAAAATGAGTTAGTTTATACCTGTAACAAAAAACTCATAAGATTACATTTATAACTTTTTTTAAAGTCATAATATAATATTAATCTATTGAGTCTTATGAGTTATCAGGTTTCTGAGAAGAATCTTTTTTTGATTATAGACACACCTTGGCTACATCTACTTTTAGAACATTTTTTTTTTCTGGTTTGCAGGAAAAGCAAAACAGAAACCTGAAATTGTGCACAATGGACCATGTTTTAGCACCCTCAAGGATTGCTTGTGCTACCCTGAAGATAATTTTAAACTAAGGCAAACAGCCTTGAGTCCCAGATAAACAGCAACAGTTAGTGAATCTTATTTAGTTTTAATTTACATAAAATTGTTATTTTCAGGCAGTCCCAGACATTTAGTTGAATTCATCTATCAAATGTTTGCAGAAATATTACATTAACTAGCAAAAGTACAGAAGATGAGAAGCTAATTTTCAGAGCTATAAATAAGTCAATGGATGATATGGAAATTTAGTACAGTTTTGGAATTACAGGACAGGATAATAATAATAAAGGAACTACAATGAATTTTGTTTCTCTTTAACGAAACTCTGGCCTGGCGGTGCCAGAGAAGGAATACTCATTCATTTCTACAACTACAATAATAATTTTATTATCAGTGAGGAAATTTGTGCATTACAAAAAACAGTACATAGTTAGAGCAAATTTACTAATGCCATTTTATATGATTCTTATAAACTATTGCCCAAGACTAACAAAATAATGTCACAGTGTATACCTAATTATTCCATTATAAAAAACTTGTATAACTACATAGCTTAATTTGCAAAATTTCAATATTATCCTTTGGTTATCAACTCCCACCATAAAGCCATCTAACTGCCAAGGCCCAAAAGAAATTTAACTTTTCTCAGTTTAATGTACTTACAACTTCAATGTCTTCATGATCATGTTCTTACCTGAAGTGGTGTAAGCAACTCAGACCATTATCTGTAATCTCTGGGCAGTTGTTTATGTCTAAAAACTCTAAGGTGTCTTTTAAGGGATGAAGCTTAGCTAGAAACCAGTCATCTAGGTAAGGGCAGTTGTGCATCCTGATGTAGCGCAAGTGTGACAAAGGAGCTGCCAGAGATAGTAATGTCATGCCATGAAGCAGTGCAATTATCAGCTGTATAGTGAAATCTATATGATGTACATTTTAAACAAGAGCCATGAACCCTAAGCCCTCAAAACCATCTTCAAGTAAATATAGCTTCGTCTTTCAATCCTTTGTGTATAAGAAGGGTATGTTTCCAGAACAAGATTGGAATTAGAGGACATCATTGTTGAGTCTGAAGAATTTTATTCGGCTATGGAGTTCTTCAATTTAAATATCATGTCATTGGAATGCTAAAACATTCCATAATCACCCAGAGTGCCTTTTGACTTGTAGTAAATAACTTGTAACATAACAGGGTGATGAGAGAAGTGGATTGTATACACTTGGCAAGACACAACTTATTGATGTTTCTGTTGCACTTAGAAGTATGCAACAGACCAACTAATCAATATCACATTGTAGTTTTGAATGTTTCAAAATAAACTTTTAACAAGCTATAAATACCAGTACCTAAGTTTTCAGCTGAGACTTGGGTAAATTTCGTATTACTGAGATCCACAGCTTCAAGGTGCATGTTGTCTATACAAGTGTTGGGTAATGGAACTTGTCCCTCCTTATTTTTAACAAGCCAAGTCTCACGGCCAACAAATTTTACTGCTCCTCCACGATGAACAATGAAATGAGCAGCTGCAAGGTCATGGCCGAGAACTTTGACTCTATCTTCTCTATATCTTGAAGACAAAAACGTAGAAAGTGATGATTTTAACAAGAAAATTGCATGAAATGTGAAAATAGCTCATAAAAAAAAAAAAAAATACATTTGTTGATTAAGTTAAATTTTCCCGAAATTTTGAACACTGCCCTTATAAGTGTATAAAAGCCTTTCTCTTAGTACAGTTGTAAAAATGTATTTATATAAATTTAGTTATTACTTTTGAATTTTCACTAAGTTATAAAATACATTTTCATCTTGGTCCTGGCCAAGTGTTAAATCAATGGACTTCTGAACTGAGTGGTCACAAGTTCAGATGATGCTAAAGATTGGAATATTGAATTTCTGAATTTTTAGAATGCCCCTGAGTCCACCCATTTCTGATGGTATTCTGACATTATTTGGGGAAATTAACTATGCTTGGACATTGCGCTTGTCACGAGTCAAGTCTGTGACCTATTTTGACCAGTTTCTAGAAGCGAGGTCAAACCAGTGAAAGTGTCCAGCATAAACAAGTTAATTTTAGGTATCCAATCAAAGAAGGAGGTTGAGGGAAAAAATAGCATACGTCTGCTTCTAGAAGGTCAAAGTTACTAAAATAATTAGCGGAGAGGCTTCCATGATTCTGGAATGTACGATTTAAAAAATTATAAATTGGGGGAAAGTCAGTTAGACGGGGTCCTCGCATAGTAGTAGTTCTTGTAGAGCGATGGTCCTCGCTTAGTCTTCGATTAGTAATGATTTGATAGAGTTATAAGTTTTGTGATATTAGCCGGTCCATTAATTTAAGTTTTATTAGTTGAAGTAATATTATTAGTTGAAGCTGAATGTTATACTAAGTAAAGTTTCATGTATCTAAGTTTTATTTATGAAGTATCAAGTCAAGTGAATGTTGAAGAAGTATTATTAAAGAAGTTTGAAAGAAAATACAGAGATGTTTCTTTCTTCACTTCATTGAATTATCAAGTTTGATCATATAATCCCCCGGCAAGTATGATCATCACAGTGCTGTTCACAAGACTTGTTCATTAATAGTTAATCATAGAAACAAAAGAGCTTTACACTATCTGCTCCATGCAAGGTCTGAAAGGGCAAATATAGTAATAACTGTTTTTATTTTAGTAATCTTAGCAATATTCTTTTTAATTTGATAAAATGGCACATTTTGTAGGTAGGAGCCAAACAATCATAGTTGGTGAAAATTTTATTTTCAAAGAAATGATTTTGGTAAAAATTAATTTGTTTAGATTTAATTTAAAAATACAACCCATATTTTCTTTTGCAGACTTCCATGCAATATTATCACAAATTAGGATATTTTTATAAGACTTCATTGAAAATGTATAAATGAGCTAACAATTTTAATTTAATCACTAAAAAAAACATTTATGTCTGATGAGTAGAATACATTACTTATGATCTTCACGTAGTAGCTGGCGTACTTTAATCTCATGCTGTAAAAATAGTTCTGTGTGGTCATCAATAATGTAGTCTTTATACAACCAAGAAGTTAAATGAGTAGGCATGGTCTCAAATAAACCTCTTCTCTTGGAGTCTTTCATACTGTCAAAGTACTCTTTTTCTGTATTCCTTACTGGGTTGGGAACTGGGTTTTCCCTTAAGAACTTTTGAATCAATTTCTCGTTCTCATCCTCTGTTACTTCTGCCAGTTCATTGTTTGGTGATTTTTTTTCTCGCTCACTGGATTTGGAGTAACTTCTACAAGAAAACTTTTTTAGACTTCTAGATAAATGACATAATTTGAAGAAATTCCTTGTCTGGAAAAAAAAAAAGAAAAGTAGATCTGTATATATCAATTGTTAGGAGATCCTTGTACTCAATACTTTGAACCTCCTGACCAAATCCTCAAACATTTGAGTGAAACTAGTGTGATTGTATATTTTGTTTTGATAATTGCCTGTTGTTATGGAATTAATTGTTTCAGAAATAGGGGAAATTTTGACTTAGTGACAATGAGGTAGAGCGAAATATCAGCCAACGTAAATGGACTATTTCCTGGATGCATTAGAGATAGGAAGCCTTTTATAAACATAGAGAGTTAGCGGACATTTGACGGTTCCCTTCATTGATATTAAACTTCTTCGACATTCAGTATCAGCTTTGACTAACTTTTATTAATTGTTCAGCCTTTCGACGGTTTTATTAGATAACGTATTTAGTTGAGTGTTACCTCCATTTTGGTTTATTTGCATTAGACACAGCGGAAGCGACTAACATTATATAATGATGTATTTTTTTAAATGCACAAATTGTAAGACAAATTTCCTCATGGATAATAAAGATTATAATTATTTTTATTATTTAGCTCCATGAAAATGTTTGAATCATTTCTTCCAAAAATCCAGGATAAAAACCCATAGGTTGTGTGGAACGCATATATATTCTTATTATACCAAGATACCTGTGTGTAGTCGCTGAATGAACTCTATGTTGTCTGTTGTATTTGTGTGTATTTTTCTGTTGTGTTGTCTTTATATGAGAAAAGAGTCCTTGTAATCACAATAAATTTCCGTAAGGATCAATAAAGCAGTCTTAGTCTTATACAAGTCCAAATCATGAGCAGAATTTGACAAGTCTGAGGCAAACTCTTTTTCCTTGCAGTGGGGGTGCACCATAACTTAAACAACTGTTTAAGTTTGGCTTGAACTGTGCTATGTTTAGTCAACACAATATAATATATAATGGTACCCTGCCATGCACAGTACCATCCAAGCTAGTGCAGAAGGTGTGCACTGTTAGAGACTAGACAGAGAAGGATGTTTATAAATATTAGAGAAAAGCAACAGAAAGTTTTCCAAGTCTAGAGCTTCTAAAGAGACTGTGATCAAGGCAGATATTGTTGTTATGTGTTTGTGATGTCCTGTGAATAAACATCTAGAACAGTGTTTCTCAAACTGTGTGCCGCCGAAGATTTGCAGGTGTGCCGCGAAAGTTTTCAGAACGCCACAAGTGCAGCGTTACACAGGTCTGCCTTCTATTACATTTGTATTTTACGTTGCGATGACATCCCCACTTACAACGACCAGTAATAGTAGTGGAGCGCTCCATAGTGACGGAAAGGGGTGTTAGCTATTCAGGTTATGGAATTGTCCACTATACATATATTATTATAATGACTAAAAGTTGGCTGCTTTAGCAGATGCACAGCAGTTCCTGAATCGGTAACGATAATAATAAGCGATGTGTTTCATGTAAATTTGTTAGGTGTATGCTCAAAATAACAAATTTTCACTAAGCCTTATTCAGTGTTAAATGAAAAGCAAGGAACCAAACGAAGGTACGAAGAAGATTACATCGAATATGGTTTCATATCTTCAAGACTTGAAGATTCTCCATTGCCATTCTGTCTGATCTGCAATGCAGCTCTGTTCCAAGCAAATTGAAGAGACACATGGAAACAAAATATCCAGCTGTAAAAGCGCAACCGAAGAAATACTTTGAAAACATCAACGCTCAACAAAATAAACAAGCTAAGAAATTTACGAAGTACCTAAAGCTGCCAGAAAAAGGATTGATTGCAAGTTATAAGGTAGCTCAGTTATTAGCAAAACGAAAGAAAGCACACACAGAGGCTGAATCCGTCATTGCACCAGCTTTAGCAATAGTTGTTGAAACTATCCTTGGACCTGATGCCTCCGAAAGTTAAAAAAGTTCCTTTGTCAGATACTATCTCGCGCAGAATTGAAGAATTATCGTTAGATTTACAAGATCAAATCTGTGAACACTTCGACGTGACTGACGATGAAGTGTCTCTGTTGTGGTCCCTTCAAGTTGATGAATCCACTGACGTTAGCGGCAAAACCCAGCTGCTAGATTTTATTCGGTTCATAAAGGATGAAAAATGTGTCAAAGGGATTCTTATTTTGCAAAGACTTACCAACTATGACCAAAGGCGAAGATATTTTCAAAGTGGTGAACGAAAACATTTTGCTCTTCAAACTACAGTGGAAAAACTGCCAGCGTTTGCACAGATGGCTGTCCTTCCATGCAGGGAAATAGAAAGGGATTCGTCAATCTTGTGCGTCAAGAAAATCCAAATGTATTAGTTGTTCACTGCATGATCCACAGAGAAGCTCTTGCCTTCAAATCTTTGCAGAAAGATTTGATGTCTGTTCTGGATCAAGTGATTGAAGTTGTAAACTTCATCAAATCTCGACCGCTTGCATCCCGACTTTTCTCTCAGCTCTGTGAAGCAAAGGATTCAGACTACAAATGTCTCCTGTATCACACCAACGTTCCTTGGCTCTCCAGGGGGAAAAATGTTAATGCGTGTTGTCCAACTCAAAGTTGAGCTGATTTCATTCTTGGAGGCTGAAAAAAATACTTTCTATTCATGACGCGATCTGGTGGGTTAAGGTGACATTTCTCTCTGATTTATTTGACAAATTAAATTAATTGAATTAAAGTCTTCAAGGACAATCAGAAACCATCATCACTGCATCCTCAAAACTGAAGTCATTTGGTGAAAAATTGTCTTTGTGGCAAAGTAAAATCTCGAAAGGAATCTTCGACTGCTTTCCTACTTACAAAGAATGTGCTTCAAATAAAGAAATCACCCTCCAAATTCTGGACACACCTGCAGTCAGCATTGCAGCATTACTTTCCAACAGTTGGAAGTAATGAGTATGGATCGGTCAGCTATCCATTTGGAAACAATGAAGCTACGAATCTGACAACTGAAGAAGCAGAGCAGCTCATTGATTTAAAAAACGATGCAGTTCTTAAGTCAAGTTTCTCTGAGAAAAGCCTGGATGTGTTTTGGATTTCAATCAATAAGTTATATCCTGCAATCAGTTTAAAAGCAATCAAAATAATTCTTCCACTTGCATCTTCATGGTTTTGTGAGTTTGGATTTTCAGCACTGACTGAAATCAAATCTAAGAAAAGAGAGAGACTTCTTACAATAGATGACGAAATGCGAGTTTGTTTGTCAACTCTGGAGCCTCAATTACATTGCATTTGCTCTCAAAAACAGGCACACCCTTCACATTAAATGTAATACTGATAAAACTGATAAAATCTTTTTTTTCTTTTATTTTAAAACAACTGTTGCTCTTCGTGGTGTGCTGCGAAATTTTTGTAGTTTTTTACTGTGCCGCCAGACAAAAAAGTTTGAGAAACACTGATGTAGGATCTATATCATTGAGTTGCCTCCCTTAAGTTATTACAGAACAATAACAATGATTATAGATGGTGCAAAATGATGCTATATATAAGAATATTATATCTAGAATATATATAAATGTCTTATGTTTTTTTCTTTCTTGGGGCTTGAATAGTCTAGTCTATCCTTGTAGAGTCTGGTACACTCTACCATTTAACCCTATAGCCTATGGCACTAGGTATAATAGATCTACTACTCTATTTAACTCTGTTCTAGTTACATAAAATATATTCTGTAATTATTTCATTATGTTACTATACTAGTGACTATACTTGACTATAGACTATAGCCTATAATATAATATATACATCAAGTTAGTTTCTATATAGAGCTATTTAGTGTTAGCCTTAGAATATCATTTATAAATCTATAGGCTTTAGGCTACTTTCACACTTTCAGTTATATCTAACAGCTCTAGATTTAGCACATACTAATACTTATATTTAGTTATTTACTACTAATAATTAATATATGTAGATGTCATCAATCTAGAATAACTTAGTCTTAGAGTCTAGAACCTCTAGAACAGATTTAAATTATTCTAGATCTAGATCTAATTACTAATAGAGTACTATAAAATAACATATATTCATTCATAGATCTATACTCTATCTATTACAGACGTTACTTCAAAAAAAAAAGATAATTACGTCTGGTACGTTTCGTGTGTCAATCTAGTCATACATGTTAAACTCCATTCTCTAATGGCACTAGGGCTCTAAGAAGAAGCATTTGTACAAATTTGTTTTTGCGCATGGAATAAGAAATGTGCCTCAATCCTTGTGTCTTTCTGAGTATTTTATTAGGTTTTGTTTTTCTATTTGTAAGTTATGGTTTAGTCAAGTTTAGTATTTTATGCATTATAGTTATAATATAGTATTTATAGGCATATTGTAGCTACTTTTCTTTTTATTCTTCTGCCTTGTCTCTAAATTAGAATAAAGTGATTTTACTAATGGTGTTACTCTCATCAACTTGTACATATATATATATATATATATATATATATGTATCAATTATAACTTAAAATAGACTTAAAGTAATGATAATTTATTAGATCTAGAGAAGTTATAGTATAGTAGTTATACTGAATTATGAGTGATCAGAATATATATATATATTATATAGTATAGGCACATTCCTCGTTCCATAAATGCTAAGACAAATTTGAAACTATAAATGCTCCTTCCCTAGTGCCTGAGCTAGCCAGGAAAACCAGTGACTTGGCAGAATTTAGGTCATTGGTTAATATGCATGACTAAATGGATGATGTGTGTAGGATGTAATCATCTTCTTTTTTGAAGTAACGTCTGTATTATATAAGATAAGATATAGAGTAGTTTATCCTATAGGACCTAAAAGCCAAAATTTCAAAGTTTGACTTTGACAATGGTTCGACAGAAAAGAAAATGAAATATCAAAATCTTCTTTAGTTTAAGAAGAATAAGGGTGACTACTTATATTTGTACCCCAGACCTATATTTGTTATACATTTAAGGTCAGAGGCCATGTGTTTTCATTTAATTCAGACAAATTTGACCTACATTATTTGATTCCGGACACCATCATAATTTATTTCAGACAGTCTCTATATTTAGGCATCAATAAACTCAGATTTTAATTCTAAATTTACACTAACTAAATTTTAAGATCCCCAGGCATAGCTCCTCAGATGAAATCATTAAGATGTTTTCAAATTATGCATAAATATCATCACAAAAAATAAAAATATGAATACAATTATTTTACCAAACTTAGGTCATTGGGATAGTCATAGTGACTTCTACACACTTTACTCAGACTTTTAGACTTATTTTATGTTTGCATGATTAGATGTGTGTTGAATGTTTGTTTTTTGTTTATTAATTTAATAAATTTCTAATATGTAGAAATATGTAATATGTAGTATAGATCTAGTAATTAGTATAGTTTATTATAGTACTAAAGTACAGGTTGGGATAGCCATTCTCGCCTAAATAGCTGAATCCTCTATATTCTCTCTTTATAAATCTAGATCTATTAATTATTAATAAAATTATAAAAATAAAATACTAATATTACTACTATTACTAATAGTAATACCGTTTAATTTTAAATACGTCATTTCTGATTTCATTGTTAATGATTGTAACATTGTTGTACATCATGTCCATGATCATCATGATGACATGATCATGATCTAGTCTTTGACTATAATAATAATTCACTATAATTATGACTGAGTTGTGTAAAAAGTATAGATTATAATAGATTATATAGATGTATAGATATAGAGTAGAGTCACTATTGCAGAACAGGCATGCTTGCGGAACAGCTCGTCGAAATTAGTTAAAATCTATTTTGAAATTTTCTGCTAAACTACTCTAATGGTACTGCGCATGGTCCATTTCTCTACATTTCCAATATACAGGCTTTCCTTTCGCAGCAGAAAATTAATTTTGACTCCAGGATAAAGTTGACAGGTGTGGAATCGTCCATTATTTTTCACGTACCAGGAGAACCGCATAGGTCAAGGCTTTTTAAAAATGATAATGACCCATCACCTGCATGATACACCTAATTTTCGGTTTATAAATGGATGGGAACAAACGTAATTTCATAACTATTTACCAGGAATTCAATTTTTTAAAAATTGGGAGGTGTTTACCCAGTTTTTACCTTTTTAAAGATAGTCACAATTGTGGAACACTATAGATGTTATTCATTTGACCTGCGCATTTAGCTTAATATTTATATAGTGGTTTAGATTATCGGAATTTAAATATGAGTTTGCATTAGTATACATAAATATAAATTTAAAAACATTTACAGAATAATATTACATAAATATAATATAGAATTTATGATTACCAGACGTCCAGAAAAAAGTAGACAAATCATAATATCAAATATCATATAGACCTATATAATATTAATATAACAAAAAATAATTAAAGAATAGTGGAAAATAAAACCTTGTAAGGAAAATCAGGGTAGTATGACGTCAATTACAATTAAAGAAGATGTAAAGAATCTAAAATGTGAATCCTAGATCTAATGTATTTTTAGCTTCAATAAAAAAAAATTAATGTAAAGAATAAGGAGTTCAAGTACTATATAAGACTTTATATAGGCTTTGTTCCGACATTTTTACCCTATTCCGCAATTGTGACTTCTTAAAAAATCCTGTTCTGTAATTGTAAAAATGTTTGTAAAATGTTTTACATGTTTCTGATGTTCCTTCAGAGTTGAAGATAGTTTACTTCCTAGTCCAAACCTCCCGCAGGATGACGGGGGATGGGAGCGGGCAGGGTTTGAACCCGGGACCATCGATAAATCCGAGCGACAGTCCAGCGTGCTAACCGCACGACCAGGCAGCCAGCCTGAATTGTGACTGACCATATCTCAGTCGAGTTGAATTTTAAAATTTAAATATGTGTTGCAAAACTAAACAATGCGTACTCTAGTTTTATCGGAAAATGGATGGATGGGCAATGCATAGGTACTTTTAGTTTTTCCATATGTCTAACCATTACGGAGCAAAAAATTCAAAACTAAAAGTGCAGCAAACTGTTTCGCAATAGTGACTCTACTATAGATCTAGATAAAAAATTCTAGATCTACTAGACGAGTGGGAAAATATCTTTACTTACAAATATAATCTGTTTACAATATTCTGCCATCTTGAAAACTTCTAAATGTCAAGAAGTTTTAGAACTTCGTATAAAAAGAATGAGTTGTTGCCTATCTAGCCAAGCTAGAGATCTAGTCATAGTAGTCATAGAGTCTAGATCTTAGCTGACTAAATCTAGATTAGTAGATTTTTATATTAAAGCATTATAAAATTCTTTTACTGGTGTTTTTCATGACAATTTTTTTAAAATAATTATTTTATGTATGCATTATATTTTTGTGTGTGCAGAGTTGGCATTAACAGACACTAACCTACATACATCTTCTGACAACAAAAGCAACTCAATTTTCGATTTGTTTACCATAATAGGTTGTTTTTCACTTCTAAAGTGAAAGTATAAAGTGGTTACTGCTTGAAGTTATTTAAATTTAATCTACTAGATATCTAGAATTTTAAATCTAGATACATAGCATCGGGAAGCTCGGAGTCACACATTTATCTTAAGCTCAGAGCGAATAATACTGTAGATTTTTAAATCAATGATACATACTTTGTAATTGTAACACAGTCACAGTGACATAAGTTGATACAGTGATACACTCAGTGTACACATGATAGATCTAGTATAAGTATTGAATAATTGATTCTTATTGAATGATAGTGATACAGACTACACTGGTCACTACACAGTGACTTGAGTGACTTCACAAATTGTGACAACTCACACTAATCGTGACTAATCACAGTCTACACACTCTACAGTTACAGTTACTACAGTGAGTTACAGACAAACAAAAATCAAAATATGATGAAAATGCAAAGAAAATTAGAGATTGTTGTAATGAGAACACATATTTTATTTCGAAGATATGGATCATATGCCCCTTCTCATAATTGTTATAATTATGTGCATTATTATGATTATCAAGATCATGGGTATGTTACTCGAACTACTACATATTATGATTCTATGAATTTAATGTACTCATACCCATACCAACAGCTTCAGCTCAGCCAGGTAAGATAAATTTAATCTAGATTTAAAATAATCCAATCTATCTAGATGCAGAAATTTCTAGATCTATATATAGTATATAGAAATATAGATCTATAAAATCTATTAATAATCTCTAGACTCTATTTAAAGCCATTTCAAAGTACCATTTAGTAGATATTGATCTAGATTTAGATCTGACTAGAGATTAGTCATTAGAGAATTAGAGTCTAGTCACTCTAGTGACTAGTGACTCTAGTCAGTCTAATCAATAAAATCAAATAACTATAGATCTTAGAAATCATTAGATAGTTTAGTCATTCAGACTCTGTTGACTTGACTTGTAAATCTAGAGATACTAAATTTGTAATTTTTGTTTTCTTATGGCAGTATACAAAAAAAATAATAAAATAATGGTCTATCAGTGCCTGGAATGAATATAAACTATACTTATGATTTAGATATCTCTATATTAGATTCTACTTCCTATTTCAAGAGATAGTATATAGATTTTATAGTAGAGATAAGAGAAGATCTACTAAGTAGGTTACTAGTGATCTCAATCTATCTTGTTCCACTGTTGATTTCCCCCCCCCCCCCCCCCCCCCCCCCCAAAAAAAAAAAACAACTTTATCATTGAGGATGGGTGCAAGCATTTTTATGTGAAGAAATTACCATGTTTAAATAATATTTTTTAAAATAGCAGCACCAGCAGATCATTTGGGGCAGTACAGTAGATCTGCAATGGCCCTCCCTTGAACTGACACTTATCCTTTAAGTTTTAGAGTCAGCCAGGAAACAATACTTAACAGTGCTTTCAAAAGTCTTTTAAATACATTTTTTTTCCCATCAGGGGACACCAATTCATAAAGCTCAAAATTTAAAGCTTGGACCAACTGCACCAAGACACTCTAAGCCTTTGTTAGAACTGTGTCCTCAACATTTCTATCTATCTTGTCGATCTTTCTGGGGAGTAACTGTTGCATTTAATCAGTGAGTTTTTCTTTTTTTTTAAATTAAGATTTTTCTTTAAAAAAAAAAAGTAAGATCTAGATTTTGAAAGTAAAACTGAATGGAAGTTGTGACTGTTTCTATTATAGTTTATGTGGCTAGAATTGTGACCAACTGCAATCTAAATTCTAACTGCAATCATTTATCTCAGTGGTTGTCAGGTACTATCAGAGATAGGTTGTTTTATGAGTGATAGAAAATACTGGATTGAGAATTCCAACTTCATCAAGATTGAAGCCCAAGAGCTTTAATTGTGCAGCTACTAATCTACTCCATAAGCTGTCATGCCCTGTTTAACTAAAGGCCCAACTCTAACATTAGTTGGGGAAAAGAAAGGCAGTTGGTCATTCTGCTGGCCACATGACACCTTCATTAACCATCAGCCATAGAAACAGATGACCTTTACATCATCTGCCTTATAGATAGCATGGTCTGAAAAAGAATACTTTTACTATAGTTCTATAATAATTCTTCATGTACCTTACATTTACATATCCAAAATACAATCCAAATGTTGATATCAATATGCATACAGTACCTGGTATGTCATTATTTTTTCTAAATGTAGATCACATCAGTTAAAAAAAACAACATTAATTACAGCTGAACCATGATAATCCAGCACTTTTAATGTGGCTCTCTCAGTAATCCAACTCAGTCTCTCCTCTTCTCATGTGCTTCTTTTAAGTGTTGATATATTCTTTATTGTCTTTCTGTGATTACTATCAGACAGTTTACCTGTATTTTTTAGTGTTGAAGTTTTTGTTACGTCTTGTATGATGTAGAGCAAAGTTGGCCAACAACGTAAACATAAAATATTCTCTCTTCCTTGCTAAATTCTATGAAGTACATCTAACCTTTGGAAATCCAACGTTTTTAATAATCTGACACCATCCCTGTCCTGTAACCATTCGACTATTAAGGGTCAACTGTACAAAATTTAAATGCAGTAGTATCTATTTAAAATGTTTATTTTTTTCATTAGAGTAGATGAAGAGCGTGTTAAATTGGCTGGACCTGACCGGGCAGCTGCAGAATGGGTCCTTAGAAATGAAGGCTCTATCAAGTGGACAACATCTCCTGCACATCTCAATGACTATAATATGCTCCCTCGATCAGATTTTGAAGAATACAAATTGGAAGAAATTGATTTGTCTAATACAAAAGTAATTGACCTTGGATTTGAACACCTAAGTATGTTTGTGATCTGTTGTTTTTATCTTGATATTTATTATTCATAAGAACATAACCAAAGAATAAATTGTGACTTAAATTAATCATTTTAAAAATAGTGTGGCTTTAAGTTACATAATGCCTGATAAACTTTTGATTTAAAAAACACACCTATAAAAACTCTTCTAAAGGGTAAATAGTAAGAAGAAATACAATATATAGATATTATTTTTAAAAAATGCTTAAAATGTGACCCAGCAGTGTTAAATTTAAAATGGTTCAGGGTTTATATTCATTTATTTATTTACTTTCATCCCAATATTATATACAGTATGTAAATGAATAAAAATTTTAAAGCAGAATTCCATGAAATATTTTATAATGAACAATATAAAAGTATTTTGTTTCACTGTAATATTTAAAGAATATTATATTATTTGAATAAAAGATTTGAAATCCTAGATCTAGTACATACTGACTGACAATGTGTAGGTTTGAAAATAATATAGGTTTGAAAATAAAATAAACTGGATGCTGTAACTAGAGCTTCTAAAATGAAGATAGACATAGACGAGCAGTCATTATTGACATTGACAGCACAACCACTATTTTTTGTATGTCAAACAATAAAATAAATTTTGTCCAACATAAAAAGGGATGGAGATAAAACAATTATCTATACCGGGTACCGGTACTGGTCAGACTATGAAAAATCTGGAAAAGTAACACCATCTGTGCAGGGTACACCTGTGACCTGGTGAAGTGAAAAACTCATCATCCACTAAAGCAATTTGGTGGCCCAGCAATTGAAGTGTAGAAAAATAGAATTAAAATTAATTATGTGCCTGGAAATCTGGAAAAGTAACACCATCTGTGCAGGGTACACCTGTGACCTGGTGAAGTGAAAAACTCATCATCCACTAAAGCAATTTGGTGGCCCAGCAATTGAAGTGTAGAAAAATAGAATTAAAATTAATTATGTGCCTGTTTTCAACTGAGCTTTGGTTCACAGCATCCATCTATTGTTATTCTTTCTTAAACTTTAAGTAGCATATGATCTCTTATATTTCCATCTATCAGAAAACTTGAAACATCTTCGTAAGGTCAAACTGTACAAGTGTGTTTCCATCATGGATGATGCCTTGAAAAACTTGCAGCATGTGAAAGACACCTTAGAAAATTTGGAAATAATTGACTGCCCCATGATTACAGAAGCTGGTTTGACTCATTTGATTAAACTCAGGTAGAAATAATTTCATGAGAAGGAGTCAGAAGATTTATGTTTCAATAATTGCTTGCAAAATGACCACCTACTCTTAATTGCCCATCTTATAAATAAAATAGCTTACATGATGTTTTATTATAAGTACATCTCTATGATGCTTTAGAAACAAGCTAATCTTTTCTTTCTCAAAATATTGTATGTTGAACATTTGGTGAGACAATATGCTCAAGGTTTTAAAATAGTTTTTTGTTTTCAGTCAGAACTTAGATTAAAAATAGCCATCTCATCAAAGGTTTATTCTAATTAATTTGTATTTAAAACTTGAAGTGAAATTTTCTTGAAAAAAAAACAAACTGTCACTTGATCACTTATACTTGTATATCCCAAGAACACTACAGTGTCCTCACATTTGCATTGAACTAGTTTTGGGTTTGCATTTTTATTTCTGGCTTTTACATTGTGTTGTAGTTTAATACATTTTATCAATAGCTTTCTCTATCAATTGCTCTTGAAAAGTATCTTTCTTGATACATGAGTAGTATTTTTTAAATATATTTTTTTTATTTCAGAAATCTGAAAGTTTTAATTTTGTCTGCTCTTGAAGCTGTTCCTGACCTAAATAAGTCTGTGAATCGATTGAAGAGCTCCATGCCTTGGTGTCACATAGTTCAGACCTCTGATGTCGGGGATCTTAAAACTTAAAGAAAAAAAAAAACAATGTTCATTCTAGTGATAGGCTACTAGTTTCATGTAACACTAGTGTCATATTTAATTCCTTGAAGTGATATTGTACTTTCTTCTGCATGGAAATGGTTTGGAAAATTCCTCAAAAAAAAAAAAAAAAGATCAATTACTTAAAGACTAACACATGGACACATGAATATGACAGCAGTGAAATGTTTTGGATGAAATTTTTGAATTTTTTTTTTAATTATCAAGCACTGAGGATAAAGTTATTAGCTAATTGGAAAGTGCAAAATTATATCTTGAAATTACATATATATGTTATCCAGGGACTTGTGAACTGTCTGCATTTCTAAGCTTGTGCAAGTGACTAGTATAGCCTTCTTCAGTTCAGAATGTCTGATTGCAATGTTTCAGCAGATGGTGTCTCTTTTTAAAGACACTTTTGTGTGCGCCACTTTGTGTCGGGCTTAAATGTGTAGCAAGAATGGGACATTGTATGATCCGATGATCATGAATGCAAGGTCAATAAGCGTGAGTTAGATGAGGGCTGCCTGAGCTAGCCAGGAAAACCAGTGACTAGGCAGAATTTAAGTCATTGGTTATTATGCATGACGCGTAGGGCGTAATCATCTTCTTTTTTGAAGTAACGTCTGTATTATATAAGATAAGATAAGATGGACAAAAAAGGCTGGAAAAGAAGGGTGAAGGTTAAACTATTGTGGGCGTGAAAAGAAGATTCTAGAGGTTTTTGGATGGAGACTATTTAATTAGTTGATGTTTGTTCTTTTTTAAGTTAAAGTCAGAGTTAGGACTTACTTGAGTAAGAGCTAGATGTTGCTAGTTAAATACACAGTTGGTTAGTTTATTTGATCAGTACTATTAAAGTATCCTGTATCTGAATTGTATTTACTGTAACTATATTCATTGTTTTAATTTTGAGTTTAGAAGACTTAAACTCAAGAAAATTATATCTACACTGTGTCATTTTATTGCATCTTAGAAGTATTTGTCTAATAATAATGGCACCTCCGCATCCACGTCAGATGATTCAGAGAAGATACTATCTCTTCAAATAGCATTGTGATACCGATACTCTGCTTCAGCGCATCTAAAAAGTTATGACATTAGCTTTGGTCTCCCTGAAAGACACTGCCACTACTGAATACTCTTAAGATAACTTGAGGACTGTGAAATGTTTTCACTGAACACCTGGTGGTCTTGTTCCTTTACTTAGCCAAAGAGTTCTCTGGTTCTAATGAATTGTTTGAAAATTATTATTATTTGGGGTAGTAGATAAAAAGATACCATGGGGAATTAGTTTTATATTAACTGCCCAGTTGATTAGGGATGGCTGGGTGTTTTGTTATGAGTGCCAAAAGTTGAATCAGTATGTCAAGAAGCAGAATTGACAACATAAGAACAGTTATTGCTAGATGTTTTCAAGTGTTGGTGCAACTCTTATTGTTTACTTCTATTATTTAAACATCTCTAAAATATGTACCAATCTGCTTAATATTTCTTTTGTTTTTTTAAATGCCTACAACTTTGATCTCATAATGGTTCACACTGTATTTTTAGCTGACAGCACCTTTTTTGCAAATATTCCAACAGGAACTGATTTGTTTTAAACTTTGCATATCAATAGTGGAAGTAAAAAAAAAAAATCATATTTATGAACCAAAACTGTCATGTCAAAAACAAGTGTTGATTAAAAATGGAATATGGCATATTGTTAGAGAATAAACATAGAATTATAATATTTATTATCAAGGATGAAAGAATCAATATGTAGCATTCAATGCATTTGTAGCACCTGTGTATGACATTTATTTGTGCACATTTTACAGAACTGAAGCCTTTTTCTAAATGACTCACAAAGACAAAAAAACTAATCTAGAATTCAAAGGTATTTCTAAAGTTCTATTTTAGAAAATGAATAGTGTGATGTAGTATAAGAAATAGTGTTTTTACAACTAAGTAAGATGTGGTTGTATTTTATAAGGATGTTGTGCAGCCCACCAGCAGTACTAATATGAGATGGTTGCTTCATCTTTGTGCACATTTTCAAACATCAATTTTAATAATTAAGGATGCCACTGTATTTCTATTTTTTCTTCTAATATAAAAATAACTAATAAATACTTGTAATTTTTTGATTCTGTTCATTAAGTTTAGTTCTTATCTAGAAAACAAAACAGATGACAACATGGCACAACTTTTAATGGTACAAAAAAAAACAATGAGATCTACATGCTGATACAAACATTAGAAATCATTCCATCTGTAATATCATATACCAACTCCCAAACATTGAATATAACATCATTCTCAAACACACACACATGTTGAAACTTCAAGTTCTGTAGACTAAGCAAAGTGTGTATTGAAAACATCCCACAAACACACACATCCAAATGTTATGTGACAGAGCACACTATGTGCAAGCTACTAATGAAATGTGCTATCAAACACATTGATCCTTGACCAAGTCATGGTGTCTACAAAATGAATGAATACAATGGTAACATTCCTCAACTGGTCTACATGGTTTTGTTTCAGGTTTTCATCAAGAAGACATCATAAACTTCTCAAAAAAAAAAAAAAAAAAAAACTAAAGCAAAACAAAAGTAATTGTTAAGTGACATGTACACCTGGTGTGATTCTTCTCCCCGAGGTCAAGCTTTTTTTTTTGTTCACACATCTCAATGTTTAACCAACACAAAAAAATTGTATGAATAGCCATAATGCAGAAAGTGACATGGTACTGATGAGACCCACCCTCCAACACACATTATGATGATAATTTGTGCCTCTTTTGTGTTTTGTTTGAAAAGTTGAACAAAAGCATTCAGTGTTTACAATAGAGAACAAATCATTGAGAACGTTGGCATTTGTGACAAATTATCAAATTCTAGAACAGCTTAAAACAATGCAGTTCAAATAGACAAGATTTATTGACAGACAACACAATAGAACATTTGATCCACAGGTTGACATCAGACTATTCAAGCTTACAGCAACCTATCAGAGATGAGCAAGATACAAATCATAATATTGCACATTGGAGTCTTGGAGGTGTGTTGCAATGCTTGAAGCATCATATTTGTTATGAATAGCTAGAGAATTTTGTTGTTAACATGCTTTCTACAAAACTGAATCCAAAATCTCTTGAAAGTTTTAAAAAGACTGCTTAAATGGTACCTTTCTCCCTAATGATAAACAAAAATGAGTTGCTGTTATGTGGTGATTGAAAAAGTTTACTATTAAAGTCACAACTATTTTATATTACATTTACAATAAATAAAAGAAAGATCATAATAATGTTTCGATATAAAAAATAACATGAAATGTGGTCAAGACATTTAATTATGCTTTATTTGAAAAGTTCAAAAGATATGCTTTTTTAGAATTGTCCAGTGGCTGATAAGCTGAAGTACAATATATCGGAATGAAAGAGTGTGTCTATTGTGAACTAGAAATCTACTATTTCACTGCTGAAATTATTGTAATTAAAACAAGTTATACGAACTAAAACAAGACCAGTTACAAGAAGGGCTGAGCCACTGCAATATACTTGTATCTAGTATATTATTGTATTGTTTGATTGTATGTTTTGTGTTGGCCTAGTACCAGGGCATACATGAGTGTCTGTGTAAGGTAGTACCACAATGAGTGTGAATGTTTGACTGTTATGTATAGATAGAAAAAGACACAAATTATTACATTACAAGAAGACATTTTATTTCTCAACATTTTTAACTAAAAAAAAAAAAATTCATTAAAAAATAATACAATGTACACAACATTTGGTTTAATGTAGATGTTTTAGTGTTAATGTGCAGATGTTTTGAGTATAATGTGTAATGCTATGGTTATGTGTAGATGTTTTGGTAATGATATGTGGATGTTTAAGTATTGATGTGTAGGTATTATGGTTGTGATACAGTAAGTAATGTTAAGGCTATGATGTAAGAAGTGGATGCTTTAGATATGATGTTTGGATGTTTTGGGTAGATAAGATATATGAAGTTGATATTTATTTGTTCAAAAAAGTAGTGACATGAAAGACATACATATAATTCTGACTGTAGTGGTTTACTTAGAGATGATGATTTTTTTGTATCTGACTCTAGTGGTTTACTTGAAGATGATTTCTTGTATTTGACAAAGTTTAAGATCTTGAATTGTTCAATATTCTTGGAAGAGTTCAAATGAGAACACCAATAACATAGCAAAGAAGAAATTTAATAATACAATAAGTACATATGACTAAAACCTGGTAGGACAAAAAGAGGGTTCCAAAATGGATGCAGGGTCATAATCTTGGCCTCTTTGATAAGTAAACTAACAGAAATCTAGCACTTAGGAAGAAAAGGGATTCCCAATTCACGGTGTGAGAATACTACTAGCTTTAAGAAGTAAGCTCCCTAGCTGGGTTTAGTTTTGGGTTGGCTGGCTCCGATAAAAATAAGATGGTTGTCACACTGGGACATGCAAAGAAAGGGAAAGGCAGTTGGCTATAGGATTGAGATAGTTAGTGGTTGGCCAGCGGTTTGGGATAGATAAGGTGGTTAGCCATTGGTTTTAGAAAAATTGATTGGCCATCGATTCAGGATAGAAATGGTGGTTGGCCAATGGTTCAAGATAGAAAAAGTGTTAGCCACTGTATGAAACTAAAAAAGATGGTAAGCTGGATCAAGATCAGGATTGGCTTCAACGAAATTTAACTTTGAATTCACCATATCTAAGGATCTATATTATACAGTCATAATTATTATCACGGCATTGTCCACTGTATCAAAAAAAGCTAAGAAAATTGATGATGTCTACAACAGTATTAACAAAATATGACTATTAGGTTGTCCTTGAAGAGATAGAGGTTATGTTTCAAAGTTTATTAAACTATTAACAGTACTGTATACTTTGGGAAAGGGGAAGGGTAAAGGTCATAATTCACTAGGCACAGTAAGTGGAGAACTCTCTAGGCATGTCCTGGTATTCATGAAGTTTTTTTATTAAGAATGTAAAGGATCCTTGATGCTCTCAAAAACACCTATTCCCTAACATTCACCTGAAAAACGTTTCTTCCAATACTATGCACATTGAACTATACTTCTACTTGAGTGAAAAGAAACATTTACAAAACACAAATGCAAACATCTCTTTAGACAGAAAGTGTTATTTTGGAAGACTATATGACGAGTATATATTTGACGTAAGGACAATACAATTATCTTATTACCCAGTTACCTTGACACCTTTTCTTCAGAAAATTTTCAAAGCCCCCCACCCTCCCAAAAAAAAACTTATGTTGCAATTTATTTTGGATGCCTGTAATTACCATGTAATCTGTACTGTACTGGAAGAACACGGCATTGGAACACAAGATCAAATACATGGCTGTTTATAAAACTCTGAACTGGGAAAACAAGTCTAGCTTACACTGGTGTGATCAGGAGATACATTTCTTTAACTAACTTGATATTGACCAAGACTATCAAGTTCAAGTAAACTAGCTTCATTTTGTTGAATCAGCTTCAGCTAATTTCACTCAACTATATTTTATCATAAATACAATGCATTTGAAACAATCTAAAAATAGAACTTGAATGTTTGTAGGCATTTGAAATTCTTTGCCCTCTCCCACCCACTCGTGGTACAGTATTCATTTTTTTTTTTAAAGTTATACATTTGACTATTGTTAAACTACTATGAAGATGAGAAAATTATTTAAAAAAAAAAACACTTCATGAGGAACTTGTGTTAATGAGCATGGCAACCATATACTAATAATAAAATGTGTACAAATTGACACCAAGGGTATCGTGTCATTAGTATAGCTAGATATATCACTGGAGCACCTATTTTTGTATCCCATCAATTTATGCATCATCTTCAAACAAATCCAATGTTCTCAACAAAATCAAGTGAAATCACCAACTGGTTCCTAACTGTGCATACATACAAAGAATCTTTTGGTCTCTAAAACCTCTACAGAGAACTGGTGGATACAATGCTTTGGAATCAAAACAAAACAATGATATGGGACACAAAGTGAAGGGGAGAGAAAAAAAGAAATATGACATGGTCAAGAATGTACAATATCATTTGATCACCCAATTAATTCTATGCAGCCTCCACACCAAATCACCACTATTTCTTGCACGAGCTGCTATTTACAAAAAATAATCCAAGTTCATGACTAATCCCTATGCGGGGAACCTTCTATAAGGTACTATCTCCGCACATGCATCACAGTGTTTAGGTTTGTTTATGGTTTTGTATCACGCGCACAACACACACACGTAGTAGTCAAGATGACAAGAACAAATATCAATTAAATATCATATGACTTGTAGAGTAGATGTGCTCTTCCATTGTTGCATCCTAAACATCATGGCAAATGCCAAGCATTTCCGTTTTTAGGATAAAATTACTCTTCTGATTGGGTGGGGTGAAGTTAGGGGGGGGGGGGGGGGGGGGTTCAATTCTTTGAAGAATAAATGCAGTTGAGTTTTAAAAAAAAACAACAATGCAGAACAAGTGCCAGTTTTAGGTACCGGTACAAAAAAATAAACATTCAACACCCACATCTGTGGCACAGGGGAATGGCAGATGAGGGACCAACATTCCATGTGTTGTCCATTGCCTTTTATATAAAGATAGATGTCTATTAGTTGAACCATTAACTTTTGACCTAAAAGCAGATGTCCAACTCAAACTAAGCACAAAGTCCTTTGTGACCTTTCCATAAAAAAAAAAATTCGAGATGAATTCCTGTCATGAGGAAATGTCACTTTTCCCATTGATTGAAGATTTCCCTATTTGACAAACCATTCCTCAAACATACTGAAGTCGTGAGAATTTGATTTTCTATTGAAAAGGGAAACAAAATATTTAGAATGACTCTTCCTTTTTTGTTTTTAAAGTGAACTAATGAATCTGCTCCATTTCTGTAGAATTCAGATATAGCTATTTGAAGATGTTGAAAATTTCATAAGCTCTATCCACATTAGATTTATAATTAATGCATAAACAAAACAGTCTGCTAGTTTACTTCTGCCACCAAATCATTTTATGTCGAAAATTAATTAACATTCACAGAATTTATGTTCTCTTACAGAAAAAGGTGCCAAGTGTTGTCAAGCCTGCTTCTATTCTAAATTTAGAAGTTCAACATGTGACGTGGTCAAGCTTGCTTCCAAAGCCCGACATCTCCCAATGCTTCTATTGCTATCAGTGACCAGTGCCCACAATGAGCAGCATTGTAAGTTATATTTAGGTGGATGGGTTTATTTTGAAAATCATCTTAAGTGCAACCCAAAGTTTCCAAATGGTTAAGACTTTATGGCCAGGTGCTAATTACTTTGTTTACGAAGATGGTCACGATATGTCCTTGGGGGTAGAACAGGCCTGTCCATCTGTTCCTCATTACCATTTAAGTCCATTTGATGAAAAGAGTTCTCAAGTGACAAGCTAGAGTTTCTCGAATGTGGCAGACTGTGAGTGCGAGAAGAACTGGACACCCGGCCATTTTGATTGTGCTGTGGGATAGATTCCCTCCTAGGGGGCACTGGAGGAGGCTCTCTCGGAGGTGGAGTGGGTGGCAGCTCATAAGAATGGTTGCCCCTGCGAGGAGGTAAAGGTGGCGGTGTGTTGGGCCAACAGTCAGACTCAATACAGGAAGCAGGAGAATGTATCGGAGGACTAGAACTTGGCTCTGAAGAGATCAAATAAATAGGGTTACTATAAAACAAGTTAACAACATGTGCTTACAATGATTCATTTTGCTTGATCAACATACTATTCATTTAATAACATTTAAAAAAAAAAAAAAAACTTATTAAAAAAACAAATAACAGAACAATTGTACATTGTCATTACAGTTTTTAAACAGTGTCTTTTAATATCTTTATAATCTAGTAGAAAATTCAATTTAATATTACACATAACAAAATAATATAATATTGTAATATTCAAGCTAAAAAGAAATTGAAATGTATTATTTACAAAAAGTCGTACATCTATTTAAGATTTTTTTGTGATTCAATATTCATTGTTAAAAAAATATAAATCACAATCTATAATATAGATTTAGATTTACTTCCCTATTTTTTAAAATTTTTATTATAGTTTTGAATATGCATCTTCAATTATTGTTTTAGATTGCCAAGTTTATTTTATAGTTATTTTGTTAAATGCTGCGAAAATTTCTACCTTCAACTAAATTTGAACTTGGGACCCTTACTTTGGAAGCGCTTTGCCACTTGGTCACCGTACCCTTTAGAAAACTTTTTTTAAAAATTACTTTTATATACCAGTAGTGCATCTTTTATGCTCTAGCATGCTCAGTCCACTCTGGCTTAATCTCTTGTGTGGACCTGAATGGTATCTTGGAAAAGTTTTCCCTGCCGCCTAGAGGTGCGCAGCAAACTCTACTTAGCTCAAGGCAAGATTCAAACTCGAGCCAGCATGATAGCCAGCCAAGCAGTTTACACCATTCAGTCTAACCCTAACCCATAAATATGATACGACAAAAAAAAAAAAAAAAAATATATATATACCGGTATATATATATATTTAAATTTTATGATCAAGCTGGTGAATTAGCAAAACATGTTAAATAAAAAGAAAGTATTTTGCTACCCACCTGGTGAATTAGCAAACACATTGTTCATCAATGAGCTCCCTATGGGACTCTGTGGTTTGTTGGGAGATGTCGGTGTGGCACATGCTGACTGAGACGAGTCTTCTTCTTCTGACATTTTGGGCAAGGAAGGTGGTATGGAGGTACTCTTTGTGCTGCTGCCATGTCTGTTGGTACTTGGTTTGATCCCTGGAGATTTCAGGGCATCAGGATGGAACTTTTTAGGCTGATGGGTATAAAATAAATACAAATTTAATACATAGCATAATAATACTATGAATAAGCAAGCAAGTTACTATCTACACAATGTTACCTATCATTTTGGGAGAAAAGAGTGGAGGGGAAAGAGGAGGACAGCTACACCAAACCAGGTCAGCATTTAGAATAAGAGCATCTATACAATTTAAACAAGATCTCACCTAATATTTAGGACAATGGGAGGGAGGGGGTAGGAATACCAAAACAAATTACTACCTAAGTGCTGGTTTCTTTTCAGTGCCCCTGCACTGGGCTGTGAAATGCTAAGCTTTTGCCTTTTTCTTTTTTAAATGTAATTTGGAAGTTAACTGTTTTTTGCTTTATGAGAAAAGGGATGTTGAAAAATTAAATTCAATTCTACTACTAACAAATCGTTGCAATTTCCCATCTCTGGGTTCTATCTCTAATGATGTCTTGTACAAATAATCTTCCAGGTCTTTTTCTGAAGTGATGTTTCTTCCTTTCAGAGGATCCAGTGCAGCAAAAAACTCCTGAAATATAATAAAGAAAAAACTAAGTCAAACTTTGGCACATTTTAGAAATAAATCTAACACCATAAGCTGTATCCTATGTTCTTTCTTTGCCTAGGACTGCCAAGCCCAGAGACTTGACATACCCTGATGGAGTTCTCCTGGTCCAAACAATAGGGCTGGTTCTGGTACTGCTGTATCTCCCCGGTGATCTCAGCCACTTTTCTTCTCTTGCTGAAGTTAATGATTCCCTCTGGGGCGTTAGCCACAAAGTCAGGGTTACCTTCTTCAGTCTTCAGAATGTTGGTTAAGTACATGCCTACGAGAAAAAAGACAATGTCACTTACACAGTTTTATAGAAAAGGTCTATCATTACAAATAACTAGCAAGAAATCAGGATTGTTAGTATCATCTGGATTGCTTCATACTTGCCCTTTATTTTCCAAATCATGTTATTTAAACAAAAACTGTACAAGATAATGGAATTTAAATAGTGACAATAAAAAAAAAAATTATTTTTTTTTAAATCCTTTTTTTTTCATTTATTAAGATTAAGGCAACAGGGGATTTAAAAGTGCATTTTTTAACCCAAATAGAATAGCTGAATATGCTGAATATAAATAAAAATGTTGCTGAATAGAAATAAAAATGTTGGTGGATAGAAATACAAATGTTGCTGAATAGAAATACAAATGTTGCTGAATAGAAATAAAAATGTTGCTGAATAGAAATAAAAATGTTGCTGAATAGAAATAAAAATGTTGGTGGATAGAAATACAAATGTTACTGAATAGAAATAAAAATGTTGGTGGATAGAAATACAAATGTTGCTGAATAGAAATACAAATGTTACTGAATAGAAATAAGAATGTTGCTGAATAGAAATACAAATGTTACTGAATAGAAATAAGAATGTTGCTGAATAGAAATACAAATGTTGCTGAATAGAAATACAAATGTTGCTGAATAGAAATACAAATGTTGGTGGATAGAAATACAAATGTTGCTGAATAGAAATACAAATGTTGGTGGATAGAAATACAAATGTTACTGAATAGAAATAAAAATGTTGGTGGATAGAAATACAAATGTTACTGAATAGAAATAAAAATGTTGCTGAATAGAAATACAAATGTTGCTGGATAGAAATAAAAATGTTACTGAATAGAAATAAAAATGTTACTGAATAGAAATAAAAATGTTGCTGAATAGAAATAAAAATGTTGGTGGATAGAAATAAAAATGTTGGTGGATAGAAATACAAATGTTACTGAATAGAAATAAAAATGTTGGTGGATAGAAATACAAATGTTGGTGGATAGAAATACAAATGTTGGTGGATAGAAATACAAATGTTGCTGAATAGAAATACAAATGTTGGTGGATAGAAATACAAATGTTGGTGGATAGAAATACAAATGTTGGTGAATAGAAATACAAATGTTGGTGGCTAGAAATACAAATGTTGGTGGCTAGAAATACAAATGTTGGTGGCTAGAAATACAAATGTTGGTGAATAGAAATACAAATGTTGGTGAATAGAAATACAAATGTTACTGAATAGAAATACAAATGTTGGTGAATAGAAATACAAATGTTGGTGAATAGAAATACAAATGTTACTGAATAGAAATACAAATGTTGGTGAATAGAAATACAAATGTCGGTGGATAGAAATACAAATGTTGGTGGCTAGAAATACAAATGTTACTGAATAGAAATACAAATGTTGGTGAATAGAAATACAAATGTTACTGAATAGAAATACAAATGTTGGTGGATAGAAATACAAATGTTGGTGGATAGAAATACAAATGTTGGTGGATAGAAATACAAATGTTACTGAATAGAAATACAAATGTTGGTGGATAGAAATACAAATGTTGGTGGATAGAAATACAAATGTTGGTGGATAGAAATAAAAATGTTGGTGGATAGAAATACAAATGTTGGTGGATAGAAATACAAATGTTGGTGGATAGAAATACAAATGTTGGTGAATAGAAATACAAATGTTGGTGGATAGAAATACAAATGTTGGTGGATAGAAATACAAATGTTGTTGGATAGAAATACAAATGTTGGTGGATAGAAATACAAAACACTTCTGAAAACAAAAATGGACTCAAGGGCAATAAATTGTGAAATGGACCCCACTCACCGAGAAAGGGCACACATGGTGGGTTGATTGATCTTAGTTTTTCAATATATTTCTTGAAATGGTCATTGTTCAGCTCAGAGGCATCTTCTAAAGCTCTCTGATACTTGTGAGGCAGCTCCTGCAACAAAGTGTCAACAAGTTACACTACAGCAATATAGATAAAGCTTTCCCTTTTATTTTGTTAATCAATCTTAATTTTGATTAAATTGCTAATTCAGTGAGTCATTTATAAATTTTCACAGTCTTGATGACTTTATTTTAAAATTGGTCTGGCCAATATTAGAATATGTATCCTCTATTTGGGATTCCTTAATTCAAGAAAATATCGTCTGGATAACCAAATGGAGAATATTGTAAACAGCCTATTTCACCTACAATTTAAAGAAAATTCATATGGAGGTATTGTGCCGTATGTAAACAGCAATTCAAGTAAAATATACAAGGGATCCAATTGTTATTCACACCAAAAAGTCCCGATATCAGATTGCCTTTACTCTGCCATTATGTAAACCACAGGGCTCTGCCATTAAAACTTCTCATTGTATTCCTTTTCCTTGATCCTTCACTCGAGTCAAAAGTTGTGAGACAAATTTTACAATGGTGCCTTGATAATTTTTTAATGTCCGAACTTGGGGATGTGCCAAGAATATAAATCTTGGCAACAGAAACTCCATTTTCTCCCTTATCTAGGCGATTTAAGATTTCCAATTTCAATTCCATTGTCAGTACATAGATAAAGCCATGTTTTCCACCTCCCCTTGCAAGCTTTAAACCTGTTCATTTGTTCTTGTTTCAAAACACAAACAAACAAAAAAAAAAAAAGGCAGCCCGGATATATGACTGATGTCCACATAAATAATGTTACACTTGTAGTATAAAAAAAAAATTGAAGAAACTAGCTATAAATAGTTAAATTAGCAACACTAGTTAGGTGATACCAACCACTATTAGAATTAGTAAGTGTAAACCCCCTACTAAATATGTTAAGATCATTAGCTTCACCCACCTTCTTAGTATGTTCCAATCTAAAAACTGAGGCAGAGTTGAGTGCACCAATCACTTCCAGAACACCATTGAAGTTATTTAACTCTTGAAATACAAGCATGACCTCAATGACCCTGGACACCACAGCCACCCTCTCCTCCAGGTTTGATGTCTCCACTATAAACAATTCCAGCCAGTATGTGAACTGTAGAATCAATAGTGTAGATATTATGCAATAAAATATGTTTTATAACATAAAGAAATAGAGAGGTATTCTGTTAAGTAGTAAGTTAGGGGTAGGGTGGTAAATGCAGCCAGCACAAGAACCAACACCTTTACCCATAAGATGAAATGACTCAAAATAAGTCCTAAAATCCTTTTTAAAAATCCAGCTTCCTTCAGGATAGGAGTTAGAAATTGAAATATATAATGTTATGAAATATAATGGTATCAAATTCTCTTATTATTTAACCATATTCTAAATCACTATCTAATAATGTTTTATTATACTAAAAAAAACAACACTTTTTGACAAGTGTAAATTATGTTTCTCATTAATCTGATAGATAGTAAAATGAGTTAAGCAAGAATGATTATAACAAATGGCAAAGAGCCTCAATTATCTCAAGTTTGCTTTTAACAAAGTTCCTTTTAATTGGAATCCATTTATTTTTAGTGCATTTCCAAGAGGGAAATCATCAACTAAAACAAAAAGAATATTCCCACGTTCCAAGTGATGTGTAAGTCTTTTTTCCCCATTGTTATCAAAAACAAGGAGGCGCGGTGGCTGAGTGGTAAAGTGCTTTGCTTCTGAACCGTAGGTCCCGGGTTTGAATCATGGTGAAGACTGGGATTTTTAATTTCAGATCTCTGGGCGCCTCTGAGTCCACCCAGCTCTAATGGGTATCTGACATCAGTTGGGGAAAAGTAAAGGCGGTTGGTCGTTGTGCTGGCTACATGACACCCTTGTTAACAGTATGCCACAGAAACGATGACCTTTACATCATTTGCCCTGTAGACTACAAGGTCTGTAAGGGAAACTTTTTATCAATAACAACAGATGATGATGGAAATAAAAGATATTGAACAAGTTCTTTCTGAAAACAACTTTCAACTTTATTTGATTTGATAGTAACATTAAAATTGCTATTCATTTTTTGTTTTGTTTTTAATAAAAAAAAAACAAGTATTAAAAAGTATTCTTGATTGATTTCAAACAGACTAAATTAAGTATATTATGGTCTCCCCCACCCCCTAAAAAAAAAAAGAAATACTAACATTTGTGGAGAAATGAATCATTTTGAGCAAGTTTGGCGCTGTCTGCTGTTTATCTTTCTTCATCCATGGCATTCCAACAAGTTCAGATGGCTTGATTGCTCTGTACAAGTCAAATTCTAATAGTGTCACTTGGCGAGCTATCTCAATTGGGTGCAGCTGCAGGCAAATGATACATTATATTTAATAAAAAATATAACATTTTTTTTAAAATATAGTCACAATGTTATGCTGAAATCTAGATTTATTAACTTGATTTTTAAACATTTTGAAAATAAAAAAAACAAACAAATCATGGATGATAATAAAATTTAATTTAATATAGCGATGGAAAAACTGAAAATAACAATTAGAAAACTGACAAGTTAAAAGTTCTAATACAAGATTGTAAACAAGCTTCCTGCAAGTTTTGTTAATTCCAAATCAAAAATGTATTTTTAAGTAAGCAAAAATTATACATGTAAATTTCTGTCATAAAAATGTTTACATACTTTTGAGGATAAAAAAAAATATTTTGGTATTAAGTTTATATTTAAAAAAAAAAAAAAAAAAAAAAAAAAGGACACACACACACACACACACAATAGTCATCTTTCTTAAAAAAAAAATCATCAGTGGTAATGTCATAAGCATGATTTTAAAGGCTATTATATTTTTTTTGTCTAAAACTAAATATTATTTAATGGCTTCATTTTTTTTACACATTTCAATAATTGTAAAGAACTGAGCAGTGTCTTAGTATCTTTTGTTGTAAGATTTTGGTGCAATTATAACAATGAATGTGATACAAAAACACTTGCACACTAGTTCACTACATTTTACTACAGGTGTATTGCAGTCTACTCACAGTCATCAGGTTAAAATCCTCAGGTTTCCTGGCAATGAACCATTCAATTTTGGGCTTACTCTCTTGATAAGTAAACTCTCTCTCTGTACTTGAGCTGTCTTGCTGGAAATAGAAAACAACAACAAAAAATTCTTATCTTATATATTACAGACATTACTTCAAAAAAAGAAGATAATTACAACCTACGCATTTAATGCATCAATCTAGTCATGCATGTTTACTCAATGACTTTTAACACTTCTAAGTTGTTGGTTTTCAGGCAACCCATTCCATTTTCTAATGACACTAGGGAAGAAGTACTAGTACCATTTTATTCTAATGTATGGAATAAGAAATGTGCCTCTATCTTTTTGTCTTTCAGAGTATTTCATTAGGTTTTGTTTTTCTATTTGTAAATTATGGTTCAGTGTTTTATGTATTATAGCTACTTTACTTTTTATTCTTCTGTCATAAAGTGTCTCTAAGTTTAGTGATTTTACTAATGGTGTTATACTAATCAAATTTGAATATTGGTTTGTTATAAATCTCACGGCTCTATTTTGTATTTGTTCTAGTTGCAGGTAATGCCAAACATTCAATGATAATGCTATGGTTGGTTTAATTTTAGCACATTTAAAACTAAGACAGTCCTTGAGTTCTCAAATAAAAGCATGCTACATATAGAAAAATTAAAAGATTACCTTTCGCTGTATACTTTTTGAAATGATGTCAGCCATCTTGCGCATGGCTTTACCCTTGATGGAAAGAAGAAATTCTTTTAGTCTGTCCAACAGCTCTGGGTCTCTTTCAAAATCATAGAAGTGGTTGTCCACCCAATGACGGAATACATTGGCCACCCTACAAAATTAAGAAAGGACAGAGACTTCAAACTAGAATTGTCATTTGTTTAGTTATTTTTATAATGACAATTAAAATGTGCTAAGGAGGGAGGAAAGTTTGTGGTACACCATAAACAGCTGACAAAACATTTCATTCCGTTCAAGTTTGTTCATCATAGTGGATGCAGAGAAGGCTTAGAAATGCTTTTCTGTTATTCTTATTCTGAGGCTTCTTTGAATACAGATTGCTTGGATACAAACTGAGCATAACATTGCGGCAGAGCCTTTTTATTTATGTCCCTTTTCTTCTGCTAACTTTTATGGTGTTGTGACCAATTCTTGTGCTTACTTACAATACAGCAACCTTCAAGCCATGCACAGATGCTGTTAAACAGCAACCTTAAAATGTCATATTTAGATCCTTTTAATCATAACTATATTTTTAGTTAAGGTTTACAGCATGCATTGAAGGCTAAGAGTCCATCCAACACAGGACAGTGAAGGCTACAAGTCTATAAAATACCTAGTAAGTGATTGACAATCTTTCCTTCACTAACATGTCTAAGAATTTAAAAAAATTTCCATGATCTTTGTATTTACCTGAACTGGACAGGCTTGACGTATTCATTACGAAAACGTTTTAAATCTTCTTTCATTTTCAATTGAGCCATATCATCCATCTCACATGGTATAACAGGTTCAGGAATTTCAAATCTGAAATAATAACTACTACATTAACTATTCAATTACTTTTATACATTTGGACTTAATAAACGGAAGAAAGAGTTTTAATCACACAATTTAAACTCAGTTCTGCTGAGCCCACACATTTCCTACCTTTTGACTAGTAAGTCTAGAAGCTCTCTAGAACTACAGAAAGACCGGTAAGTTAACAAGAATGTACGTAGGAACCGAGGGTCTGCATACATGTGGTAGGTCAACCTCTCAACTAGCTTGATCAGCTGACCTCCCTGGGGAATAACAACAAGAAAGTTATCATTCAGTTTTTCCATTTTAATCAAGTTTTATCAATACAGTCACGCTGTTAATATCATACTGTAATGTGTATGTGCTCAAAGCTGTTGCAAAGTCAACTACAGAATTATGAAACAAGTAATGAATTGCAGAACTGCATGAAGTCAAATTAAAAAAACTTTACTGTAGCTGAGTCCCAACTCTAAAACTGTACAGCTCCTACAAAGTACTCTTCAATTTTAAGGCCCTGTTGATTTTTTTTTACACTCTTTTTCTAATGTTAAGCATTAACTATATAGCTTTTAACATAAAAAATAATACAAAAACAAAAAAAAATCTCACTGTTAACATTAGAACCCTAAACAAAATCAGAGTGCATCTTAAGTGCAATCTGAATAATGTGACATGGCATTAAACTCTTGATACATACTGAGCTAGTAAAAGTGGTCCAATGGCATTAGTGTTATTTTTTTAAAGCATTTAACTACAGATTTTGACTTATCAAAATGATTTACAAAATGGAGCATGTATTTGTTATGCTATAAAGCACAGTTAGGATTGTACTCAATTCCTTTATGATCTCCAACTAGACTTTGTATCACTTAAGCACAAATTCAAATATATAAATACCTAACCTTATCAATCAACTAGAAAAAAAAAAAAAAAAAAAAAGTTCAAATGTTGACACCTTCTGCCCAACAAATTAACATTTTATCTGCCTACAACTAGACATTAAAATAAATAAAAACAAATGGTTCAATCTCATATTAATGCTTTTAAAAAGTTGTGCCTTACTTCTAAGCATAGATATTACCTCTATGCAAAAAAAATAAAAAAAATAATAAAAGCAAAATTTTTTAAATTAATTAATAGAATAAAAAAAAAAATTGAATACATTTAAAAATCAAAATAATAAACACATTTAAAAATTGAACAATATGTCTAGTTTTCTTTAATATATTGTTATAAACCTGGAGATGGGGGTAGTGGTGTGTGTGTGTAGTCAGCCGACGCAAATCGCCCCAGGCCAGCGCTAAATGAGCGGTCAACCGTGACGAGTTACGACGGTCGGCCGAGACGAGTGTGAACATGATGGTTCGGGAAGGATCGATGTCATGAACAGAGCTCAGGAGTGTCACCAGGGATGTAGTCATCTGACCACCCAGAATGGTCGAGCGACGTTCTGTCCGGTTCTAGAAGGCCAGCAGGGACCCTATATAAAGAGCGAAGGTATCAGAGACCAGTCAGTCACAACTTCCCGATCTACAGTTCGTTACAACCGTTCAGTACAAGTCCGAGGCGAGACAGAGAGACCAGTGCAAGAGTTGATACGGCGGAGAGATATTTGTACAGTCTTGTGTTACATTGCTGCCAATTGTACAGTATTGGCTGTTATTTATTGACATTAAACTATTATGTTATTTTGAAGCCCAGAGTTGTCAAGTTCTTTAAGTTGGTGGTGTCGTTTGGTGCAATTTGCAGCGAGCCTGGATAGGGAGATTCGTAACAATATTATACTACATGTAGAAAAAAATCTTCATAAACATGAACTCTCCTGGGTATGTCCCAAAAGTATTAATACTTTTAATTCAGAAATTAAATGAATAAATTTTAAAAAATACAACTTTACAAGTACAGTTCTTACTAACCAAGAGTACTTAATTTTATAAGTTCTTGTTCTGAAGGAGACGGGATGAGCTGTTCTTATACACAAATAAATATAAAAACTGCTGGTAACTTTCTTCCTATCACATCATACTGCAGTAGTAGTCTACTATAAATACCTCATTCTAAAGCAATAGAGGTTATTGGGCTGAGAAAATTAACAAACAGCAAAACATTTGCTTAGGTTGGTCTTACCTTTATAAGAGGACTTTCATGAGAAGAGTCCTGATTATCTTCAAATATAATATTCTGTGACGAGTCTTCCACTGCAAACTCATACAGACGCGCTTGCGGAAGAACAAGAGGGTTATTTTTCTCTTCCTCCCTAAGCTTGCTATCTAAGCTTCTTTCCAGCATACTAGAAACAACAAAAAAATGTGTTGATACATCGTGTAAAGTGTACATAAAAGCTTGTTAAGACATAGACAGTTAATTAAAACAATTACTATATAAAAAAAATGAAATTGAATTTCAATAAAATTCTAATATCATAGTCGTAGAAACCTGAAAAATGGTTTAAAAAAAAAAGTATTTATACATATTAAAGTGTACATAGATAAGAAAGCAAACAATTATTCTATTGTAATTAAATATTTCATTTAAAGAAAGAATTCCATTTTATTTAAGTGATTAAGAATGGCTACAGAGAGAAGCAATGAAGAAAGGCATTATTTCTCAGGAAAAAAGATGGCAATAATTATATTGAAGACCTTAATCTTAATAGGAAAAATAAATAAAAAATTTTTTCTACATGCAGTTTCACAAATAATGATGCTAATTTGGACAAAGTAGAGGAACACTTAGTTCATTTAATTAATTTTTCATTTAAGAATTAAAGAGTAATGAGATTCTCTAACAAATTATAACAAAATTTAAATTTTTTTTGTCGGGAGAAAAATGTTTAAATGTAGACAACAAAAAATTCTAATGTTCAAATTTAATTTTGTATCAGTTTTCTTCTTTGAACACTGCAGTTTGCTACACACCTCCTAGTCTGCAAAGAAACAAGGGCAGCCATCCAGTTAGTTTTTTCTTCCACAGTTTTGGCCTGAAGGACTAAATGCATATGTTCACGTGGGTGGATTTCAAATGCATTCTTCAAATCTACAAAAAAAGTAATTAAATTTTAAAAATTATGTTTCATGTACAAAAAGGAGAATGACAACATTCTAATTGTTCAAGGTACCAAAGGATAAAACCTTTTTTTTAGAATAAAAAAAATCAAATTGGGTAAGACTAAAGTAGCAGTTAATTTAAAATATCCACCTTTATAAGATGTATTAGCAACATCTGTGAGCTATACTTAGAAAAGTGATTTGGACCTATTGATATTCAACTCTCAAAATCAGCTACAAGGAAGTTTCAGAGAAAGTACAACTACAAGTATCACATAAAATAGCTCAACAGCTCCAGCATAATAACTAACTTATTGTAACATTTTGTTAACATGCCAGCTAAAAAAAAAAGTAAACTTTTGGCACCCAAGTGATGAAACAATGACACATGTCTAAAAGTAAAATTGACTATTTCATCAGCATTCAAAGTTGTTCAACTTCAAGAAAATCATTTAAACTTGTATATAGTTGCACTATTGGTTTGGTAGCATTGAAACCTACATGAGACTCCTCAATCCCACAAACTAAGAATATGTTAATAATTTTAATAACTTAATGCTAATACAAAAGACCAATTCAAACCTTCACTGTCTTCTTTATCCACAACTTCCACTTTACGAATCAGAAACTTCTCTTTCAGCTTATACTCTGACACAGGCCCGGTCCCAGAGGTCCGCCTCGGAGTAGGCTTACAAAGAATTATCAAACCATCAAACAAGAAGCAATACCTCTCAGGATTAGTTCGACGACCTGTTACTTTTGTCAAGGGTCCCTCTAAAAAAAAAATAGATATGATAGAGTGGGTATAAGTTATGTTATAACTTTGCAGTGAAAGAAATTCAAACAACTATCTCATTTTGATTTCAATATTGAAGAGCTATTCTAGAAATGATTGACAGTCAAATGTTTAACAAAAAGTACTCAATTTTATAATTGAGAGCTGACAAAAACAACAAACCAATAGCCAATAATTTATTGTACTGAAAATTTTTGTTACAAAGACAAAACTTGATCTTCAAAAGGAATTTATCCAAATTGGCAGTCACTGAGACTTACCCATAATAAACTCGCTGCACATCTGAATAATATCTTTACCATCCCAGCCGTCTATACTCTTTTGAATCTCAGTCATCTTTTGTACAGTAGCTGACCTGGAGTGTGGGTGTAGCCTGAGAGAAAGCTCCCTGAAAGTTATAATGCACAAACAAGAGTGTTACAATGAATTTGAAAGGATATTATGTAATAATAAATTCCATGCAACAAAGTCTGATACAATTTTACTTGTCCAACTTGTAAGTGACTATAACCTCTATATCTTCGCTAAATCATCAAGCTAATATTTTTAAGCTGAAACAATTTCTGAGAGTAATTTACAGGCAAGTGAGATAATTTCCTAAAAATATGCTCTACCTATAGAGCAGATCTATTTCTGGAATAAGTGTATTATGTGACCACCTCTTTTTTCCTTAAAATCTGGGATGATTTGATATATTTTTGATATTCACAGATAAAAGTTTTTATCAACATTCAAACCCAGCCAAGATTTCAACCACAATGTTCAAAGGCAAGAGCACTGTACAATTTTTTAAAAATGTTTTAGGTTTATGAGAAGACTTCAGTAAAACACCAACCAGTTTTTCCTCTTTGGTATATTTCCAAGTTTTCTCTCCAGTCTTGCCTTTAGAGCCTGCAGAAGGCCATCAGCTTGTGTTAGACACTGTCTGTCTTCATCAGTGGGACTTGCCATAATCAATGCCTGTCAAAAAATACATAACATACTCAGTAGTTCAAAGGTAATTGACAAATTTATTAAATTTAAGATTTGTAGAAATACAAAACATTTAAGTATCCTAACATTATATACATGAGAATACTGGTTTGATGTTCTCAACTAAGTGCTCAAATTAAAAGATGACATGAAATTAATATCCAAACAATGTATACAATAATAAAAAGAAAATTAAGAAATGCATTCTTACCTTAACAATGTCAAAATACTGCAAACAATGATAAATTGGACCCATGAGTAATTTTGGCAGAACATATTTGAAAGCTTCACGAAAGCCATTACCTGCTTGCTGATGAAACAAAAAAAAGGGGATTTCAACTATGACACAATAATGGAACTACTTGCAGGGGTGCCACCCATGAGACCAAGTAAACCCTGAAACCCGAATTTCCAAATTTTACAAACCCTGAAATCATAAACCCCAAACTTTACTAACCTTGAAACGTACCGCATATACAATTTAAGCACCAAAATTTTACGAAGAAGAACGGTATTAAATTACTACCTAGATCTATATCATAATATGCCCCCATGTTTTAAATATGTAATTAGTAAGCCTATCATTATAATAAATAGAGTTTGTGTGTATTTATTGATAAAGCTTGTAATACAAGTTAAGAGGATTTAGTACAATTTTATATTAACAATGTTTGTACACCCCCCCCCCCCCCAAACACACAGTTATTTTAAATGATGTTTCTCTCTTAACATTTTTTTCCCTTATTATTCATTTGAAGCAGCCTACTTTAATCAACATTGATAAAACTGATTCCATCAATGTACATGCATGGACCTGTAAATCTATTGCAACAAGATAAAATTGATTTAGTCCAGATCTACTCCAAAATGAACATTTAGATTTAGTTTCTAATATTTTAATGTAGACCTAGATGGCTAGAATGTGCTGGACTGCTTGTACATAATAATTTATTTGTATAAATCTACTGACCAATCGATCTATTTTTTTCTAGCATCTAAGTCTTCAGGCGAACGCAAACTTACTAATTTAATTCTTCAATCATTGATTCTAGTTCTGATCTAAAAACGATGTAAATATCTTAAATCTAGATTCTACTTCTATAATACTCTAGACATAGGCTAAGTCTCTATGTCTATATGGAACCTATACAAATATTAGAATATAAAACATGGAAAGAAAAAAAAAATATATAGAATATAATTTCTCACTCGTGAATTCTTTTTTCTTTCTATTTCTAGATCTAGGACTAGCCGCTAGGTACGTGAGTAGATCTAGACTATATCTATACTAAATACAAGACTTTACAGTCTAGATTGACTCTAGATCAGATCTAGATTGATCATAGAAATAGTTCTAGACTCTAAATCGAGCAGATTCAAGGAGCGTTCCGAAGATCTAGAAATTCTCTATACACTTTTTTGTCACTTAAAAAAAAAAAAATACTGTAAAATAAAGCTTAGTGCGCATGCAAAGTGAAAGTCTTGCGAATCGCGAGATATGAGACTAGTCGATTTTGTTTAAAAAATGGCGGCTCGGGCGATCGGAACTAACAAACTAAAATTAACGGGGGAAAATGACCAGAAATTTCGAAAAAATCTAAATCAACTAAAACCCTGGATTTTAACAAAATTGTAGAAGGCAAACCCGGAGGAAGGAAAATCGGATGCCTCAAAACCTGGATTTCCGGGTTATTCCGGAAAAGTGGCACCCCTGACTAATTGGTATGTAATATTTAACAAGCAAAATACAAAAAAACAAAAAACAAAAAAACTTTTTCAGCTTGATCTGAGATTGGATGTCGGAGAATAACATGTACAAACTTTAAATCAGACAGACATGAGTGAGCTGATACTTTGTAAAAAAAAAAAAAAAGTCAATTCAATATATTTTTTCCTTGCATTACTGTAACCCATTTGAGATTCCAAACATGGTCATAGAAACTAATTTGTACTCACCATTAAGTATGCAATAACATCTTCTCTCATGAGCAGTGTCCTTAAACGTGCTTTTCCATTTGGGGCCAGCATGTCATGGACATATCTTTCATACACACTGAATTCTTCCCCCTGTGGGTAACAATAAATTGTTCTGATGACACAAGACAGGTGATGCACAACTTAAGTAAATGTTGACAGCAAAATGTACATTGCAATTAACCAATTTTGATGAGTCTCAATGGTGTGCATGGGATATTTCCTCTTATTTCATAAACATATGGTAACATCATACAATATTTCTCTTTCTGCATGAAGTATCATAATCATCATATTAGTCTGTCTTCCCTAATGATAAACAATGAAGCTTGCAGCTTGGATACAGGGAAGGTTGCAGCTTGTGCATGCATGAAGATAATCTAGAATTTCTATGGTTGAAGAGAGAGAAAAAAGGCTCATCATTAAATGAGTAAAAAAAAACTTTGTTAAACATACCTCTGTTAGATCGGTAAAACATGTCCCAACTAGAGGAATATCACCTTCCTGAGCCATCTCTACTTGATCTTCTACTGAACTAATGAGCTTCGTGGAAAAATCATAAATCTCAAGGATATTGCTAAAGATAATCTCAGGATCCTGAAAAAACAAATATAATTGAATTACTCTTACATTGCACTGCTTGAAATCCTTGAGCCCATCTAGCATTTGATACTTACTACTAATTAGGGAAACTAAAAATAGCAGAACATCACTGTGCTATTCAAATATCCCAGCATCAGTTAAAAGCAACAGAGAAAATAACTTAAGTGTCACATATAGTGAATTTAATTCCAAAAAAAAAAATCCAATATTAAAAACTCCATAGAAATTATCTTACAAAGCCAACTTAACAAAAACAGCACTATCAACAATCTAAAAAAAATTGAAATTTTGTATTTTAAAAAAAAATTAAATAATATAAAACTATTTCTCAGATTACCTTAGAACGAGGGAAGAGTTTTACAAATGGAGCACGAAAAACCCTGATGATCATGTTCAAATCTCGAAGATATTGAGTTTCTTCCATGATCAAGTCTTTAACAATCTCCTCATAGGTCATCTCCCTCCTCACTGGTTCGTCCTCCATCCCCACAGACAGCTCCTCCTCTTGAAAGAACATATCGTACAAAACCTGAAACATTAAGTTAACATGCTTATATTTTACAAAGCAAAGAACCATCTCTTAATCCACTACAAATTTCTGAAGGAACATCCAAAACTTGTATAATACACAGTCCAGGTCAGTTCTTCCTTATGACCATCAAAGTCAATTAAAAAATGACAAGACAAGAATCATACAATCCAGTAGGTAGAGTTTTGAGAAAAGTATTCAGAGGTGGTAAAAGAAGAAAATATACATACAGTATTGGCATCAAAAGAAAAAATTTTTAACAGCGACATTTTCAATAAAAGATACAATGGTATTACTTAAATACTAAAACAGTCTTCTAACCTGATCTGCACATATTGCCACTTTAATATCCTGTGAACTTATTTCTAAGTGTCTGATATTTTTAACATATATTCCTGATATCTGTGGGAAAAAAAAGTAAATATGCATTTAACAAAGAGGAGATGAAACTTTATCCCCAAAACTTTTTGTTTCCCCAAATAGTTGATTTGGGAATAAACTGTTTAGAAGAATGTATATACCTATCTTACTACAGCACATAAATCATGACTAAATAAAAGCTTACCTTCAGTATATCAGCAGCTATATACTCAAGCACAGCTGTGATGTATAAAGCTAAAGAAATATCAACTCTGTAGCCTAACTCATCCTGTACAATTCAAACACAGACATTGTTAAACACTCAAAATATCATTCTAATTACAAAATTAAGTCACTAATTTACAACTAATATTCATTATAGCAAACAGAATTTTCTCTTCAAAATTACAATAACTTTATAAAGTAAAGTTTTAAAAAATGCCAGTAAAATCTCCTCAGCAACAAGAGCTAACCAAGCAAAGAACTGTTTGTTAGTGAAAGAAATGCACAAAATTTTATCCGGACATACTAAGCCAATAACTAATAAAAGACAATACCAATTGGCTCTGACATAAAAAAAAATAAAAAAATCAGCTAATAGATATGATGAGATAAGACAATCATAGAGTTTAAGTGAATGAGATGAAATGGTGACTTCAAGATAGTCAGAGAAATATAACAATTATAATAATAATGATAATAACCTTCATTATCCTTCAACTTTGTGCATTACACATAATAATACAAACAAATAAATTATATGATTGCACACAAAATATACGTTCATAACACAATTTCACTTCAACATTACATTTAAAGTTTAGATCAAAAAGATATTAAATAGAGACCCAGAGGGTGTTTCTTTTTATGTTTAAAATTTTTAAAGCTTTCTACTACTTTTTTGTGAATAAGGGTCCAATTGGGGTTTGTTTCTTGCCAATGATCTTACTAACAACATCTAGAGCTAAGTTTATTTTTATTTTTTTTGAGATCGACAAACCAGGCAGAGATGTTCAAACTTAAAATATTGCAGATAAATGACATACAGTTTGTGTATGCCTACACTGTAAGGAAATAAGTGAAGCATTAGTTACATTCTGGAAGAAGATGGTTAACTTTTAAAGTGCTGAGCAAAATGGAATTACAGTTCTGATGCTTAGAGGCTAAACTGCCACACGCGTTTTAAGGGTTAAAACCTTTAAAATAGCCTACGGTCTTTATAAAGAATTAAAAAGTTAAAAGCATATTTAATTAATGAATTTACTAAAAAAAATTTTGTACACATTCAAAATTTTTTTTGTAATAAGTCACATGACCACCTCAGGGCACTCTGAAGAATTATATATATATATATATATGTGTAACAGTAAATTGAGAAAAGGCAGTAAAGTTGAATTAAAACATGTATAAATATAATGTCCCCTTCTCAACAGAACAGGTATAAATTAATATATGATTACCTTAAGTAAAGGATGGATTTTATCCACAGGAAGAAGAATGCTAGAGTTTTTCTTTCCATCCTTTATGGCATTTTGGGCATCTCTCATAGCCCACTTGTCAATTGGGTCTGGAAAGGTCTTGAGGATACGATCATCTACATCATCTATACTATGCGGCTGAGATGCACAAAGTGTTATAAGGAGGCGTATCATTAGAGTCTCTATATATTCTAATGCATCCTCTTTGGTCGACAAAGTAGGATGTACTTGTTTTTGTACCTACAGAAGAAAACAAATCAATGTTTTAGTAATTATTGCTAAATACACAGAAACACAAATTTATTTTATTATAGTTTTCTTTGTGAGTAAATTTTTTTTTAAATTCAATATTTTGAGAATGGTTTAATGATTAAGTTTAAGAACTATTTTTTTATTTAAACATATAAGGAAATAATCCAACCTTAAAAAAAAGTGAAGGGTTCTGCTAAATTCAACAAAAATGGGAAATGTAATATATATATAATATATATATATATTTATATGTTCCTTTTAAAAAAATGTTTGGGAAACACTGATCAACAAAAATAGATACTATACATTGTATCCTAGACGATCTAGATCTATCTATAAGAATGTAGATCTAGATGAGTACTTGACTTATAATTTTATTGAATTACTATTAAAAAAGAAAAAAACACTTAAATGCCTAAGAATCTAACCTAAGAATCTAGATCTAATTTAATAAATTTATACTTTCTTATCTTATAAAAAACAGACATTTCTTCAAAAAAGATGATTACATCCTATGCATGCTCCTAAATCAATCTAGTCATGCATATAAACCAATGACTTAAATTCTGACAAGTCATTGGTTTTCCTGGCTGGCTCAGGCAACCCATTCCATGCTCTATAGCACTAAGGAAGAAGGAGCATATAATATGAACAAATTTGTCATAGTATGGAACAAGGAACGTGCCTTTATCTTAGTGTCTTTCTGAGCATTTTATTAGGTTTTAGGTTTTGTTTTTGTATTTAAAGATCATGGTTCAGTGTTTTAGATCTCTATTCTATGTAAATGTATAATTATAATTGATACTTTACTTTTAAGTCTTCTATCATGAAGGCTTTCTATATTATAATATATTCTGCTCTAGCAATTAAATAGGAATCAAAGAGATCATCTTGGATTCTCACTCTTCTCTAGAACTCTAGATTCTTAAGTCTAGAACTAGTCCTAGATGTTCAAATGACAAATTTTAAATAAATCAATCACTCTCTATTCATAGATCTAGAAATATAGAATGAAATCATTCAGATTCATTGTTATTGTTATGATTGTACTCCACTTAATTTTGATAATGATAAGAGCCAGTTTTAAGCTAGGCTTTATTCTAAAATTAGATCTATCTAGATTCTAGTGATCTAGACCTATTCTAGATCTAGTCATTCTAGTAGAGGTTGAATCTCAGACTAGTTTACACTCTACTGACTACTCACTAGTCAAAATAGTCTAGATATAGTATATAGTCAATATAGTCTATAAAACTTAATAAAAGTCACTAGATCTATTTACTATTATTCAATTGAAATTAGGTAATGAAGTATTTATTGAACTTATCTGTGAAGTCCATTGAAGAAATTGATTAAAATTATTTAGTCAACTTAGTAGTCTTAGATAAAGACTTAGTGTAGTCCACTTAGGCCTTAGGTTAGACTCGTACTCTAAATCTAGTCATAGACTAAATGAGTAATTATAGACTTAGAGTAGTTACTAGTTAGAGTACTAAGTTAGACTTTAGACTAGTTAGAGTAGTTTAGTTAGACGTCTTAGATCTAGTTTTATACTTACTCCCTTCAATGCCGATGTAAATATCCCCTTCCATTTTGATACATTTTCCTGTTGTAACTGATTTTCTCCAGGTGAAAATGACGGAAACATATCGCCAAATTAGAAGGGTAAACCTGCGACTTGCAATTTAAAACTCAGCTGGAATTATGAAATTTTCTCAAATCCTGCTAGTGCCATGTTTATCATACAAGGGACATAACCTTGCCCAGTACACTGGGGTCACCGATAGATCAAATAGCTATCTTTGATGATAACAAATGTCTAAAACTTCGCCTAAATCTTTCAATAACTTGAAACAATTGGAAAAATATTTTTCTTTAGAAAATGAGAGGTGACTAAGCTGTATATGCGTCGTGTTTACTAATTATTATTGGTACAATTTCCGCATTTATGAGTCGGATGCAGATAAATGTTTCACGCATGCGCTTACGACTTAGACAGTGCATCGTATTACGACAATGAAAACTTGCGACATTGACACCCACAACAATAATGCACTGACCATGACCATAACAACTCGGGCGTAGCTGACCGAGGAGGGGAGCGGGATGCAAAATATACTTCTTAGCAGACGCTCAATTTTTCGAGTTCGCTGAAAATCTGCCAGCTAACTACCCGATACATAGGCCTACTTATCTTTATTAACCTACATAAGAAAAAAAATTAAAAAATCCAAACTTGTTTTTATTTCATAAGTCTAGACCTACTTCATATAATTGGGAAATACAAGATTTACTTTATAGATAAAAAGTCAGGGGCGAACTGGCGATATGGGCAAACGGGCTAATTCCCGGTGGGCCGGCACCAAATGGGCCGATCTGGTCGCAACCAAAGAAAAATATTTGTTTCCAATGCAGACTTTAAAAAAAAAAAAAAGGGAAAGCAGTAAGACACAGATGCCTGAACACTTTTTCTTGTTTTTTTCTTATTATTATTAATTGTTATTAGTATTATTGCTATTATTTTTTTTAATTATTTTATTTTCGAAATTCACTAAGAATACAATTTACACCATACACTGTACTTATTATCCTTTGCAAAATAGACTGCATTTTGTGTTATGCACGAGCGGCATGGACTTAAACGCAGCTTTGATGTCTTCAAGGTTGTGTTTGGCCTAATCATTTTGCTGGTCGGCAAGGATGTTTGATGGCACTCCCATTTGTTTTTGCTAATTCCCTCCCCCGTCTTTTGATGGTTCCATTGACAGTTAACGAAAAAAAAGGGATGAGAGAAGTTAACATTACTTAATAGAAATTAACTTTAACACACACACAGCCGCGAAATTGCAAATTTAACCTGCCAACTTATTCACAGCTCATTATTGGTATAGAGTTCTACTTTCTGCAATTTGTAAAGAAAAAGTAAGCTTTCTTTTTGTTTATTTTTACTATCATAGATATATTTTTAAAAAATACTACAACACTAGATCTAAATCATTTTTTTTAACTATTAAAATTAATGGCAAACGTATGCTTAGTAATAATAATAAGGCCTGTCTTCGAGTCCGAAGATTAACGAGGAATGCAGTATTTCCCGTGATTACGCAGCCCCAGTTGTGACCTACATATTTTGCCACATCCATGTCAAGCATAACTATTGTTCGCCGGTGGTCGACTAAGATATTTTTGTTTCGCCGTCTGCGTCTGTCCTCGGCAGCGGATTATTTTTTTGGTCTCAAAAGTATATCCCGCGGCCTTTTGTGTGTGACCTGCAGCTTAGTATGAAGTCATTAATGACGGAAATTATTATTATAATTTATATTACGCTGTCACAGACAATATTTAATAAAAGGAGATTTATATTAATATTTTAATTAATGGGTCATGATATATTCATATACAATTCTCGTTTTTTTTTTTTTTGAGAATGTACTAAGACGAAGCAAGAGCTTTCCACATTAAATAATGCCTCTCTAACCGTTCTGCATTCTCTAATCTTTTAATGGAATGGGTTGCATGAGTCAGCCAGGAAAACCAATGACTTAGTTTAAGTCACAGATCAACATGCATGACTAGATTTACACATGAAGTGCATATGACCTATCTTTTTTTGTTTGTTTGAAGAAACGTTTGAAATCTATAAGTAATACCAAAATGTTTCCAACTCATTAAGGCTGCTATTGTATTGTTTATAGTTTTCAGACTATATATACGTATAAGTTAAAAAAGACTACATTACTTAATCTTATGCAAGCATATATCCAAACTTTACATATTTTAAAGAGAATTTGGCTTACACCTATAGTATGACACATGGGAGTAGTCGGGAGGACGGAAGTTCAAACCATCACATGCCTCAGACCTCATTGTTTGAAAGTGAAATTTTACTTACTGCCCCAGTGCAGCCAAATTAAGCAAACCACAGTCACCAAATTTCGTGAGTGTAGCCAAAAGTATTTTTTTGTGTTTACCCCCCCCCCCCCCTCCCATTTTTTTTTCAATACAAAACTAAAGCCAAACTATAGTTACCATTTTCTAACAGTCGCTGGTCTCCATTAATTAAGTGCAGTGAAAAGCAGATTTGGTTTTTGAATGTTTTTAGCGGAAGATTAGCAGGCTAATTGCATTGTAGATACCTCAGAATATGCATTTTTTAAAGCTTAAAATAACGGAAATACTGCTTGTACCCGGGCTTCGGGGGCTCACAGCGCTCCCCCAGACTCCCTGGCTGTCCTTGGCGTTGTGTACTGTCTTTCCACTAATTAAAGGAAGAGAGTAGGGTAGAAAAAAACGTAATAAAGATTAATTACACACACACACTCATATAATATGTGTGTGTGTGTGTATAAAATCCCCCCCCCCACCGAAAAGTGCGGAGCCCACTGCGGTCGCATAGGTTACAGTGGCCTAAGGCCGGCCCTGCAAGTAGTGGCGTATGCTACGCCGCCGGTCTCTTATCAGCTGTTGTGAGACATTGGTCCAAAAAAAAAAGCTAAGCTTATATATATATATTAAAAAATCGTATGTGAATATATGAATGAACTTGTTTTAGATTAAGTCCATTAATTATAGTTGCTTTGAAAAATTGATCTCACACATGCCTCGGGCATTGTCATAATAGCCATAGATCTATATAATTTATTTATAATCAGTAATCTATATAATCATAAATATTCAAGTTGAATTTGAATTGTAATTATAGAATCAGTATAGATCTACTTCTAGAATATATATTGTTAGACACGTTGTTTATAGTATTAGTTATTTAGCGACGCACCATAGAAGACGTATATTGAACGGGACTGGTGACGTTTGGGATATTTTGGGTTAGAGACCGGAAAATCAGTTAGCGATAGAATCCTATAGGGTAAAGACGTGTTTATTTTGACAGAGACTTTTACTGTGGCCTTTTCTTAGAATAAATATAGTATGAACTGTTCCTCAGTGTTGACCACATCTCTTTACTCGTTACATCCATCGTCTTGTTTATTCTGTATTGTTGATCAACTACACTGAATACACCCGAACAATAAAACTCAAACGCTTGCAGAGTAATTGGTTGAAATTCAAGTCATCTATAGTTGACCTCAAAACAGCCTGAACAAGTACATCACAATATCTAGGTTATAAATGTAGTAGAAATAGAATCTAAGTGGTTCTCTCAACGCTTCTATATGACTCTGATACATGGGTATTATACAGAAAGCAACTAAGACTACTTAAACGCTTTGAACGCTTTCACCAAAGATGCTTGCGCTCCATCATGGACATACGGTGGCAAGATCACACTACAAGCAGCGATGTCCTTGCAAACGCGGTATGGACAGTATAGAGTATAGAGGGACTTCTTATGGTCCGACAGTTACGCTGGGCAGGGCACGTATCCCGTATGGGGGACGAACGATGCCGAAAGCAGTCTTTTTTTTTTTTTTTGGTAAGCTTTAATGTAATCGACGTAACAGAGTGGCCCACAGAAACGCTTCAAAGACCAGCTTAGGCGCCAACTTGCCTTAGCAGACATAGAAGAGAGCACGGGTTGCATGCATCCTCAGAACGAGACAGCTGGAGGTCACTCACAAAGGCCGCGGGATACACATTTGAGACCAAAAGGAAATCCTCTGCACGGCGAAAAGAAAATCTTAATCGACTACCGGCGGACAATGGTTATGCTTGCCCTGATTGTGGGAAAATATGTAGGTCACAGCTGGGGCTGCGCAGCCACGAGAAATTCTTATTGCATTCCTCACTGATCTTCGGACTCGATGACAAGCCTTATTATTATTGTTATGACCCTATTGGCGGCGTAAAAGGGTTATCTATAGGCTTAGCTGACACACACGTGAATCACTCAGGTCAGCGGGGCCATGGACAAGGGACAGTACTACGATTACACGCAAATATGACCAATGTTATGGTCATGTGATCGAAAGCCTGCGTGCACGAGAGACACAGTGTGTAGGAAAGCGGCGGTTCAAGAGCAGAGAGCGTCGAGACCGGGACTGTTTGTCGGCCATGAAGTCGGTCCTGGTTGAGTCCTCAGGTGTTGATGTACAAGTCCAGAAAGAGAGACAGTAGAGTTTTGTACGGTGATGTACAGAGTGACATTTTAGTTGTTGATGTGTTTGATGCCAATTGGCTGTTATCTACTTATTCACTCATTATTAAAGTACCAGATTATTTGGAGCCTTGTTGTCAAGTTCTTGATGTGTTGTGTTGTGTTTAGCAGTGTTTACAGAAGGCCTGATTAGGAGGAGAGATCGTAACATTATTATATTAGTAGGCCTATATTAGGTTTTGGCGTTGAAAAGTAGATCTATAAGTAGAAGTATATTCAATATTGTATAGATAGTAGATCTACTGTGTCTGATCTAGACCAGGGGTCGGCAACCTTTTGAGTCGAAAGAGCCAAAAATTACATTTTACAAAATTTTAAAGTTTTCAAAATAAATAGTACTCGCACAATTTTGTTTAACTGAAAAAGAAAAATAAACGAATCTATTTATTCATATATAAGTAGTGTTCTTCACAACAAATGAAATAATATATAGATATGGCATTATTAGATAATTATTTTTTATTTCGATAACAACTAAAGCAGTCAAACATTTGCTTACAACACTACTTCAATAACAAACAAGCAAATAAATTCAATGGGAGCGATGCTTTTGCATGGTTTTAGAAAGTTTGGATACATTTGGTTCATACCTTGTTGTTTTTCGTTTCAAACACGACTCTAAATTTTCAATTGTTAGTTATCTTATCTTATATAATACAGACGTTACTTCAAAAAAAGAAGATGATTACGTCATACGTGTCATGCATATTAACCAATGACCTAATTCTGCAAAGTCACTGGTTTTCCTGGCTAGCTCAGGCAACTCATTCCATGCTCTAAAAGCGCTAGGAAAGAAGAGTATTTGTACAAATTTGTCCTAGCATATGGAACGAGAAATGTGCCTTTACATTTGTGTCTTTCTGAGTATTTTATTAAATTTTGTTTTTGTATTTGAAGATTATTGTTCAGTGTTTTATGTATAATTACTACCTTACAATTAAGTTTTCTATCCTGAAGGCTTTCTAAATTTAGTGATTTTACTAATGGTGTTACTCTAGTCAAATGTGAATATTCGTTTGTTATGAATCTCACTGCTCTATTTTGTGTCTGTTCCAGTTTCTTAATGTTTTCTTGAGTTTAGGGGTCCCAAACAGAGGATGCATTTTTTATTATTGACATAACTAAGGTAAATTAAAATTTTATTTTTATGTTCTTATTTGATTTATAGAAATCTCTTTTAATAAACACTATTGCTTTGTTTGATTTTTTAAAAATAGTTTCATCATTTTACTAGTTGGCTTCTTACTTTACTTTTAAAAATTATATTCATCCAAAAAATTTCTTGCACGAATATGTCGATCTAAAGATAGCACTCCTAATGCCAAATTCTTCACCTCACTGTAGCAATCTGGAAGATTATTCCATACACTGAATCAACTCGCGCCATTTCTTTTAAATAAAGCTGTCTATTTTTGTTGCGTTACGTACATACATTGCTGGAACTCCCAACTCTTCCAACTTGCTTTTCGACTCTGTAAATTTTCCACCCCACAAAGCTTTACTTTTAAAATCGACCAATTGCATGAGATCCAGTATCAATTCCAAATGGATCAATGAGGATTTCGTAACTATTTGTGTTGAGAGGATTTACAAGGAATGCTAGAATGGCTAGAATGCTTAAATCTTCAAGAAAGTAATCTTTTATTGTCTGTGTTGAAGTAATTCGTGTCAAAGTGGCTCTGATTTTATTGCAATACTGCTTTAGACATTGAACATGAAGTAACTGACCGCTCTGAAGATCTGCTGCAAAAAGAAATTAATTTGTCTTCAGAACGAACCACTTCTTCTACTAAAACATCGGCTCTGGGTTTCCTTTTCCTTGCAGTTTTAGATTCAGATCATTGAATTCCTCTGTTATATCAACCATAAAATAAAATGTTTGGAACTATTTGTGGTTCTCCAATACATGGAGATTAATGCCTTTATCATTCAGGAATGTATTAATTTCATTCAAGCACAAAGCAAAATGTTTCAATCTTTGGAAAGCCATTACACTTTATTGTAAAGAAGGCGGCAGGAATACTGAGTCTCCATTTCGTTAAACAATTCTTTAAACTGACGATGGTAGAGTGTTTTTAACAAGATGCTGTTAACAATCTTAATTATTAAATTCATGACCTTAACTATTTCGGGTATGTATAGTTTTGGACACAAAGCGCATCTTGGGTGTATTATGCAGTGAAACGTAAGGATTTCATGGTTTATTTTCTCCGAAGAATCGTTATTGCTCCCTTATTTGTTTCTGTCATACTTCTGGCTCCATCTGTTGCTATTTAAATGATTTTATTTAAATCGATATTAATGTCTTCAAGATACTTTTGCATTATGTTTTGATGACTGCAAGGCTCGCTATTCATTTGGAGTTTTGTAAGAAACATAATTCTTTGTAGTATCCCCTTATCTATGTCGACTGAAGAGTTTCATAATAATGTGATAGATCTGCATTTTGTCTAAAAAAGAATATTTCAACAAATTCATGTATAAAATATCTGCGAAGTTATTTGTCACCAGTTTGTCTTCTGATAATTCACAATAGGGTATACTGTTTTTCTATTCAACTTTCAAAGTCATTTATATATATTTATATTTATCTTTTGAGTATAGGTTTTCATTTAGTTGTGACGTTATGAGATAGCAGTACTGCAATGTCAATTACTATTGCATTTAGTTTATTTGCCAGACATCTAGACATTCAAGTGTCTTGTCTCAGAGAAAGAGCTAGCTGGAAGAGACTCAAGTACCCATTTGTATTTCAAGTGGTTAGTATCTGTACCAAGAGGCCGTATTGTTTTCTGTTAGAGAATGTGCTAATGCTGGATACAGAAGAATCGGTATCGCTGCTTGGTAATGGCGACATACGTAGATTCTGACAAATTTGGATATTCAGCCATTATCATATGTGTTCTGTAAGTCCACTTACTTTTCAACACGTTTGACATTTTTCAATAAAATCTATTTTGAGGATATTTATTTCCTAAGTTATTGAACTAATAACTGGATAATTGTGGTGGCTTCCCTAGTGCTATTAGAGCATAGAATCGGTTGCCTGGGCCAGTCAGGAAAACCAATGACCTGGCAGAATTTAAGTCTTGGTTAACATCCATGACTAGATGCATGACGCGTAGGACGTAATCATAATTATTCTTTTTGGAAGTAACGTCTATATTATATAAGATAAGATACGGCATAAACAACCGCGGACCAACTTAAGAAATAGGTATCCCATATTCACTAATTTCACTGAATGCATCTAAAAAAACAACAAGGGAAATTATTGCAACAAGCTGATATCGGACTCTAAAACTCTTAACCCTAGTAAACGACGATCATCAGTTAGGAATCAATTCATCAACTCCGATTTAAATATCTACTGCCTTAAAGATGATCTTGGATTATTACAATCTAAGAGAGCTAACCCAGAAAGAAAAGCAGGCTGAAGACCAAGTCAATGTGCCTCTTGGCGTATAAAGTGGTGACACGAAGCCATCATCTATGTTCTATGTTGGAGATTTGATATTCGTAAATATTCCTATTGAATGATTTCGGTTAACATTGTATAATAAAGTTATCACTATTTCTGGTTGCTTTTAACGTATGTAGGAGGCGCAGTGGCTGAAATGGTAAAGCGTTTGGCATCCGAACCGAGGGTCCCAGGTTTGAATCCTGTTGAAGACTGGGCTTTTTACATTTGGGATCCTTAGAGCGCCTCTGACTCCCCCCAGCTGTAATGTTTACCAGACATTAGATGAGGAAAAGAAAAAGCGGTTGGTCGTCGTGCTGGCCACATGACACCCGCGTTAACCGTGGGCCACAGAAACAAATGCCTTTTACATCAACTTCCCCATAGATCACAAGGTCTGAAAAAGGATAGTTTTTTTTAAAGTATAAATTTAAAGACACAATTTTTGTTTGTGTGTGTGTGTGTTTTAAATGCAGTAGTTCAGCAAATATAGAGCCTTATGCCTACGTTAAATCACGCAACTAGGTTCGCAACGACAAATTTATTGTGCAGTTGCTTCAATTTTTAATTTACTGTCATTGTTTATCACAATGCAATATAAAGCTTTATCTTTCAGAAAGTTTTACTAGGTATTTATTATCATAAGCAGAATAAGCCCATGCTCACTGATCAGGCCCGGCGCCATATTATTCAATTTGGGGGGGGGGGGCACATATTTACGCGGCCCAGAATTAAAAAGCAATATTAATATAAATTTTCTTCTTAGCTGATGTAGTTTGAAGAAGTTAATATAAATTTTCTTCTTCTTAGTTAGAATCTACATGTAGATATAAAAATGGTGTCCAAATTAGACTCTGACATTTAGTGTGTCTATATTTGACGTACTTCCCTTATATCAAAATTTTCCATGTAAAAGCAGTGTTAACCCAATTAAATTTAATGTTTTTGTAAATTAAAAAAAATGCACAAAACCTACTTTTGAGCAAAAAGTTAACCACTTATCCAGATGTAAATGCAAATATTATGCAACATGCAAATATTATTGAATAATCAGGTAAGTAGTTCATTGTTCAAACAAACAAACTCTATGGGGTATGTAATGAAGTCATGTACAAAAATTCAAAATTTTGAAAAGTAGCTAGCACGTTGCACTTTATGACTGATGAATTCATTTGCCGTTGATTTGAGATCTAGCTTATCAGTCCGTTCCTTGTGGATGTTTAAAATCATGACATGGCTCAATCTTTCTTGTCCCATTGTTGCCCTTAAATAGGACTTAACACGTCGCATTGTTGAAAATGATCGCTCAGAACATGCGTTGGTTGCAGGTAAGCATGCCATCAACTTCCACACCGTAACAACCTCTGAGAAAAGTGATCTCCGAGGAATTGAAAATCCAATAATTTCCTTTTTTAGATGTGAAATGTCCACATGATTCATTTGGTTGAAAAGTGATGGTAGAAGTAGTAGTTGTGTTGATAGTGTATCCTTATTTAAGTCTTCCTTATAGAAATCAGTGACAAAGTCCAGCTCCTTTTGGTAGTTTTTATTGTTGCAAGCGTACAGCAACAGATCTTCATAGTATTTTAAAACTTTGTATCCTTCTTGAGTGAAACGCGACCTGATGCATGCCACAGTTAGCGCTAGAACTTCAAAATATAACTGTCTGTAATAACATCCTGATGATGATATGCATCGCCAGTAGAAATTTCATATCTTTTTGGCATGTTTCGTTTCCGTGGTAGCTTTGGTTCCTCTATTTCATATTCAGTTGACAGTCGAATGACTTTCTCCCAAAACAAATTATACGAGCTTTCATCTCGCATTTTGTCTAAGGTAGTGGTAACCGAATCTGCGAGATGTTGCCCTTCTGTTGCTGACACATTTTCAGATTGCAGGAAACGACTTAGATTATCCGTATGTAGGAAAATGATTTCTGCAATGAGCAATCCAAATAGAAAAGAGAAATTTTCCATGTGATCTGACACCATTTATTCTAGCTTTTACTTCTGAATCCAAGTTCCTTTGTTCCAGACATTCATACCACAATCGAAGTAGGACAAAATAATTTGTTTCAATGCTTTTGAGAGTTTCTCCTCTACCTGATACAAGCCCAAAAAGTCCTCATGAGCTGTGAGTTCCTTGTCGATCCACCGAAGACAAACTGTGAACTGTTCTTAAGTCCGTACACTCATCAGCAAGTATTGAGTAATAGTCAGATTGACAAATGCAGGATGATAAATTGCGAATTATTTGGTGACTCATTATTCTCAAACATTCATTTTAAATTTCATGAGAAGTGAATTTCAACTGTTTTTTTATTAATCCATTCCGACATCAATTGATCATCTTGAGAATAAGAGAGCTTGTGTAAAGTTTACTTAACAGTTCTCCAATGTCTGATTTAAATAATGTCTGTTCATATGCATTTCTGTGGATTTCGCTCTTTTCATGTTGTCTAAAACTCTCCATAGCTTTTTTCCAATTACGGAAGCCAGTTTTTGTAAATGCATGTTCACTGTTTTGTTTTGAGGCTGTGGAAGTGAATTGTATGCATGTATAACAGTATGCAGCATCACTTTCAATTGAGTAATGTAGCCAGTCATGTGTTTCACACCATTCACTGCGAAAACTGCGGTTTTTAGCAGACTTGCCTAATTGAGTAAGTAGAAAATGAAAGGACTTATCTGGATGGAACTTGTCTGTTTTAGGATCAATAGTACATTTAGTAGAGCCAGCTGATGTTGATCTTTATTCACTGGTAGAATTAGCTGATGTTGAAGTAGATTTAGTAGAGCCACCTGATGTTGAAGTAGATTCATTGGTAGAATTAGCTGCTGTTGAAGTAGATTCACTGGTAGAATTAGCTGATGTTGAAGTACATTCCGTAGAGCCAGCTGATGTTGTAGATTCATTGGTAGAATTAGCTGATGTTGAAGTACATTTCGTAGAGCCAGTTGATGTTGAAGTAGATCCTGTTGTACATATAAATTATGATATACATTAATAATGATATACAGTTTACATAAAACCATAATAGAAGAAAACCTAAGTAAAATAAAACCTTGTTATTTACACGCAGGGTGGTAGGTGATAGGATCATCAAGACTGAAAGACTAGTTAACTTTCGACTGAGTAGAAAAGTGAGTTTCTACGAAGTAGAAAGTCTTTACCAAAAATGCCGCAATGGCATATATACCAACGAAATTATTATACAATACTCAAGTGCCAATGAATTAATAACTTACCAAAGAAACTCGTTAATTTTCGGCATTTGGTTGCTGATTGCTGTAATTCCGCATGTCTTTTTTCTCTAACTTTTGTGCACCTCCTTTTTGCATTTCGTTTGCTAAAGTAAGTAAAATTGAGTGACTGAAGTACTGATAAAAATAAGTGAGGAATGATTATAACAATAAATAAGAACTCCTCAATAAATGAAACTATTGTACTATTTTGGGTAAGCCAAATGTCCAATTAATACTGTCTATACCTATGGTCACCGTAGTTAACCACAACTCCGCCACCCCACTACAGACTACAGACTGATGCACGGGAGAACATTATAATAGTTTGAGAGATGGAGAGTCCATATTTTAAAAAACAGATTTTATTATCGCCGTTCTCGTATTGCGTAGTCAAATGGAGATATAGGCCTACCAGTGGCGCGTTTAGTGGGGTGGGGGGGCATCAGGCCATGCCCCTCCCTTTTCATTTAATGAGGGCCATGACCCAATGGACATTGCACTTAATGGCCCCTCCATCGTGCCTCCAACCCTTGAAGTGCCCCCTCCTCCCTTCAAGAAATTCTAAATAGAGCCCATGGGGCCTGCAAACAGTTAACAGTGAGAGACCTTTACATCATCAGCACTTTAGATTGCTAGATCTGAAACGGAGTAGTTTACGACTTCCTTGTTGGAGAGTTCCACGAGAAACCTAACAATGTCAAGGACGCTAAATTGAACTTCAATGTTGCCAACTCAATCAAAGCTACAAACTGAAGCGTTTAGAAAATTTCATTCTACGGAGCACAAAAATAATCATAAAACTTAGATATAAAAAAAACAACTGTACACCGGATACACCAAAAAGCTTAATATTTTGGGATCGCCTCCATGTAGGGAATTCTCTAATCTACATAGTTCGGACGTTCGATCAGAAATAAAGATAATTACGTCGTAACGGTCTAGTCCAAATCTCGTGCAGGACGTCAAGGGAATCCCAGCGGACAGGATTTGAATTCAGGGACATGGGTACGACATTCTAAATAGTTCACCTCAGCCTTTTTTGTTTAACCTCAAAGAATTAAGATTTGGGACCCACGAAAAGTTTGAGATCCAGCTCAACATTCATCCCTAACAATATCTATTTACGCCACAGTAAAACAGCTAAGTATGGCCATTTTATTTTTGTAGCAATTCTATTGTGAATAGAAATGTGGAGATCTAAGTTATCGATTCAGCAAATACAGTCGTAGTAAATAAAGTTCATTTATTTCACACCACAATGACTTGATACGGTGGCGTAGGGTACTCATTGCATCAGGCCCAGCGACTAATACGCGGCCACAAGAGCCTTAGTAAAAACAATGAAAACGAAAAAAATTATCTAAAAAAACCCACACAAAAACAAAGCTTATACTAAGTGTTATTGAATCAATTATTTTGACTAAATCATGCAATTAATCTGCAATAGATCTAAAATAACAAAATAAATGTGTACGATTGGAAATATTTCTACCAATTGGTTTTGTTAAGCTCAGTTTCGTACTTTTACCATTCTCAATACACTATGGTCCAAAAACTTTTGTGGACCAGTTGTATGAACTGCTGGGTATTTTGTTGATGAAATTGCAGATATCTCAGGCGTTCGATTTGTTGATGGCGATTGTATTCGAGAAGACTTCACTGGTTTTGTCCTCAATGTTCACAGAGACGCACTGCCTGTGTCTAACGTCATTGTCAACGAATACATTATGTACAGTCTGGACATGGACAAACTACTCAGCCAAGACTTCACTGGTTTTGTCCCCAATGTTCATAGAGACGCACTGCCTGTGTCGTCTAACGTCATTGTCAACGAATACATTATGTACAGTCTAGACATGGACAAACTACTCGGCCAAGACTTCACTGGTTTTATCCCCAATGTTCACAGAGATGCACTGCCTGTGTCTAACGTCATTGTCAACGAATACATTATGTAAAGTCTGGACATGGACAAACTACTCGGCCAAGACTACAAAGATTGCCCGTGATGGTTAGCATTCAGAACTGTGTTCAGGCAAGGATTCGTGAAAAATATCCAAAAGCAGCTTTTCCCCATTGTGCATCTCACAGACTTAACCTTGTAATTAATGACCTAATTGACGTTTCAGATATACGTGGTGCAATTTGTGTCATCAAAAAGTCTTTTTTCCGTAACAGTCCAAAGCGTGAGCGTGGTTGCTAAATTTACGTTTTTAGTTTCTCTGTGAGACCCAATGTCTGTGAAATAAGAATAAATTCGCGCTTTCAGTCACAAATTTGCCAAGATCTTTGACTAGCGGATCTTAAAATAACGACTGCAAGTGAAACCAGGCAAACGACATATGCTTAATAAGTGCCTGCTCCTCACGTGGTTCTGATTCGTCTTTTCAGTGTCATCAATTATTCATCTGTTCTTGAACCAGTTTCCCAGATGTTGCAGTCTGTAATATAATGGCCGCTCAACAGTACATCAGCATTCTCGTTTGAATATTTAAAAAAAAAAAAAACTTGATCATGTTGAGGACAGTAAATAGTTTTTTCACCTGCTTATGCCTATTTTTTTTTATTTCCTAAAAACAGTACTTGCAGTCCACTTAATACCACAAAATACCACTAGGGGAGACAAATAGTGGGGAGGGGAAATGATTACTGTCTTTAACGCCGAAAACGTAAATCTATTTTTATTAAACACAAGTAGGTGAAAATTTATCCTGCTACATGGACCTTAGATTAAGTCTGTAGACTTTACTGAAAGGCCGTTATAAGATTTGCTGGCTTGTGTTTTGTTCAAGTAAAATCTCTTATCGAAGCAGTGTGATGAACTATCTTATTATGTGTAGTTTCATAGAGACTGAAGCATGTATATCGTACGGCTTTTAGACATAGACCTACGTAATAAAATACACAAAATATTTGTGTTTACGTTTTTAATATAAACAAAAAAATACAAGTCAATTAACAGCAATAAAGGTATCTGTCGATTTTCATGAAAGAAGACAAAGTATGTTTACTCAGTCGAAATAACAAAAATCTTTAAGCGCTCTGCAGCCCTAGGGCCCGATAAACCAAGCGGAAAGAATTTTGTTATATTTCTTTACAACAGCTGTGCAGTATCCACACTATTACGCAGTACAGGAGATAGTATGAAAAGCGACTTATTAATTGTTATTTAAGTAATGTTCCACTTACATGGATAGTAAATAGATTTTTTCTCTTTAAAAAAAAAGTAAACTTCTTTTTTTTTGTAAATATAATACTCAGTATGACAGAACATACTTAACTTAGCAATACATTTGTACAAGAAAATTTTATTTGACAAAAATTAAAAACCTTTGCATAAATGTGTTAAAAATATGGTAGATTGTTATCCCTTACTAAATAACCTCCAGTGTTTGTTGCTATTAATAGCGAATAGTTGTAAAAATGGTGTATTATTATGAAAAAAAACTGCTTGCACATTTTGATTTTCAAAATTAAATCTTTCGCTTTCAGAAAAGAAAAAAGTAGCCGTTGCATTAGAACTTTGAAAGGTCTAAAATATTATGATGTCGGATTTTCAATATCTTTTCTAGTTTATGAAATCTAAACGGGACGGAAGGACAGACGGACAGACAATTAATAGCGACTATTCCCCTTTCGGGGGCCGCTAAAAATAGCTTACTAGCAGAGTGTAAGATACAAAACCTGAATAATCTAAGGATATAATCATGATTAAAACATGCTCATGTCTTTAACTTCATATTAGTTTGTGTAAATACCCCCCCCCCCCCTTTTTTTTTTGGTTCTTTTTTGCCTTCAGACCAATAGATTGATAACATAACGTAACAAGGTTACAAAGACAGTTTTTGTGGAAACACAAACTAAAAATCGGTCCCCGAAGTAATCCACCCATAAATAAACAACATAATCCAATCGGATTTGAATAGAAAAACGCGTAGTGATCAAGTTTGAGCCAGTTTCGAGGCTATAGTTATTTCTACATGAAAGAGTCAAAGGTTATTTTTACTGTTGTAACATAAATGCAACTTTTGAAAAATTGATTTTTTAAATGAAGATTAATAAAGAAATAAAGTGCGTTCTTGACTATCGAGAGGGATACGGTCTGAGACATTAAAATTTTCGCGGTATTTCATTTCACATACAAACACTAGTTTTGGATACGACCTGTATCACAGGACATCCCTCTAACACATTAATCTCCTAAATAGCATTTTCCCATTCTTAAATAACCTTTACCTGCCAAGTGACGTCACAAACCTGCGATGGGTAACAAGCTATTGGTCTACACAGGTTGCACGTCGCAGGTCAGTGTTGAAGCCACTCTAACGATTGGTCTCGATTGAACCAGTTAAAGTGCTATACTGTTATTTCGGCCAATCAGCATCCAGAATGTTTGGCGTTGACGTATTCCTTTGTTTTTCTATAGGCTACTATGCAAATACATCGGGTGGCCGTGGGAGTATTTTTCATTGTTCATTTAAAAAACCCGTGGCATAGCCCTTCCGGAAAAGTCGGAACTGTGAACGTTAATGGACAACTGTACCGCCTATCGCACACATTGTTCTTAAAATACATCAATTTGACTTCGGCATTCGGACCGCGCATCTGGAGAGAATATACATAATATTATTATTAGTGCAAAGCGACAAGCCAGGAAAGTTCCGTGACTGAATCCGTCTGTGACCGTCTATGCAACTATTTGGTTATTGCAAGTGTTCTGGCTCTCCTATTAATAGTTACTTTCCAACTCCAGCTGGCTAAGCAGAAATTATTATCTAGTTTGTTCATTTTTCATGCAAATGCCTCTGAATCATTAGTTACGTTTATTAATATTAAAATGCGAAATCTTTCATGCACAACAAATACAATACAGTATGTAATTAGTGAAAGGCCAAAGGTAAGGTACTTTGTTTAATAGCAAGAATCCCGGGCATGCCACCCTGCCTCATAGTGGCGCCCGGGTGGAAACGATCGTAGGAAGAAACTATTAGGCCAAAGAGTAGCAAAAGAAGACTCCCATGAAAGTACCCTAGAGGGTGCGAGAGCATCCTCATTGGACTGTGCGGAGTTGTAAAAAAAGCTCCCACAACCTTGTCACAATCCAGGCGCCGTTCCTCAAGGGGCCGCTACATAAATGGCATGTCCTGCACGGTTAGCCTGGTGTAGAAAAGGAAAATGGTGGCGGTCCCTGTGTACGCCCGCCTCTGGACGCGAGTTTGACCCCCACCCCGCCAGACAAAACAGTGTACACTGTTCTCATTCAGGCCGGTGAGAGGGAACTCTTGTTCACTTTTGCTGGCCTAGAGTTCCAAGAGCCGAAGACTCAACTCTACCTGACAGTTTCAAGAAAAAGAAGCAGCAAAATAATGCCTACAGCGTTAGAGGCGGACACGTCCGTTAGCGTGATGTGGTACTGTATATAGAAAGGCTCAGGACACCACATATGACACACGCCCAGGTTCCGCATTCTGCTAAGGCCGCCTCTGACGCAGCCATTGTTGGACTAAGCTCTAGAAATAAACCCATAAATTACGAAACAATCAGTTCACCTAATTGTGTAAATAGCCATCTAATATTATGTGTTCAGAAAAAGAAAAAAAAAGAGAAAAAGAAAGTTGTCTTGAATTTGTGAATTTAATGTAAACGCCAGCTGGCAGCGCTTCACAATAAGAACACAAAGATTGCATAAGTTTAAGAATACAGATATTGAAACGCAATTTCAAATAACAAGATCGATGATACTACTGCTAGATTAGTCACTGCTGTGGCTTTGACTCTTTCATTGTTAGGGCGTTTTATATTTATATTCGTGACATGAAACACGATCTATCCAGATAATAATTAGTAAAAGGTGATCGAGCCTCGCTCGTGGGAATAATTTGTTGAGGAAATATATTTACTTATTTTGGGTCGGGTAAAGACTCCCAAATTCGAAAAGTTGCTTATGTGTTCTTTTAGTTCTAAATGTCAATGTAGCCTACATGGCGATTAGAAAAGAAAGTCTCTTTAAGTCCCCATGTAGAATACGGTATGGACAGTATAGAGGGACTTCTTATGGTCCGATAGTTACGCTGGAGAAAGTACTATCGCTTATGGGAGGTCGAGCGTTTGCAAAAGGCAGTCCCACAGAAACGCTTTAAAGACCAACTTAGGACCAACTTGCTTTAACTGACATAGAAGAGGGTATCTGCTTGCAGGCGGCTTCAGAACGAGATAGCTGGAGATTTTTTTAAAATAAAGGCCGCGGGATACACAAAAGAAAATCCACTGCGAAGGACATACGTGAAGGGCGAAAAGAGAATCTAAATCGACCACCGCATATAATGGTTATGTTTTCGTTGGATGTGGCAAACTATGTGTGTCGCAGCTGGTGCTAGGTAGCCACTTAAAATACTGCACTCCTCCTTAATCATCGGACTCGAAGAAAAGGTTTGTATAAAGGCATCAAGGAAACCTGCTTCCAGATACCCATCCCCCCACCATAGAGATAGGACCGTAGCGCTCTGTTAATGCCTTAAACATGAAAGTTGTACTATAAAAAGTTATTCAATTATTACAATGCTATTCATAAAATATTTTTAACTTTTTATTTTGTAATGTAATAATGCACAGACTCTTACAAACTCTTTGTAGATTCATTTATTATGGAACTATGGAAGAAAAAAAATGAAATAAAATGTGCAGAGGTATGTTTGGTTATTGTGTTTTGCGAGTTTTATTAATTATTTACACTTCAATTGCGAAGAGCCGTGTAGGTAACTTTTACTTTGTTGACGAGGCCAACGAGGCTAACAGAGCCTACAATAAGATGGTGCGCAAAATTGAGTCATTAAAAGTTTTTCATGTTTGCAAAGCAATATTTTAATTTACTGCTGTAAGCTTCGTGACATAAGCGGTGTTTTTCCCCTTTGACGTCATGGACAATTTTCATTCATAAATTATCTTATCTTATATAATACAGACGTTATTTCAACAAAAAAAAAGAAGATGATTACGTCCTACGCGTCATGCATTCAGTCATGCATATTAACCAATGACTTAAATTATGCAAAGTCACTGGTTTTCCTGGCTAGCTCAGGCAACCCATTCCATGCTCTAATAGCACTAGGGAAGAAGGAGTATTTGTACAAATTTGTCCTAGCATATGGGACGAGGAATGTGCCTTTATCTTTGTGTCTTTCAGAGTATTTTATTAAATTTTGTTTTTGTATTTGAAGATTATAGTTCAGTGTTTTATGTATGATTATAATTGCTACTTTACTTTTGCGTCTTCTGTCCTGAAGGCTTTCTAAATTTAGTGATTTAAGTAAAGGTGTTACTCTAATCAAATGTAAAAATTCATTTGTTATGAATCTCGTTGCTCTAGTTTGTGTCTGATCCAGTTTCTTAATGTTTTCTTGAGTTGAGGGGTCCCAAACAGAAGATGCATATTTTATTATTTGCCTAACCAAGGTTATTCTAGCCAAAATTAAATTTTCGGCAATGAAACATTTCAAATCGATATAACGGTCAACCTCGAGTTTTCCCCTTGTGGCCAATGAGTTGAGAATTTTTTTTTCTTATTTATATACATATACCCTGAAATTTTAAAGAAAATCGTTTCAACATTTTATATATACTAGCCATATGTTACCCGCGGGTCTTAATTTGCATATCACTGTCGATATGGTCACTGGGAGTGTTTTCTAAACAATTAAACGAAATAATAATGTTATAAGTAAAGCGAATGTGTGAATTTAGTCTAGAATCTCTAGATCTACAACTAAATAGAGGCGTAACACTAAAATAAAACACACTATACTACACACTAAGAACAGACTAAGGCAGCAGTACCCAAACACTGCAGCAGCAATAATAGTGGCCTGAAACATACAAATACAAAATTATAAATACAAAAAAAAACAACACAAAATCATGGATTCACTACTTGCCTAGTACATAAACATTCATCATGGCTGCCCAGAGTTTGGCGCAGCCATCTTTAATACAAAACGTTGGAAAACAAACTGCCAACTATTTTGACAGTTTATCCAAGTAGAAAAATAAATAACGAAATTAAACTATTAAGTATATTTACACATAGTAAAATAAAAAAAAATTACTTACAGGCAGTCCCAGGTACAGAAATATCTGAGGTTTTTCAAGATCACAAAGATCGCATGTCACAAAGATGCTGACCAGTGGTAGACTGTCCAGGAAACAGAATGACTTACCTATAAAACTAGTAAAAACAAAAATACATAAAAATAAATATAGCCTATACAAGTGGTAAATGAAAAAAAAAATGCATACAAATATCTCTGGGAGCGCAATCTCACACAATCACAAACTTTATATTGCTATTTGGTCGGAGCCCTTTATTTATTATCACTCTGGCATCTTAACTCTTTCTCTCCTAATTGACGATGCCAACGTTGATTAGACCTCCAATAACTAAATGGAGCTTTGGATTTATAAACTTTAATTTCTGTTGTGTAAAAAAGAGCATGCAATCTGCTATAATTCAATTCCAAATAAAACATTTTTTGATAACAAACAAAAAAGTTATTGAAGTTTTAAATCATAACAGGATAGTGAAATACAAATGAGCAAAGCGAATAATACTATCGAAACGAGGAAAATAATTACGGAGAGAAACAGTTAACGCTCTCTCGCTCTCTCTCTTTTTCTCCCAAGAATTCTACTATATTTTGTTTTTACATCCAGCCTCAACACTCAAAATAATATAGCTATAACAATATAGGTCTGTGGTTATACCTTCATTTCTAAAATTTATCTGACATACGCGGATTCGGAGATGCCTACCAATGTATCCAACACACCACTCGGACAAAATGAAGGAACTCAGCGCTGAATATCTTTCTTGAAATAATACTAAATAAATAATCCAAAGTAAAAGTCACATGTACAATGACTATAAAACACAGTAAGGCACAGTTTCTCTAAAATTTTCAAGTGGAGACCCCTTTATGACACATTTTTCTTTCAAGCCCCCTTAGAAGCTAGGTCTAGAGGAGCGATGTAGGCTCCCACAGGGAGGTTCGTGAGTGTTTTTTTTTAATGAAAAAAAAAAGAAACTTATAACTGTAACACACATTTTAGGTTTTATTTTTCATTTATATTAATTAAAATTTCATTAAAACTGGTCGTTTTGTTTTAATTAAAACATTTGTTGGTTAGTGGTTGGCTTGTAGCTCCAGACAGTTAGTGCAACTGAACTGAAGTAGACGTTTTATATTTTAATGAATAAAGTTTAAATAATTTGAACAAACTTCTCCTGTAAACAAAACTCGATATAACTGTTATTACAATATTCAAAGATTTAACTTGAGACGAGATTTAAATCTAATAGTAAGGAAAAAAAGGAACTGATATTCTAACGAAATCTAGCTCACAATAACGCACTTTACTCTTTCATGTCTCAAGATCGTCTGCTGTTTCACATTTGCGTTACACCAATTTCATCATCGTCACAGCATAACCAACAATCAATCGCCTAACCTCTTCTCATCGTCGCCTATCAGGACGTTTTCTCCCCCCCCCCCCTTTCCTCATTATGAAAGGACCTCGCGTCCACCCCCCAAGAGGACAAAGATTGAGAAAAGATGCATTAAAGATACAGATGAACTGAAATCCAATACAGACTAATAGAAGAAATAAGTTACTAATAAGCTACTTCGCAGCTGTTATTCATGCTTCTCACAGATATAGACAGCTGTGCACAGTTAGAAATTGATATTTCAAAGAATAATCTTCGATTTAACTTGAAATTTTTAAAAAGGATTTATTCTACTGTAGCTTTACATTTCAATTTCCATCTGTTCTACATACATTATAAATGCACAGATACGTAAGTTTTGCTAATCATAATTACTGCTTCTTAGACATTTGACAAAAAAGCGTTTGTTTTAAATAAAGTAGAGAAAATAGAAGATGTATACAATTACTCACACTTTATAAGATTGATATGACGGCATCATTGTTCATTACTATAACGATTGAGTGCATTTTCAGTAAGTTATACCTTTGTTTTTTAAATTGTTGTTTTTTTTCAAAAGAAGAGCAGCATTTTTCATAGTCACATTAAAACCTTAGGCCGCGTTGCGCTTGTAGCCGACCCCTGCTTTAAAACACTTATCTCTATTACAGGAATATTTCGGTCTACGTTGTGTTCTTAACGCCGCTATATAGCTACTTTAGAAAGAAAATAGTCTGCAATCTATATTTCTAAAGAGGTAAGGCATTCAGGGTGTCACAATCATCAATTGTGGATGTCAGATGTCAAGATATATGAAGATACTATGATAGATGTCACGTTGAAGATTATCTTGATCTATATCACAATGATCGTGATTGCCAAGGATCTTGAAATCTTCTTTTAATAAGATGATCGTGTAGAAGTAGCTAGATCTAGTTGATAATACGATCATTCAGAATATTGCCAGTTGATAAGAGGATCGTCTAGAAGTTGCCAATCGCTAAGTCGATCTAAGTATTTTATTATATTCAATAAAGAAACTTCTCTTCGTCTAAAACAAATACTTTAATTCAGAACTTGAAAAAGCTATTCACAAATAATTACAATGGTTAAATGTACTTGAATAAAATAACTGATCTACACAATAATATAATTGAGTTCTAATACTAAACTCTAGTACATATTCTCTCTAACACGTTCCATACAAGACTGGCGCAATCTAGAACCTTCCCCGGGCTCTAGAGCGTAATCACATGACCAACAACTCTACACTACAAGGCCAACCAATAAATGCAGCTCAATGTACAACAATTAATATTTCAAAACCAATCACATTTATTCTGAACATGATCCTGTTGCATGATAGAAAAATTCTCCGAGGTAGCTCAAGTTCTGCTGACGAGCTAAATATAGATACTGTGTACGTGACACAGGGACTGACTAGCATTCGGACTATTGCCCGGTGGGCAGGTACCCAATCGGGCCGGTAGAGACAACGAAAGGGCCGCAAGAATGCCAGTCTATTGTTTATTTTATAATTTTCGTTGTAACTCCCTCCAGCACCATACTGATGGTGCGCATTAGAGCTCGGTTCAGGAGAAGACATGTGGATACTAGGAATAAGGACTGTTGTAGATCCGGCTGGAGTGATCTGCAAATTATTAGAGTCTGAGTTGTCTGGGCTCAAGAGCCGTCCTTTGTGCTATCTGTGAACTGTATTGATGACCTGGGGTGGCACTGGGAAGTGTGTCGGTAATCTGTACTAGTACTTAGATAGAAAAGGACTGGTGGAACTTATGATACGACGCTCTGTGACTTGATGGCTGAAGTCCATGCCTGTTTGTTTACACTAGCTGTAAATAAATACATTGTTTATTATTACCTCATGCCTTTCGTTGAGTGCCTGCCTTATATTTACAACAATATTTTATTTAAAAGCAACACTTTGAGAGTCGTGATTAAAAAAGCAATAACATTGTATACACTTTAAAGTGTTCTACTAATCTAAAGCATTGTCGTAAATACCCTATATCCTTATAAAGTTCGTCAAATAGACGCCAATTCCGTATACATACTAAACGATAAACAGGAAACGTAAGGCCTATATTTCTTATAAAGATCGACGTTAGAGTGAATATATTCGAACGAATCTAAAAAGGAACCAACAACAATGACATGTCCAGTAAATTGTCCAGTTACATACGAATTCTTATTGGTTTAGTGGAGTTGTCACATGATCTCGAGTTGGTCCCGATACGAAGTCCTTCACATTGACCTGTATATATCAGGTGACTGAGCCTCTCTCGGAGGAATAATTTATTAAGGAAAAATATTTACCCGAACTTATTTTAGAAGCGTTTTTTTTTAATGAAGAAAATGAGCGATCTGGTAAAGACTACCAATCTGAAGTGTTGTTTTTGTGTTCTTTTAGTTCTAAATGACTTCGTACATGCCGTACATGGCGATTGGAATAGAAAGTCTCCCTGTAGTCTCGAAAAACAAAGCTCAGATTGAATCTTTTGCGTTAAATTATTGGTCTATTATTGGCTTGATAGAAAGTCTTTGCAGTTTAACTTCTCAAATGATTACGTTCAGACATTTATTAATGTAATTAGTATATTAATTATGGCTTTAGTACGAAACATCAAGTGATGCAAAATCTCTACGTTATTGGGTAAAACATATACTTTGCAACAAACTAAAATGGCGCATTTTCCCCTAAGAGACTTAAAACATTGCGTTAGTATTATAAAGAAGCGTTTCCCTTCGAGCACCTTTGTCATGCAGAACACCTTTAAGCTCACTAAAAAGCCTTTGGCAGATGTTAGGGCCCCATACGCGATATGTGCCCTGCCCAGCGTGACTGTCGGACTATAAGAAGTTCATACCGGTGTTCGCTAGAACATCGCTGTTTGTAGGGCGGTTTTGCCACCGTATGTCCATGATGGTGTGCAAAACATCTTTGGTGAAAGCGTTCAAGAAGTCTTAGTTGCTTTCTGCCAAGTACCCATGTCTCAGATCCACATAGAGAGGTAAAGAGAACCACTTCTTTGTAGACACTTACTTTGTAGGCAGGCGGAACTATGTATATCTCCGCACTCTTGCTTAGAGGTGTCCAAAAGTACTACTGGCCCTGATCAGACGCTTATCAACATATTTCTGGAATCCTGTGCAAAAAAATGTAGTTAATTGTTCATGTTTTCTTATAAGCACTAGAGATTCACCAACCTGTTTAAAACTTTTTTAGATTAATTTGTCATTTTAGCTCTCGTGTTTATGTTTGTAATGTTATTACAGCACCTTGAGCCTACAGTTTGTTTGTTAACAACGCTGTATAAATAAAATTAGTATTATTATTAGTGTTTTTTTGTTGTGACGGTACTCACCGGTACGGCGTACTGGCACCTTTTTCAATGTGGGAAAAAAAAATTAATTATTACTTTTCTTGTTTTAACGTTTATTATTATGCCCACCCCACCCAATTGGCCAACATACTAGAGGAAGAAGCGAAATAATCTAACAATAAGTTGAAATATAAATAATTAATATATATTATTAACATAAGTAATACATTCGTATGCAAGTTGTGTGATTTCTTTTCTAAAATTCGTCCGCCCCCGCCCCGAAGAGGTTTAACAGGGTTGGGGTCGCTAGCCCTACGCCAAACCCTCCTCCTTTCTCACCAGGGCTTGGGACCGGATCTACAAGTAAATGCTTACAAGAAATGATAGAAACCTAGATAGAGAGGCACCCTAATTGGCTTCCACATAAAATTGGATAAAACTAAAATTATGTGAGTGGGATATAAGGCAAAAGTTGACCCTGTCAGACTTGGAGAGTCAGAGCTTGAAGAGTATGGCAAGTTCACATACCTAGGCAGCATCGTAACAAACGATGGGGATACCTACCATGACGTAGTGTGCCGAATTGGAAAGGCAGGGACATTTCCCAAAGGTTTTCTATTTGGATAAGCCAAGCTATTGGACCTGAGACAAAAAATCCACCTACTAAACACAATCGTCATTTCAACAGCAACGTATGTATGCGAGACATGGAAGTCATGTGCCGAAATTATGAAAAGACTAAATGCGGTTCAACAAAGATAGCTTAGACAAATTTAAGAAGTCAGTTACCGAGATAGGGTTTCACATAAGGAAATCCTATGCCGAACTGGGACTCGATCACTTCATGAGGTTGCGACCGAGCGCCTCATGAGGTTTGCGGGACATGTCCTCCGATAGAATGAATTACACTTCTCAAGAATTGCAATGCCATGGAGGCCATTAAGAGGAAAGCGCAAACAGAGTACTTGGTACTGGTACGTGGAAACACACTTTCATGGAGGACTTCAGAGCAGTGAGCACAAGGTGAGAAGAGGTTACATACATTGCCAGTGCGGGAGTAAGTAAGTAAACAGCATTACTTTTTAACATTTTATAAAAAAAACCCGAAGCTGTTGATGGTAAAATAGTAGACAGTCTGCCATATTAACACAGAGGCTCTATTAAGCTGATTATTGTTTTCTCTCAACGTATTATGTATATCTTGTTAATGTGTTTTTTTCTTCTAAACTGGGTTTGTGTGTGTGAATCCAATATATCCAATGACTGTATTGTTTAACTATTGATGGACAATGCTCACATGTTCAAACTTCATGTTGCCTGTAGTATAACTATTCAAAGTGAAGGGGAAGCAATTCAGTAGGGTAAAAAAAACCCAACTTAACAGAACGATAACATACAAAGTTACAAAGACAGTTTGTGTGGAAACACAAACTCAAAATCGGCCCCAGATGATCCACCCAGGCAGGTAAAAAGGCAGGTTTCAATTTTTTCAGAAAGAATATCAGAATGAAATTCTATCGTAGGCAAATGACAGAGAAGGGATAGAGAATAATGGAGAAAGAAGGTTGACAGATCTTGTGTGGTGCCCCAACCGTGAACCATACCGAGAAGTTAACCTGGTCTAACTGATGTCATAATGATTATCTAATTGATCTAATTGTTTTGTAAAGGGTCAATCTCTTGTTCAAAGCCTCAAGGAAAAAAATAATTTCCTTTACACAAGTGTTCTGTACATTATATCGTGCTGCAGTTCACGCGGTAATATGAAAAACTACTTGATCCATTTATATAAACATTAAATAGATTTTTTCTCATTTAAAAAAATTAAACATTTTTTTTTGTAAATGTAGCAGTTAATGTTACAGAACTTGCTCAATTTAGCAATACTTTTGTAGTTTTTTTTTTTTTTTTTTGACAAAATGTCTAAAACCTTTTGCATAAATGTGTTAATAATATTGTAAATAGTTATTACCCTTACTAATTAGCCTCAAGCGTTTGTTACTATAAATAGTGGATAGTTGTAAAAATGGTGTATTTTATGAAAAAAACTGCTTGCTTAGTTGATTTGAAAAATTAAATTTTTCGCATTCAGTAGAGGAAAAAGGAACCGATTTATCAGAACTTTGAATGGTCTACAATATTATGATGTCGGATTTTTAATATCTTTTCTACTATACGAGACCAAAACGGGACGGACGGACAGACACACAGACAGTTCACATAAAAACTAATAGCGGGGCCTTTCGGGGGCCGGTAAAAATGCAAATAAAAAGGAAACGAAATGGAGACATCACTGCTTTAACAATCAGTTACACCATCTCCTTTTTTTATTACTCACAGGAGACCAACTATTAGGAGACCAACACAGACTCTAGAATCTAGTGTTCAATGTTTTCGACGAGGAAGTTTTTGTGTCCAGCTGTCATTACCTTGATTGTTCTTTGGACAATGTTGATTAGGGATCTGCGTGAGTGATTTAGTTGATTTCTTACAAAGATTCGCATTCATTTTATTGTACAAACGCATTTTTCTTTTACTTAAAGTATATCTGTTGGCAAGGAAGGGTCGGGGAGATCTTAGAAGACCAATGGCCAACTTTAACACAGTTTGGGACCATCTCTGTTTACAGATCAACAAACATAGGATTTATTTTCTTTAGACCAAAGAATTAGGCCTACATAATTTGTACTGTTTATTGGCGCCTCCACGCTGTGTCTTGTATAACATAAGTCCAAGCTCAATCAAATAACACATGCGAAAGAGATAAAGATACTCGACGCTGTTGAACGATGTTGAATAATGCGTTTAATACGTAATGAAAATAAACGTCGTATGTCGTTCAGCTCAATATCAAAGAACAAATCCTGCCTTTTACTAGAGCCGCCAAAAATATTCTGTGTTTTCTTTCGTTACAACTCAAGTCCTAGTCTTGTATTCAATAGCCATGACATTGTCACTAAACCCAATCCATAGACTTAAATATATTATATCTAGACTGGAAACCGGAATAAATTCTTATACGCGATTGATCGATTCACAGACCTATATATATAGATGTTTATGTACGTAACTCTTTTTCAAGCTCTAAGGGAAGTCGCCCCTATCAATCTTTTCTGTCTTAGAAAAGTAATGATCTTTAGTTTTCAAAGTTTAGAAATAATGCAAAATCATTTCTCGGATTTTCTTTAGAATGGACTATTAATCACAGAAATATATATTCACGCAAATATATGAAACAAAGCCATTTCCTGTTAGTTTCCATTGAGATAATGTTTCAATAATTGTTGATCGAAATAATTCATGTCTGTTGATTTTAATCGTCTTATGTACATTTAAATATATTGATTACCTATATCTTTCTAGATTATGTAGAGTAGAGTCACTATTGCGGAACAAGCATGTTTGCGGAACAGCTCGTCGAAATTAGTTAAAATCTACTTTATTTTGAAATTTTCTGCTAAACTACTCTAATGGTACTGCGCATGGTCCATTTCTCTACATTTCCAATATACAGGTTTTCCTTTCGCAGCAGAAAATTAATTTTTGACTCCAGGGTAAAGTTGACAGGTGTGGAATCGTCCATTATTTTTCACGTACCAGGAGAACCGCATAGGTCAAGGGTTAAGGGTTTTTTAAAATGATAATTACCCATCACTTGCATGATACACCTATTTTTCGGTTTATAAATGGATGGGAAAAAACGTAATTTCATAACTATTTACCAGGAATTCTATTAGAAAAAAATTGGGAGGTGTTTACCCAGTTTTTTACCTTTTTAAAGATAGTCACAATTTTGGAACACTATAGATGTTATTCATTTGACCTGCCATTTAGCTTAATATTTACATAGTGGTATAGATTATCGGAATTTAAATATGAGTTTGCATTAGTATACATAAATTTAAAAACATTTAGAGAATAATATGACATAAATATAATATAGAATTTATGATTACCAGACGTCCAGAAATAAGTAGACAAATCATAATATCAAATATCATATAACAGACCTATATAATACTAATATAACAAAAAATAATTAAAGAATAGTGGAAAATAAAACCTTGTAAGGAAAATCAGGGTAGTATGACGTCAATTACAATTAAAGAAGAGGTAAAGAATCTAAAATGTGAATCTTAGATCTAATGTGTGTCTTTAGCTTCAATAAAAAAAAAATTAATGTAAAGAATAAGGAGTTCAAGTATTATATAAGACTTTTTATAGGCTTTGTTCCGACATTTTTACCGTGTTCCGCATTTGTGACTTCTTAAAAAATCAATTTCCGTAATTGTGACTGATCATATCTCAGTCGAGTTGAATTTTAAAATTTAAAACTGTGTTGCAAAACTAAACAATGCGTCTATTTTTATCGGAAAATGGATGGGCAATGCCTAGGTACTTTTAGTTTTTCCATATGTCTAAAAATTACGGAGCAAAAAATTGAAAACTAAAAGTAGCAGCAAACTGTTCCGCAATAGTGACTCTACTATATATAAAAATTGCAAAATAATAATTATGTGACGAGAGTATTCCTATTTTTGATGTTCAATTACTATATAGATCTAGTTCTAAAAATTAAATTATATGTTACATAGGTTAGGGTTAAAAAAAAACTGTACTTCTTATAACTACTTTACAAAACAACGCCATGTTTCAACTTAAAAAAAATGTTCACGACATTTTTTTGTAGTTTTCAAAGATTTCCATGTCCAGTCTGGATATAATCTGTCTCAGTCTATGACCCAAACTTTATCCTTTTGATGAAACAAACAACTTTTCATGTGAAATTCCCAATCGTAAGCTAACCACAGGACTAGATCTAGACCGAGACTTAACGCTACATCAAAATAAGAAAAAAATCAAAACGCTGAAACAAGATGTTGTTTTGTAATGCAGTTATAAGAAGTATTTTTTTTTAACCCTAACCTATGTAACATATAATATTAATAACCATTATAATGTTTAGTCCGAGTAATTGAACATTGTAAACAAAAGCACACTCGTCTCAAAATTATTATTTTGCATTTTTAGATCCAGAATCTAGATCTTTAAATATCTAGGTAATCCATCTATTGAAATGTTTAATCTAAAATCATAAGATGATTAAAGTCAACAGGCTTAAATTAACTAGTTTTAGGATTGTCGAAACATTATCTCAATAGAAACTAAAAGGAAATAGCTCAGGTGTGAGTGAATACTTAGTTGAGGGATTAAAAGCACATTCTTATTAAAACCCTCACATTGGCATTGCATCATTTCTAAACTTTTCAATGACTGTTACAAATATTTGTATACATAAATCTTCTTTTTCAATTTTTTATGAAAATGTCAATTTATAGAAGCAACATTTCTATAGTTGTTTTTTTTTTATATTTATTTTTTCAAATAAAAATAACCCTTTCAGCTAACTATACAGACAACACTACATGTCCCATCTCCCAACATACTAAGAGCCTGAAAGGCAAATGTGAAAATTACGAGTTTGTTACTTTTTAAATTTCCATTCTTGTTTAAAAAAACAATTTCTGGTTTGATTGATGAAATGATAGTAAAATTTACTTATCAATGGCTAATAAATTTCATGCATCATTTGTAGAGAGCCCAAATAGCCTAAAAATAGACAGCTGTGACACCACATTTTCCTGTTCTTATTTTGGTTCCTGTTTTTAAAAAATTTATTTCTAGCAAACAAACGTGATAACGAAACGATTGATGCACGTTCGTTGAAATCATTGCCTGTTATCTATCTCATCACTCCAACATATGCAAGGCTGGAACAGAAGGCAGAACTAACACAACTTAGTCATACTCTGCTCCATGTGCCAAACATTCACTGGATCGTCATCGAAGACTCCCCTGAAAAAACAGCTTTAGTGCAGAACTTTCTCAATAGGACTAGAATACATTCTACACATCTGTACGTCGCCACCCCTTCAGAGTATAAAATGAACCGAACAGATCCCCACTGGCTGAAGCCTCGAGGCGTGCTACAACGCAATGCTGCTCTAGACTGGCTGAGAAACAACACATCCCCTGATGATGATGGTGTTGTGTATTTTGCTGATGATGACAATACATATAGTTTACAAATTTTTGAAGAAGTAGGTAGTACATGTAATTAGGCCAACTTTCCATCGCTTTCTCTGTCTGCCTCTTCTTCTTCTTTTTCCTGGTACTGTTCCCTAAAGGAAGGTCTTTGCGAGGCATTGTGATTGAGCCATAGAGTTTAAGTTTGCGTTTTTGAAAATGGTTAGCAGTTCATCGTGGGATCCAATTGTTGTATTAATCCTGTTTCTAATCTCTTCATTTGTAACGCGGTCTTTGTAAGTGATACTAAGGATCTTTCTGTAGCTTCTTAATTCCAATGCTAGGATCCTCTTCTCGACATCAGCAGTCAGCGTCCAAGATTCGCAAGCATATAAAAATGTGGCTGTCACAGGTCTGATTTTAGTGTCGAGGGATATGCCTTTGTCTTTTCAGATTGTTTTTAGTTTTGTAAGTACTGCTGTAGACTGTGCAATTCTGCCCAGTAGTTCAGGCTTGATTCCTTCACCTGAGACAATTGCTCCAAGGAATTTAAAACTACGAACACTTCTTAGCTTTTCGCCACCAATACTGATTTCCCTTTTAAAAGCACTGTTGGCTATTGGTCATAATATGTGTTTTTACAAAGTTTATATGAACTCAATACTCAATCTGTCTGTCTGGTAAAAAGTGTGTAGGCCTACACGTTATTTCTCCCACATTCAATCTCAGATAAAGCTGAAATTTCGCACAATTATTTCTTTTACTTGACAACACAAGAATACATTTAAAAAAAATAATTAATTAATTAATTAACTTTTGGTAATTAATTTCTTTGTTTGGTATAGAACAAGGGAAAGAAATTGTACTTCACTATGTTGTGATATATATATATACTTTGAAGGTCGCTGCTTTTACAGTTTGAAGCTAACAATAGATAACTATAAAATCTTCTCGATCTTAAAAAACGATTCGCTGTCTAAATGGTTAGTGTTGGAAGTGTGGTCTAGAGGCTAAATACGCTTGAACTTGGCCTGGCTATTCTTCCTAAGAAGGGGTATTGAGGTTCGACACCCGACTCGAGCAGAAATGTGTTTACTGAGCGGACAGTCAGCAGGGAAAACCTACTCCCACTCCCCACTGGTCCACAAATGAGATTGAACCATACGCTCTGAGCATGAAAGTAGCGCTATTTAAAAGCCTTACTTTTTTTAGCGTATTGGTTTAAGGAGGCTTTAGCCCTCGAGTTCGAATCTTTCAACTTTTAAAAAATAATTTCATTTATAAAGCGATTATGTTCACATTCACACAGATACCCCATTCTTTATCCCCCCTCCAGCTTTCCCAACAGGCCCAGACAAGTGATACGATCATGGCGTAGTGAGAAAGTTAAAAGCTCGAAACAAAAACAATTGATACAAATATTTCTAATCGCACTGATTGTTAGTCTACATCTATTACGCATTTAATTACTTGATTAATCCAAACTAATTTATACAACTACGCTTAATATAAGCTTTTTAGAATAATATTTTCTTGTCCTCGGCTTTGATTCGCATACCATGTGCTACAGAAGTCTTGTCTATGCGCATCACAATTTAGCTAATTATTTCTCTGTCCCTGCCAGACCATCTATGTCTTCCGCAAAGTTAGTAATTTTTTTCTTCCTCCAATGCTTACAGCACCTTCTTACCCTTCCATTTTCTTTTAATTAAGGAAGTTATTGAAAAGAGTCGGTGAAAGTAGAAAGCCTTGTCTCACTCTGCGATCCGACATAATACAAGAGAAAACCAATTTCGATTGGACATAGCTGTGTGTCTTATTCATTTTGGTAAAAACAAGTACTATAATATTTTAAAAAAAGAAATATATTTTTTGTCTTTATTTTCAAATAATGTAGTAAACCAAATATTTATATTATATTTGCCATTGAACCCCCCCCCCCCCCCCCCACTAAATTTGGCTAGTATGGAGATCGAACCCATGACCTTTGCATTATTAGCGTTAGTGTTCATGGTTGAAACACAACATACATGAATATAAATCTTTATTGTAGGTTTAATTAAAAATGAAATAGACAATACAGTTTTAAACAACTTTATTTGAATCAGAAAGACACAAAGATAAAGGCGCATTCCTCGTTCCATATGCTAGGACAAATTTGTACAAATGCTCCTTCTTCCCTAGTGCTTTAAGAGCATGGAATGGGTTGCCTGAGCTAGCCAGGAAAACCAATGACTGAGCAGAATTTAGGTCATTGGTTAAGTCAAGCATTCAATACCACTCCTAGGGTCATAGGTCTGTTCTAAAACTTAAACATGTAATAACCGAAACGTATTTGCAAGTTATAACTTTTTTTTAGGTCAGCTATAGCCTTTAGGGAATGGCAATGATTTTGAAAAGCTTTTCTGTTTTGTTTTTTTCTTATAATAGATGAGAAACACAACAAAAGTATCAATCTGGCCTGTAGGTCTTGTTGCCGACTTGCGCTATGAACGTCCTAAAGTGACCAATGGGAAGGTAAGAGCAGTTTTTTGAAAATTTAAATTTTTTTTAGCTGCCTTATTTGTTTTTTTTTACACACTATTTAAAAACAGCTACCAAAATTCTTTATTTCTTTGTGATCGACGCATAGTATTCTTAATACTAATTTGAGAGCTGGTGGTTAGCTTTTTACAAAGCTTATATTAATTCACTCTGTCTGTCTGGTAAAAAGTTTGTACACGTTATTTTTGCCCACACCCAATCTCGGATCAAGCTGAAATACTGCACATTTATTTTTTCACCTACCAAAACAAGAATCAATTAAAAAAAACAATGAGTTAATGAACTATTAGTAATTATTTATTTTGTTTGGTATCTCGAACAAGGGAAAGAAAGAAATTGTACTTGACTATAAGGTACTATAAGTTTAATTAGTCCCCTTTTAACTTTGTAGAAAAAATTTTTTTAAACTAAAATAGAAACTATAAAACCTATTTTCATTAGCACTTTCCTGGCATAATGGTTAGTTTATTGTCTTAAGGAGGCTAAGGAGGTTTTAGCCCTCGAGCTTGAATTCAGGTCGTTCACCTTTTTTGAAAAATAGAAATTCATTTAAAAGCGATCACCTAGTTACACCCTTCTTTCTTTCCTAACCCTTTTCAACTGGTATATACAAAAGATAGGATCATACAGTTATTGAGAAAGCTAAATGCATGACAAATACTAATCAAAAACAATTTGTAAAAATATTTTTAATCGGACAGATTTATTGTTGTTGGTCTAGATCTATTACAAATTTAATCACATGACTGATCCAAACTAAATGAGACAATTACGCTACTTTAAAAAGTATTTATTGATTTTCTTGTTGTTGTTTTTAAATTACATTCAACCTTTGAGTTTATGCTGTCAACTTGGGCTCAAAGATATCATGCAGTGACACTGTTATTGCATATGTAGTTTTGATAATCTAAAACAAAACTGTGTATATTTAAATCAAATTTAACACAACAATCCACATTCAGTATACTTCGACCCAAAGAGTCAGACACTATTTATGCTTATTTTTAAATATTTTTGTTTGCAGGTAACAGGCTGGTACACGAATTACAAACCTGATCGACCTTTTGCAACGGACATGGCCGGCTTCGCCATTAATCTCAATTTAATTCACCAACATCCAGAAGCAAAATTTTCAAATATTTTTGCTGCAGGAAGCCAAGAATCCACATTTCTGACATTGTTTCACTTGACACTGGATGATTTAGAGCCTAAAGCAAACATGTGCTCTGAAGTAAGTATACATTCTTATACTTCTTTACTGAGCGACTAGATCTAGATATAATGGACGTTAAAATCCTCACATTGATCTGCTTTATTATCATTCGCTGTGCTCAAGTACTTAAGTAAATCTATGAGAATCAACAAGCAACAGGCTGAGAAAACTTAAAGCAAACTACAGTTACAAAATTTCAAGAGCGTAGTTGGGGAGGAAGTTTAAGGAGCAACGCCCCCGCCCCCTTCCAATTTTATATATTTTACACAATGTTTTTTTTTCTACCAGTCGCTGGGCTTCATTAATAAAGTACCTTTAAAGTAAAAGCAGATAATGTTGTTAGGACATTGCCAAGTAGATCTAGTCGATCATTTACAAAAAAACAAAATTATAATAACGTCTACATTTGATGTTGTTTAGCTGACATTTAGTGTAGGCTGGGTGTTCTGATCTCTCTTTATGCATTAGACTTATCTGAACAGATTACAATTGAATTTAAAAACTAGATCAAGAGATTTATTTGCAAGTTATTACAAATTATACTATGAGTTAAGTTTCACATCTTCGGGCTTATAAAATATATTTGACACACGGGTGTGCAGTGCTTTTTTGTGAAAAAAAAAATAGTTGTCGGTACTCAGTGATTAGGTGCCGGTACTCAGTGATGGATTACCTAACTTTTAACTTCTTATAAATTAATAATATACGTTAAAATACAAGAAAAGTAATACTTTTTCCCCACATTGAAAAAGGTGCCTTTACGGTGTACCGTCACAAAAAAGCCTTGCGGGTGTGTTTTATAAAATTATAGGCTAGTGAGTTCGTGAAAGAAAACACAAAAAATTTTAGAATTTAAATTTTTAAAATTTAGTTGTTCAATTTAGCATTCTTGACATTTTTAGTTGAACATAAAAAATTAGCATTCTTGACATTTTTAGTTGAACATAAAAATCTTCAATTAGGCCCTACATTTAATTTATTCTCTTAGGTTCTAGTTTGGCACACGAGAACAGAAAGAAGTAAAACTCCATATGAAGAAGCGATGGTCAAACTGTATGGCGCTGACGCATATCCAAACATTGAAGTTTGATATATTTTTACAAATTAATGTCATTTTTCCCCCATGTTTTTATTTCTTGTGTATAGGCTAAATATGTTTAGATTTAGATGTATTTATTTATGACGATAACTTTTTAATCTAGTTAAATCTATATATCTTTTAGTTACATTTTTAGCGGCCGGGGCGAAAGACGCTTTTAGTTTTCTGTGGAATGTCTGTCCGTCCCGTTTAGATCTCGTAAACTTGAAAAGATAGTGAAAATCCGATATTTTTGACCTTTCAAAGTTCTGATGCAACAGCTATTTTTTTACTATCTGAAAGTGAAAATTTAATTTTTAAAATCAGCTATGCAAGCAGTTTTTTCATAAAAATACACCATTTTTACAACTATTCACTATTAATAGCAACAAACACATGAGGATATTTAGTAAGGGAGACGACTATTTACCATATATTCTTTCTGAAAACCTGCCTATTTACCTGATTGGTTGGACCACTTCGGGGTCCGATTTTGAGTTTGTGTTTCCACATAAACTGTCTTTGTAAACTTGTTTTACTTTATTTTTTAAATATAATGTGTCTACTTTGGTAGCGTACAATTTTTAAACCATATCTGGAACAAGCAGACACCCTTGCTGGGCAACACGTCGACATCACTCTCTCGCCCTCAAGCTCTTCCTTTCACAGAAACAAGATTCTGTCAAGACGTCCAGGAACGAGTTTGGATGACTTAAGACGCTTTAGCTTCAAGATTTACATAATTAAATATAAAACTATTATAGTGCAACTTACTTAGCTATTGCAGCTTTAAACATTCAAATTACAAAATGGCTGTAGTCAAAGTAGACAAAACATCAAAGCAATAAATGGGAAGACTAATGATCTGACGTTGAACACAGATAATGGTTGTTTAATGTAGCTGTCTTATCTTCTTATCTTATTAATTAAAGAGACTTTACTTTAAAAGTGAAGTCGTAGTTTTCTTGCTTAGCGGGCAGCCCATTCTATGTTCTAATGACACTATTTAAAAAAAAAGAGCAAAAGTACCATTTTGACCAAGCATTTGTAACAGAATAATGCCTTTATCTTTGTTTTTTTTTCTGAGATATTGATGTTCACACAAATGCAAATTATGGCTTTGTGTTTTTATGTATTGTTGCTACTTTGACTTTGCTTTTTAGTTTTTGTCATTAAGCGTCTCTAAATTTAGTGATTTTACTTTTGATATTATTCAAATCAAATGTGAATATTCTTTCGTCCTTATGTTGTGTCTGTTTCAGTTTCTTTGTGTTTTATTAAGTTGAAATGGGGTGGGGATCCCAAACAGTGGAGTGTTTAACAATCACGGCTGTTTGCTGTACTTTGCATCCACTCTGGATAGAATAGCTACGTGTTAGCCATTGATCTTACGGATTGACGAAATAACATAAGTCATACATCAGGGAATATCGCCACATTATCTTGTGACAGTTACACAGTAGTATTGTGAAATGGATGCACAAATGTAATGACACTGCACAACAATTGTTCATTTACATTATTTTGTTGCTCAAGTTTGTCAGTTTTTATAACTTTTGCAAAAGAAAAAAATATTGGCCATTTCAACATTCTGTTTCAGAGAGGGTGTTCTAGTTTCAGAGAGGGTGTTCCAGTTTCAGAGAGGGTGTTCTAGTTTCAGAGAGGGTGTTCTAGTTTCAGAGAGGGTGTTCTAGTTTCAGAGAGGGTTTTCTAGTTTCAGGTTTGTTCCACTATGCCTGACGTCTCCCATCACTTCTTTTGAAGTCTTTGATCATGTTGTGAACTAAATCAGCGCCAGTCCAACAGTCATTGGACCTTCCATCGGAACGGCTGCCTTACACAGACAGACCACACACTTCTTAGGCTCTTGAATCTGGAACGGCTGCCTTGCACAGACAAACAGACCACACACTTCTTAGGGCCTTGAATCTTTCATTGGAACGGCTGCCTTACACAAACAAACCACACACTTCTTAGGCCCTTGAATCTTCCATTGAAACGGCTGCCTTGCACAGACAAACAAACCACACACTTCTTAGGGCCTTGAATCTTTCATTGGAACGGCTGCCTTACACAGACAAACAAACCACACACTTCTTAGGCCCTTGAATCTTCCATTGAAACGGCTGCCTTGCACAGACAAACAAACCACACACTTCTTAGGGCCTTGAATCTTTCATTGGAACGGCTGCCCTACACAGACAAACAGACCACACACTTCTTAGGCCCTTGAATTCCAATAACGCATAACGATAAAGCGTTGGTGGTTAGTATTGTCACGAATCGATACTATGGCGTAATTCTATTTCTTTCTACAATTGATCAGGTCAAAAAAAAAAGATGACAGAGTAAACACGTGATAATTATAATTAACCAGAGAATGAGGTCAAGGAAAAAATTCTAGAACGTCGTAGTTAATAGAAATAGAATAGAAATATTTAGAATAGAAATTTTTTAGATTCAAGAAAAGACGACTTAAAAATGTATAATTTGGGGAAAAGGACTTAGTTCTCGAGTTGTAGGGGATCCTTGAGCTGTTGCGGGTCTTAGAGTTGCTGGTCCATAAGTCATACCAAATCTTTGAGTACTTGACATATTTGAAGTTAAATATTAGTGAATGTGAAGTTTGAAGATAAAAAAAACTAAGTTGTTCCGTTGTATCAGTATACTTACGTGCTCTTATGATATGGATTTATAACTTCAGTATTTTTGCAAGAAAATTATCAAGAAGTGTTGTCTTGTGAATTAATGTTTTAAAGGAATTCATTAAAAGAAAGAAAAAAGTAGTATAGAAGTTTCTTCAGTGCATTTTTAGTCAAGTGATTCTGTTTTTTGCCCTATACACAAAAGAAAAATAAACATTGCATTGTAAACACAATCATAAATATGAAATCGTCACTAATAGGCACTAAAAACAGTATTCGTCAAAAGTATGGTCTGAATATCAAAGAGAATCAGTTGAACAATGTGAAGGAGACGCGGTAGCTAAGCGGTAAAGCGCTTGGCTTCCGAACCGGGGACCGGGGTTCGAATCCTGGTGAAGAGTTCACCCAGCTCTAATGGGTATCTGACATTAGTGAAAAGTAAATGCGGTTGGTCGTTGTGCTGGCCACAAGACACTCTTGTTAACCGTAGGCCACTGAAACAGATGACCTTTACATCATCTGCCCTATAGACCACAAGGTCTGAAAGGGGAACTTTACTTACTTTATGGTCTGAATACTTTATTTTTATCATTCAATAAAACTGCCAGCATAACATTGATATCTTTTTTTTTGCCATTTTACAATAGAAAGCCCTTTTCCCAACCATGAATCCCTCCCTCCTTTTTTTCAGTAATTTAAAGTTTTAAGCAAAGCTCATCCTTCCTTTGGATCATCCGTTGTGCGATGTCATTAAGTTTGTGCAGCCAATATTATAATGCCCTCTTGTCCCTGCACTACTTACATTTTGTCTGTTATTGAAGCCAATATAGATAAATCATTTAAGCTTTGTTCCTTCCGATATTTGTGATTTAAAAAACGGAAGAAGTATAATTTTGTACTTTGTAATATGTCGGGTAAAAAAACATATTGAATCGAAATTTTGTATTAAAAAAAATAGTTTTGGCTCTATTTAACCTCAGCGATTTTGATTCTTAAAAAGGCTTAGTTGTTTTATGTACACAGTAAGTACAAATAATTGCATACAAGAAATGACGGAGAACCTAGATAGAGAGGCAACCAAAATTGCCCTAGCATAAACTTAGATAAGACTAAAATTTTACGAGTGGGATATAAGGCAAAAGTGCCCCCGTCAGACTTGGCGAGTCAAAGCTTAAAGAGTTGGACAAGTTCACTTACCTTGGCAGCATCGTAACAAATGATAGGGATGCCTACCATGATGTAGCGTGCCGAAAAGGAAAGGCAGGGAGCATTTTCCAAAGGCTGCAGCCAATCTGGACAAGACAAAATACACCTTCTCAACACAATCGTCATTCCAACAGCAACATATGCATGTGAGACATGGAAGTCATCTGTCAAAATTGAGAAAAGACTAAATGTGGCTCAACAAAATGGCTGAGACGGATTTTGGGAGTCAGTTACACAGATCGGATCTCAAACAACGAAAACCTATGCCAAACTGGGAAACTGGGAGTCAAACACTTAGTGAGTTTGTGATAGAGCGTCGCATGAAGTTTGCGGGACATGTTCTACGACAAAATGAACTACGCATACCAAGAGTTGCAATGACATAGAGGCCAATACGAGGAAAGCGCAAACAGGGACATCCTCGTATAACTTGCCGCCACACCTTCATGGAGGACCTCAGAAGAGTGGACACCAGGTGGGAAGAGGCTCCAGACATTGCCAATGATAGATTTTTGTGGAGACAGTTTGCCACACAATGCGCCGAACGGCGCTGGAGAAACTAATTCAAAGTAAGTAATAACGGTTAAACTTTTCATCATTTTTCGTTCACCAGAGAATTAGTGACGAGTCAGTCAGATAGGGGGAACCATTTTATAGTGTAGAGACAACTTTCTGACTATGGTGATCTAATTACACTACACCAAAGAATTTAGAAAACCAAAACTCTACATAGCCGCATCGCATCATTACATTTGTCTATTTTAGTCTTGATAGCTTCGTTTAGCTATCTTGTGTCAATATTTTATTCAAATTTTCACAAATTTCCTGTTTACATCAAGTAATCAAAACATGTCATAGGCTACTGTTATGTTTTGAAGACACAATATAACACAACAAGCTTGAAAGAAATGATGTTTAAAGTTTGTTTATTGTAACATAAAATATCATTAGAGTTGGGTGGATTCATGGGAGTACTAAAAAACCCAAAGTTTCCTAATTCTAGTATTCGAACAGACGATTTATCGGTCTGGAAACAGAGCAATTTAGCCTTAGCCTCCCATTCCTTTAACCCACATCGCCTGCCACAGGCTTACATCTGAACATCCAGTTATTTATAAAAGAACCTAATTTTAACCATTTTATTTTCTACACTGCTAAGTCCAGGCGCCCTGAGGGAGTCTTCCCTTGTCTTCCAGGAGTAAGGAGAATGGCGAAATAGTGGCGAAACCTCTTTTCTTTTCCAACAATGTGTCTCCCTCTTTTCGATGAATTATATATACGTCAATATAGTAGGTGTCTTTTTGGTAATGAATAAAAAAAAAACACTTACTATTCAGCACATAAATATAATTCAATTATCAAAACACCCCATTAGAAACTGAATACATCTTCAGTCACGTGTCATGGTCGCTTCAGATGATTTTATTTGTCCATTACGTTAAGTTCCAGCTGTTGGTGAACTATTGTTGTCTACCGTACAGTAGCGAGACATCTGTATTTCTACAGAGATAATCTCTAATCACTCCATGAGTAAGTAGCTTTGTAAGTAGTTGCTAAATATTCTAAAATTATATTTAATTTTTCAAACACTCAAAATCATATTTAAATATATATATTAAGAGAGAGAAGGGGGAATCTATACATTTGTAATGTAATTCTCCCATGTTTGACAAAGTTTGATATTCAAAAAATTTACCCCAACAATACAATAGTTAAAATAAGTTGTTGTTTCTTTTTAAATCGAATGTATAAACAGCATTTTTAGCGCCCCCGAAAGGTGAAAAGACGCTATTAGTTTTGTGTGTCCTGTCTGTCCGTCCGTCCCGTTTAGATCTCAGAAACTAGAAGAGAGAAAGAGAAAAGAAGAGAAAATTAAAATCGGACATCATGATATTTTTGATCATCATAGTTCTAAGCCAACGGCTACTTTTTTCTTTTCCGAAAGTGAACCATCTAATTTTTTTGATTATATATGCAAGCAGATTTTTCCAAAATTACACCACTTTTAAATGAAAGACTTCAGGGGAGGTTAGTCTTTACATCGAGATCTAGATCTAGAACTAGTCTAGAAATCTAGTTCTAGCCTAAATTCCAATTCTAGCTCTAGTCTGAATTCTAGTTCTAGTTTTTAGTTCTAGAATCTAGTTCTAGTTCGATCTAGATCTTTTTTTTTTTTTTTTGTTACTCTTAATAACTGACATTTTTCTGGGTGGAAAGACATGCTCCAATTTGACTTCCATTTCTGTAATTCATCTAATTCTCTTTGTAAAATTTCTGTACCTTGTGTTGTTTTTATTGTTCTATATATTATGCAATCGTCTGCAAATAGTCTGACTTTTTTTCCTGAACTAATGCAACTTGGTAAATCATTTATGTAAATTAAGAATAATAGTGGACCTAAGACTGTTCCCTGAGGTACACCAGAGTTTAATGTTATTGGTGTTGATTTAGAGCCATTTATTATTACAGTTTGTTCTCTCCCTATCAGAGAATCTTTAATCCTCTGATGCAATGGACCATCAATGCCAAAATATTTTAATTTTTTAAGCCAGCCATGGCTAACTAGCCCCTCCTGCCCGAAGCTTATTGGTTAAGGCACTATAAGAAGTAGTTTATAAAAACCAGTCTTTTTTTTTATTACTCACAGAAGACCAACAAGTAGAAGACCAACAAGTAGAAGACCAACAAGTAGAAGACCAACAAGTAGGAGAGCAACAAGTAGGAGACCAACACAGACTCTAGAATCTAGTGTTCAATGTTTTCAACGAGGAAGTTTTTGTGTCCAGCTGTCATTACCTTGATTGTTCTTTGGACAATGTTGATTAGGGATCTGCGTGAGTGATTTAGTTGATTTCTGATACCAGTGATGTCCAAAATACGGCCCGCGGGCCACATCTGTCAGCCCGCCGAAACGTCGGCACAAAGTGTAGATAATCCTTCACCAATTTCCCCCCCCCCCCCACACACACAAATTAAAAATGTATCTTATCTATGCTATGTTCCTCACCATTTCTCTGATGCATTGGTACCATGACCTCTACCATTGGTACCATGACCTCTATCATTGGTACCATGACCTCTACCATTGGTACCATGACCTCTACCATTGGTACCATGACCTCTACCATTGGTACTTTTATGAAATGGAAGAATTGAAGAAAGTACAAGCAGACTGTGAATGTAGAATGTACCAAGAAAAGTTGAACGGATCTTTGACTTTCTTATAGAACACGATCATAAGCCAACATATTTGATTGGTAAAGGAAGTGTGGCTGTTTTAAAGAACAACATATAAGCGGCATTATAAAACAAATATCACGGCATTCTTGATTTGAGCCGCGAATACAAAATTGTTAAACTACGCCTAGAGTTTGGAGGATCATTGGGATTATTTACCAAAGAAACCCACATGAAAATGAGTCGTTGGAAAGCGAGCTACAATGCTGGTTACATTTTAAGTAGAGACATGAAGCCTTTGATTCCGACTTTAAAAGAAAAAAAAAGACATCTTTCAGAAATCAGATTAATTAATGTAACTGCTAGATCCACATGTTTCTAATAAAATTGTTTCAGGTCAATTTCATTTCATTTTTTACCTTTTCTGTAACGTGGCTAGCAACACGAGTGTCAGAAATTAAAATGGCCAGCAGGTCGAATTATGGTGGGCACAAAGTCTTATATATATTATATCTAGACTGGACAAGGAGATCTTTTACCATTACAAAAAATGTGAAAAATTTTCAAAAAGTTGAAACAAGGCGTTGTTTTGTAAAGTAGTTATAAGCTGTATTTTTTTCCAACCCTAACCTATGTTACATATAATTTAATTGTTAGATCTAGATCATAGACTATATATATATACAGGACTGCCAACTGTGCGCACCACGCCTATCTTATTCAATTAAATAAGTCCCGTACACCGAGGCGTCCTTGGTTGCAGTGTAGTGTTAGAAGAATAACTTCCGGTGAATTAGTTTACTATATAAAGAAACCATCACTAAAGATAAACACTACGTTCAAAATATTTCTTATTTTGGTAACAGTGCTATAGACTAGCCAGATTTTTATAACAACAGAATCTGATATACCAACTTAAAAAAAGAGCATTTACATAGATAGTGTTCTACTTCTAATTAATTTATTTATATATATATAATGCATACTGCATGCTATCTTTAAAAAAACTAGGGACTACAAATAAATGTAAAAAGATAGGTATAGAATCTAGATGTAAATAAAAGTTGGTAAAGATGTCAGTGTGTAGGCTCAAGGACAAACTTATGTTATTTTTTTTTTATACTGACTCACTCACAGACTTAACTTCTATCACCCATTATAGGCCTATAGGCTACCTAAGTAATAAATGACACTCTCAAAACTGTATTGACTCTTTCATTAATCCCTTATTTAACTCATATTACTAGTATACAATGTAAAAAGAAATTGTCGAATGTGATGAAAAGAGAAATATATTATCCAAGCTGGCATCATCATTCAAACATCGTGAATGTCATAAAATAAGTTTATACCGGAAGTACCTCGTCTCACATTGTGGAGTTGAATGAAACTTATGCTTAGTTACCCTTAGTGTTGGCAGTCCTGTATATATATAGTCTATGATCCAGATCTAGTAACTGAACATCAAAAATAAGAGTGCTCTAGTCTCATAATTATTATTATGAAATTTTTAGGTACATAATCTAGAAAGATCTGGGTAATCAATCTATTTAAATGTAATAATGCTTGTCTTCGAGTGCGAAGATTAGTGAGGAATGCAATATTTCCCGTGGCTGCGCAGTCCAAGCTGTGACCTACATATTTTGTCACATCCAAGGCAAGCATAACCATTGTCCGCAGGCGGTCGATTTAGATTTTCTTTTCGTCGTCTGCGTTTGTCCTCGGCAGCAGATTTTCTTTTGGTCTCAAATGTGTATCCCGCGGCCTTCGTGAGTGACCTCCAGCTGTCTCGTTCGGAGGCCGCATGCAATCAGGTGCTCTCTTCTATGTCAGCCAAGGAAAGTTGACGCCTAAGCTGGTCTTTGAAGCGTTTCTGTGGGGCGCCTCTGTTACGCCGACCACCTTTTAGCTCACCGAAAAAATACTGCCTTTCGCATACGTTCGTCTCCCATACGGGATACGTGCCCTGCCCAGCGCAACTGTCGGACCAAAAGAAATCCCACTATACTGTCCATACCGGCGTCGCAAGGACATCGCTGTTTGTAGTGCGGTCTTGCCACCGTATGTCCATGATGGAGCGCAAGCATCTTTGGTGGAAGCGCTCAAGAAGTCTTAGATGTTTCCTGTATAGTGTCCATGTCTCAGAGGCATACAGAAGGGTTGAGAGAACCACCGCCTGGTAGACACTGATTTTTGTAGGCAGGCGGAGCGATCTGTTCCGCCAAACTCTCGTCTGAAGGGGTCCAAAAGCGCTACTGGCCCTTGCCAGACGGTTATCAACTTCCCTAGAAAGTGAGGCGTCATTTGACACAATACTACCTAGATATGTGAAGTGGTCTACCACGTTAAGGGGCTGTTCGTTTACGGTGATCCTTGGGGCTGAGTATGTTTTATTGGGCGACTTCTGGAACATGACTTCTGTTTTCCCGAGGTTTATAGAAAGAGGCGGCAGATGATTAAAATCAATAGACGTGAATTACTTCGAACTAGGATATTTAAAACATTATCTCAATGGAAACTAACAGGAAATGGCTTTGTTTCATATATTTGCGTGAATATATAGTTTGGTGTTTAATAGCCCATTCTAAAGAAAATCCGAGAAATGATTTTGCATTATTTCTAAACTTTGAAAACTAAAGATCATTACTTTTCTAAGACAGAAAAGATTGATTGGGGTGACTTCCTTACAGCTTTAAAAAGAGTTACGTACATAAATCTCTCTCTCTCTCTCTCTCTCTCTCTCTCTCTCTCTATATATATATATATATATATATATATATATATATATATACTAGCCTGACATTACCCGCGGCCTGCGGGTCTAAGTTTGTGTTTACTAATCTAGTGGATTGGATTTAGATGTATGTTAAACTTAACTAATGATCCTTTCAAGTTTTTTCTCTTTCGCTATGAAAATAAAATTAGTTTCGCGAAAATGGGTTTACCCGAAGCCGATACATACTTATCTAAAACGAAAAGAGCGATAGATTAATAGTACAATTAAAACGGCTTTACCCGATTTGTTAAATGAATGGGTTATGGGATTATAAAGTATATAGGTCTGTGAATCGATCATTCAAAGATAAGAATTTGTTTCCGATTTCCAGTCTAAATATTACATGTCTAAGGGTGGGCATCACCGTATTATTCACATTCGCATTTATTGCATTGTGGAAACACATTTTATTTTAATTAAAATGTAATATCTATTGGCGAAGAGAGGTCGGCCAGGTCTTAGAAGACCAATGTCCAACTCTTTCACAGGACCTACTCTGTTCTCAGCTTAACAAACATAGGATCTAGTCTCATTACAAAACTAGAAAGGTTAGACCAAAGAATTAGGCTTAAATAATTTCTACAGTTTATATGCGCCTCCGCGCTGTGTCTTGTGTAAGATAAGTCTAAACTCAAATAACCAACTAACACAATCGGAAGGATATAAAGATACTCGACCCAGATGAAAGATGTCGATTAATGCGTCTAATACGTATGGAAGGGAAGTAAGGGAACCGTGGACTGTCTTTCAGCTAACTATACAGACAACATGCCCCCTCTCCCAACATACTACGAATCTAATAGGCAAATGTGAAAATTACGAGTTTGTTACTTTTTAAATTTCCATTCTCGTTTAAAAAACAAACTTTGGTATGATTGATGAGTTGAAAGTAAAATTTTACTTATCAATCAAATTACATATATTGTTTTTAGGGGTACCCATATTATCTAAAAATAGACCTACAGCTATGACACCTTACATTTTCCTGTTCTTATTTTGGTTTTTATTATTTTTTTCCCAGAAAACAAACGTGATAACCAAAAGTTTAATGCACGTTCGTTGAAATCATTGTCCATTATCTATGTCATCACTCCAACATATGCAAGGCTGGAACAGAAGGCAGAACTAACAAGACTTAGTCATACTCTGCTCCATGTGCCAAACATTCACTGGATCGTCATCGAAGACTCCCCTGAAAAAACAGCTTTAGTGCAGAACTTTCTCAATAGGACTAGAATACATTCTACACATCTGTACGTCGCCACGCCTTCAGAGTATAAAATGAACCGAACAGATCCCCACTGGCTGAAACCTCGAGGCGTGCTACAACGCAATGCTGCTCTAGACTGGCTGAGAAACAACACATCCCCTGATGATGATGGTGTTGTGTATTTTGCGGATGATGACAATACATATAGTTTACCAATATTTGAAGAATTAGGTAATGCATGCACTTAGGTCATCCTCACCTTCGCCTATCCCTTTGTCAAACCGTTGAGGCACCACACAAGATCTGTTGACCATCTTTCTCCATTCTTCTCTGTCTTTCACCTTGGATAGAGTTTCATTCAATGGCAGGCCTTTTCATTCTTTTATATTGTCTTTCCATTCCTTTCTCTGTCTGTCGCTCCTTTTTTTTTTTTACTGGTACTGTTCCCTAAAGGAAGGTCTTTGTTGGCCCTGAAAACCTTGTGATGCCTAGAATTTTTCTGTAGCTTCGCAGTTCCATTGCTAGGACCCTCTTCTCAAAATCTGCAGTCAGCATCCAAATTTCGCATGTAAAAATGTGGCCATCACAATTGTGCGCATTAGTCTGGTTTTAGTGTCGATGGCTATGTATTTGTCTTTCCTGATTGTTTTGAGTTTACAAGTGCTGTGCAATTCTGGCCAGTAATTCAGAGTTGTTTCCTTTTATGAGACAATAGCTCCAAGAAATTTAAAACTACAGACACTTGTCAACTTTTCGCTACTAATACTGCTGTCCCTTAAAAAGCCCAGTTAGCTATTGGTCATAAGTTGTGTTTTTACAAAGCTTATATCAACTCACTCTGTCCGGTAAAACGTTTGTACACGTTATTTCTTCCAAAAACGATCTCGGATAAAGCTGAAATTTAGCGTAATTATTAGCGGCCCCCGAAAGGGGAAAAAGACGCTATTAGTTATGTGCGAAATGTCTGTCCGTCTGTCAGTCCGTCCCGTTTAGATCTCGTAAACTAGAAAAGATATTGAAATTCCGACATCACAATATTTTAGACCATTCAAAGTTCTGATGCAACGGCTACTTTTTTTTTTCCTGAAAGGAAAAAAATTTAATGTTTAAAATCAGTTATGCAAGCAGTTTTTTAAAGATAAAAAACTAATTAGTATGCATTATAAGTTAGACCTAATTTAAAACGAATATTAATCTTATAAACTTTATTTTCCGAAAAATTTTGAAAATGGTAATGAGCATCCAAATAAAAGATTTAACATATTCAAAACAATTACATTATGTAAAGAACAGGAGAGGCTCGTAAAGCGCTTAGTTTCCGAACCGAGGGTCCCGGGTTCGAATCCTGGTGAAGACTGGGATTTTCAACTTCGGAATCCTTGGGCGCCTTTGAGTCTACCCAGCTCTAATGGGTACCTGACATTAGTTGGGGAAAAGTTAAGGTGGTTGGTCGTTGTGCGGGCCACATGACACCCTCGTTAACCGTAGGCCACAAAAACAGATGAACTTTACATCATCTGTCCTATAGACCACAAGGTCCGAAAGGGGAACTAATTAGGCCAGGTTCATATCTAACTTTGCATTCACTTGCACCTATCCTTTGATCTGCAGCACCATTGGGGCACTACACAAGATCTGTCAACCTTCTTTCTCCATTCTTATCTCTCATTTGTCTTTGATATAATTTCATTTGGATGTTCTTTCTGAAAATATTGAAGCCTGCCTGGGTGGACCACTTCGGGGGCCGATTTTAAGTTTGTGTTTCCACACAAACTGTCTTTGTAACCTTGTTTATTTTACCAGTTAGTTAATAACTATTTGTAATTAATTTTTCTGTTTGGTATCTCGAACAAGTACTTCACTGATGTGGTGCTATAAGTTGAATTAGTCCCCATTATGCATTGTAGGTCGCGCTTTAAAGTTTGAAACTAACAATAGATAACTATAAATCCTTCGATTTTCATAAGCGATTTGCTGGCACAATAACTAGTGTGTTAGCCCGAGACTTGAGTCCTCAAGTTCGAATTTAGGTCTTTTAACTTTAAAAAAAATGCACTTGAAAAGCGATTACGGTAACATTTACACAGATATCACTTTCAACTAGTCCAGACAAGTGATAGGGTCCTAGCGTATGGAGAAAACTAAAAGCATGATATTGCAATAAACAAAAAGAATTGGTAAAAATATTTCTAATCGCACGGATGTATTATTGTTAGTCTACATCTATTTCAATTTGATTACATGACTTATCCAAACGAATTAATGCACATAGGCAAAATATAAGCTTATATATAATGGAAGATTTTGAAAAGAGTTGGTAAAAGTAGGCAGCCATATCTCACTGTTCTCATTAATCATTCTGTGATCCGATGCAATACAAGTGGAAACTGATTTCGATTTAACATAGCCTTCTTGTTCACCTTATTCATTTGGGTAAAAACAAGTACTATATATTTTAGTAAAATAAATATGTATATATCTTCTTTATTTTCAAATAATATAGCAAATCAAATATTCATATATTATTTGTGATTGAAAAAAAAAGACTAAATTTGGCCAGTATGGAGATTGAACCCACGACCTTTGTGTTATTAGCGTTAGATGTGGCTTTTATGACTTAAACATAACAGATATGAATACAAATATTTTTAGCAGGTTTAAGTTTTAAAATGAAATTTAAAAAATGCAATTTTAAACGCCTTTATTGGACATTAATGTAAACATTGAATACCATTCACGAGGTCATAGGTTTGTTATTATACTTTAATAAGAATAATCAAAAAGTTTTTGGATATTCAGATTTCAAAAGTGCACACGGTGGGCGAATATTGCATTGATTTCTTTTCTGTTTTATTTTCCCCTTATAATAGATGAGAAACACAACAAAAATATCAATCTGGCCTGTAGGTCTTGCTGCAGACTTGCGCTATGAACGTCCTAAAGTGACCAATGGGAAGGTAAGAGCAATTATTTGAAAATATTACAAATTTTACCTGCTTTATTTTTGTTTTATACACTTTTAAAAACTTTGAAACTGGACAGACAGAAGGACTAATACAACTGATGCCATAGACATTAAATAAACCAGTTTTTTTTATCTATCTATCTATCTATCTATCTATCTATCTATCTATCTATCTATCTATCTATCTATCTATCTATCAATCTATCTATCTATATAACTCAGTACACTCAAATTACTAACGAGAACCTACAAGTGAAGCTGTCATGACATTCAACCCAAAGTGTCAGGCACTATTTATGCTTAGAACTTTTTCGTTTGCAGGTAACAGGCTGGTACACTTACCGGAAACCTAATCGACCTTTTGCAACGGACATGGCTGGCTTCGCCATTAATCTCAATCTAATTCACCAACATCCAAAAGCAAAATTTTCAAATACTTTTGGTGCAGGAAGACAAGAGTCCACATTTCTAACATTTTTTAATTTGACACTGGATGAATTAGAGCCTAAAGCAAACATGTGCACTCAAGTCAGTATTCGGTCTTATACTTCTGTTCTTTACTGTGCGACTAGATCTAGACATAATGAGCGTTCAAATCTTCCCCCACCCAATAAAAATATTTCCCACATCGATTTGTTTTACTGCCAGTTTCTGGGCTCCAGTACTAAAGTAAATCTACCAAAATCAACAAGCAACAGCTTGAGAAAACTTAAATCAAACTACAGTTACACAATTTATGAGCGTAGCTGGGAAGACGGTTTGAGGTTCAACAACTTCACCCTCATAAATATATCTCACACATCGATCAGTTTTTAACTAGTTGCTGGGCTTCATTTATAAATTGCCTTAAATAGAAGATGTTTTTGTTAGGACATTGCGCTGTAGACACCTTAGAAAATGCATTTCTGAAGCTCAGAACAAAAATAGGAAGCAAAAAAAAAAAAAAAAGACTGGGACAAAGCAGAGGTATTTAATGCTATTTCACTAATTCCAGAAAAAAAAATGGTACGATAGTCTTACTTCCGAAAAATAAAACTGAATAGATTTCCTTATTAATTAAACAATGTCAAAGACGAAACTTCAAATTCACTGTTGCCATCTGAATAAAAAAGAATCTCCCAAAACGTGTCAGAAGAACTTCGTACCAAGTCTCCTTGATTAACGCTAGTTAGTTGCCCATTTGTTCTGATCTCTCTTTATATATTGGAGAGTTGCCCATTTGTTCTTATCTCTCTTTGTATATTGTATAGTTGCCCATTAGTTCTGTTCTCTCTTTATATATTGGATAGTTGCCCATTAGTTCTGATCTCTCTTTATATATTGGAGAGTTGCCCATTAATTCTGATCTCTCTTTATAGGCTATTTGGAGAGTTGCCCATTTGTTCTTATCTCTCTTAATACATTGGAGAGTTGCCCATTAATTCTGATCTCTCTTTATAGGCTATATTGGAGAGTTGCCCATTTGTTCTTATCTCTCTTTATATATTGGATAGTTGCCATTTGTTCTGATCTCTCTTTATAGATTGGACTTATCTGAACTGAATATAATTGTAATTTAAAATCTAGATCTAGAGATTTATTTGCAAGTGATTAGAAATTATAAAATGAGTTAAGTTTCACATCTTCGGGCTTATAGACTTTATTTGACACACGGGTGTGTATTATTCATACAAAAAAAAAACACGAAGAATTTTAGAACTTTTCTGTTGTTTTTTTTTAGTTGGCAACATTTAGGGTCAATGTAGCGTCCTTGACATTTAGTATGTGAACATTAACCTTTTCCCTTACGTTGATTCTCTTAGGTTCTAGTTTGGCACACGAGAACAGAAAGAAGTAAAACTCCATATGAAGAAGCGATGGTCAAACTGTATGGCGCTGACGCATATTCAAACATTGAAGTTTGACATATTTTTACAAATTAATGTTATTCACCATGTTTTTATTTTCTGTATTCTATGTTGTTTATATATTTATGACGATTTGTAAAATAATCTGGTTAAAAGTATGGTTCTTTTTACAAATTAAAAAAAAAATTACTTTGTCTACTTTAGTAGCGTACATTTTTTTAACCATGTATTTAACTAGCAGATACCGTTGTCGTGCAACACGTCGACATCACTCTCTCGCCCTCAAGCTCTTCCTTTCTAAAAAAACAAGATTGTGTCAGACGTTCAGGGATGAGTTTAGGATGACTTAAGACACTTGAGCTTCAAGATTTACATAAATAAAGATAAAGCTAACATAGTGCAACTTAATTAGCTATTGCAACTTGAAACATTCAAATTACAAATGGCTGTAGTCAGAGTAGACAAAACATCAAAGCAATAAATGTGAAGACTAATGATCTGACGTTGAACACAGATAATGGTTGTTTAATGTAGCTGTCTTATCTTCTTATCTTATTAATTAATCTTTAATCTTTAACAGAGAGGATAATTACGTCCTAAATATTTCATGTGTCATGTAAGTCAAACTAAGTCGTTGGTTCTCTTGGCTATCAGGCAACCTATTCCATGTTCTAATCACACTATGGAAAAAAAAACATTAGTGCCATATTGTTCTAGCCTATGGAACTATAAATATGCATTTATATTTGTATCTTTCTGAGTATTTTTTTCGAGTATGTATTTGTCAATTATGTCTCCGTGCTTTCTGTATTATTTCTACTTAAATGTTTAGACTTCTGTCATTAAGCGTCTCTAAATTTAGTGATTTTACTTAAGGTGTTATTCAAATCAAATGTGAATAAACTTTTGGTATCTCACGTCTCTTTTTTGCGTCATTTCATAGAGCCTATAAAATATTTCGGAAAAAAACTGAAAATCAGAAGAATAGTCTGATATAACACAAGACCCAAGATATATATATATATATATAAGATTATAGCCGACTGTTAATAAAGGTGTCATGTGGCCAGTATTATGGCCATCCGCTTGTTGGGTGGACTTAGGGGAGTCCAAAGAGTCCAGAAGTTCTAAATCCAAGACGTCACAGACATGGGCGCCAGAATCCAGGGGGAATGACACCACCATGTACCCCCCTGCGGGTGTTCATGCATTATTGATTCAAAATTGTAATAAATTTACGTTAAGGAAAATTGTGCGCATCGTCTTGTAAGTCTAAATCTAAAGGCCTATCATTGGAATATTATTAAGTGTAGTATCTTAACAAGTAGTGCTTCCACTGAAGTACAGAGTTGTAAAGATATGCTATTATTGTAACTAGAATAGTCAAATCTGTAGTTCATGTCAGACTATGTACAATTTATTCTCAGCTTGCATTTCTTTGTTCTATAAAGGATGTCACATATTCTATAGCATCTTTGTCGTGACGATTTGTTTATATTTGCACATAACTATAGTTATTATGAATGCCACCAGGTCGACTTTCACAAGACATTCTGTATGGTGATTTAACAGAAGGCAGGAGATCCGATGGTCGTCCACTACTAAGGTATACTGTTGTATGCAAACGTGACATAAAGCTCTTCGAAAACGGCACCAACAGCTGGGGAAAAGTGGCACTGGATGCACATGAAGAGCGAGCATTAAAGGAAGGGTCCCAGATTGCAAATGCCTTACACAATAGTAGTAGAAAGAAGGGTGAAAGTACATCAAGGATTGGCCTCTTTAGTCACACAAGAAGTTGCAAAGGGAAAATATCGTCACAATTATTTTTTTATAATCTTTACTCTTTAGTTAATAATTTTTTTTTGCCTATTATCTCTCGATGTGAAAATGTTATATTTTCTTTTAACAAAAGTAAAGAGTCTTTCGGAGTTGCGGTCGGTGTCAGCGCTCGATAAAACATCAGGTTAAACACGTCCACCAGTTTACAAAAGAAGAGATACAAGAAAGTTCTTCACATGACAACGTTCGAGTCAAAACATTGATTTGGATTAGCGGAGCACTGGCAGGAGCAAGAATCCAAAACATACAAGCTGCAGGATCATTAATTAATTGCATTTGCTAGGTATTTTAGTGATGAAACTGCAGATATCTCAGGCACTGAGCAGATGTCTTTGAGTGTTCAGTTTGTTGATTGCGATTGTATTCGACTTCATTGGTTTAGTGTTCCTGTTGTTCAGAGAGACGCGTTGCATGTGTCTAATGTCATTGTACAGCCTAGACGTGGACAAAATACTCGTCTAAGTCTGCCCGTGATGGCTAGCATTCTTTTTACCGTAACTGTCCCTAGCGATAGCGTTGGTGCTAAATTTACTTCTTTTGTGTGAGACACAATGAACTGGAAAATGCGAATCTATTTGAGCTTTAAGTCTCAACTTAGATATCTTTGACTGTTTGGTGAAACCAGATAAAGTGCAGACATGTGTCGTAAATGTCTCCTCTTCTTGTGTTTTTTATTTGCCTTTTCAGTGTCGTCAATTATTCATCTATTCTTGAACCAGTTTCCATGGTGTTGCAGCCTTTCCAACTTAACTTAGTGGCCGTTCAAAGGCACATCAGCAGTCACATTAATGGCATAATCAAAAACCAACTTGACCATCCTGAGGAACACGTCAGAGGTGTCATCTTGAGGAAGGAGAGACTGATGGCAGAAAAACTTGATACTGGATATTGAGTTGCTGCTGCCGAGAATTCGATCAGTGAGAAAAAAACAACACATGTTTGGATTTTGGGAGTTATGACAGAACACGGCTTTACGTTACAATCTTAATCTTAAGTTTCTTCATTACGTCTCGCTTTTCGAGCAATAATAATGGTCAGTTCAACTTGTTTTTGTCTTCATTCTAAGACGATGCAAGCGCTGCAATGCAAAAAAATCAGAACTGCGCGATAAGCGTTCATCGCCAGCTTGTCCATCGCGACAAAAAGCAATTCATTAATAATGTTATTGCGTTTCTGCAGCCACAGTCAACATTTGCAGTTTTTGTTTGATCGAAGGTAGGCAAGCACGGGCCTCACGGATCAATATAACAATGTGTACAGTAAATACTTTGTTCACGCGTTTAGTTTCTTATCTTTTTAATTTCGTGAAAAAAAATTTACTGTTCATTTAATATCGATTTGGTACTCAATACGGGTCGAATGGGAGGAGGGCAGTTCTTTTCTTTAATATTATAACAAGAAAGTTGAGGATGCGACTTTTAGCCATGGGCGGCAGCTGCTTGCACCCCCCCCCCCCCTGCAAAAAACCCTGCGGGCGCCCATGGTCACAGAGATTCGAACCCGGGACCCATCGGTTTGGAAGCCAAGAGTTATACCGCCCGGCCCTGCCCATGCCACATCGCCTAGCAGCAACCAATTATCTGGCTAATATCTGAACATCCAGTTCCTAAAATAGGAGCCTAAATCTAACCATGTTTTCTGCAATGCTAAGTCCAGGCGCCCTGACGGAGTCTTCCAGAGGTAAGGACAGTGGCGAAAGAGGCAAAACTCTTTCAGCATCTACTATTTGTCTCCCCCTTTTTCTCTGCATTTATTGAATATAGGTGTATATTTGTGTTAATATTGTGTGTGTCTTTTGGTAGTCATTTTTTAAAATATGCACTTCATTTACTATTTAGTGCATCAAAAAATATTATGCCCAGCTTACGGGTCTGGTCTTGTGGTATGCGCTCTGGCCTTGTTGTCTCGGTGGTCCTGGGTTCTAACCCTACCCGCCGCCGTCCTACTGGAGATTTGAGTTCGGATGTAATAATCTACTCATAACCTTCATTCCGAAACATTTAAAACGAAATTAGGTATTACTTTAAAAAAATAAATAGACTATCAAAACATCCCAGTAGGAACGCCATGCATATTAAGTCACGTGTCATGGTCGCTTCAGATGATTTTATTAGTCCATGACGTCATGTCCCAGCTGTCGGTGCACTATTGCTGTCTACCGTGCAGTAGAGAAACGTGTGCATCTCCCCAGGGATTATACCTAATCACTTGTAAAAGTTTTATTTGACACAGTAAGTAGTTCTGTAAGTATTTGCTAAATATTCTAAAACTATGTTTGATTTTCAAACAGCATCATATTTAAATATATATATTTATATATAGAGAGAGAGATGTGTGGGAAGAGAAAGAAAACTATATATTTCGAATTATCTTAAAAAAAAGTTTTAACAAAAAAATTAATTATGACAATACAATAGAGATAAAAGTTGTATTTTTTAAAATATCACTGCGTAAACAGCATTATTTTAAGAACTTGTTTTTTATTAGAAAAAAATGAAGCCGTTTACGGTACGATAGCTGATTATTTGCCGTAGTAACTTATGTCTTATTAGGCCGATTATTGTCATTCTATGCTATGTATATAGTTAAGTGTTTTTTTTTTTCTCGAAACTGGGTTTATTTATTTGAATAATTTATACATTAAACTTTAAGACAGGTATCTCCAGCTATGAAATGACCTTTAGAAGAATGTAGCTCTTTGGCGTTATCAGTTTACAGGAAAAGATATTTTCAGTTTTTGAGGACGTGCCACTGTAGATTGTCTTGTCTTCCTCATTGCTGTCAGATTCCCCAGTTTTATGTAAAAAAAAAACTGAAGGGATAAAATTTTACCGAACATAAAAAACATGCAAAATATAAAAAAAAAAATTGCTTAAAAAAAGGGAAAAAACTGCACATCTACATTAATATCCCTCAATATTATAAGATTTATTTCCTGTTTTCTGTTTCGAACGAAATTAATTAATTACAACTAATTAGTTAATTGATTAATTGGTTTATTTTATTTTATTGATTCATATTTTGTTAGGAACATCGAATAATTGTGCAAAGTTTCAGTTAGATCCGAAAATGGGAAGTAGAGTAACAACGTGTACAAAAAGTGTACCAGAGACACGGACGGATGGACAGACAGACGGAGTGAGATTTGTAAAAATCAATAATAACTCTCCGATATAATAGAAACTTATTTTTTTTTAAATACAAACAAAAGTTTGCATTGACTTAATTCTGGATGAACTGATTTGTTACCCAATCTTGTAAACACTGCTGTACTTTTTAAAAAAAAAATTATGCGCGTGCATCTATTTTTAGTTGGTAGTGACAGCCACTCTCATTATTACATCTGTTTTACCGCGTTTTTTTTTTCTTGATTCAGTGAACCTGTTAAAGCTATAATAACGAAACAGTCTGCATTCCCTGATATTGTTCTATACCCAATGACTGTAATGTGTATTGCTGGACAGCTCTCACACGTTCAAACCTTATGTTGCCTCTAGTGTTACCACTCAAAATAAAGAGAAAACAAATTAAGTAAGGTAACTAAAAAAGAAACAAGCTAAATACAGAAAAAAGAGAACTTAAAATGCTAATATTAAGTGTATCGGTTAGTTTGGATCAGTCATGTAATTAAATTTGTAAAAAGCCTCAGACGACAATCTATCAAGGGGACTAATTCAGCTTATACCACCACTTCAGTCAAGTACTTTTTTTTTTCTTCTTTTAAATACTAAGTGTTAATTTTTTAAATTTATTCTTTTGTTGTCAGGTAAAAGAAATAATTGTGCGAAATTCCAGCTTGTTCCGAGAATGGGTGTCGGAGAAATGACGTGTACAAACTTTTGGCCAGATAGACACACAGACAGATAAAGTGAGTTAATAGAAGCCTTTAAAAAAAACAGGAACGAAAGTATAAAATGCAAATAAAATTGAAACAAAATGAAACTGAAATTTCTCACAATTATTTATTTTACCTGACAACAAAAGAATCAATTAAAAAAAACACCATTAACCAATTTGTTAATTGGTCATTAATTTTGTTTTGTATCTTGAACAAGGGAAATAAATCATACTTGACAGATTTGGTGGTATATGTCCCCTTTAGGACTCTTGAGCACTGAATGAACATTTTTTATGCATTTAAAAACGATCATGTAAACATTCACCAAGATATCTCTCCCCCTTTCACAACTGGTCCAGACAGATGATAAGATCATAGCGCAATGAGAAAGCTAAAAGCTAAACAAAAACAAATTGGTAAAAATATTTCTAACGGCACAGTTTTATATGTCTTGGTCAGTTATGCATATAATAATATGGTTGATCCTAACTGATTGATGCAAGTACACTAAATATGAGAGTTTTCGCTATATCTGAAATATACTTTATAATTTTGTGTTTTCCTTATTTCTAAATATTCAAAGACAAAAATGTGGTTTTCGCTTAGTTCTTTATTTTAATTCCCTTTATTTGATTTAGCAACAATCTGAGCCTTTTTTATTTTTATTTTACAGTTAACGAATTATGGTTCTTGTTAACTGGCCTCTCCGCTATCACTGACCACTAAACTACAATACTTTCGCAGAGGCATCATTGCTTTTAAAATCAGGAGACCAACAAGTGGGAGACCAACACAGACTCTAGAATCTAGTGGTCAATGTTTTCAACGAGAAAGTTTTTGTGTCCAGCTGTCATTACCTTGATTGTTCTATTGGTAATGCTGATTAGGGATCTGCGTGAGTGATTCAGTTGATTTCTTATAAAGATTTGCATTCGTTGTATTGTAGAAACACATTTTTCTTATAGTTAAAATATAATATCTGTTGGCGAGGACGTGGACGTCTTAGAATACCGATGGGCCACTCTGTCACAGTTTGGGGACTTCTCTGTTCTCTGCTCAACAAAAAATAGGATTTAGTTTCATTACGAAACTAGAAACCTTAACCTTACATAATGTTTCATTTTATTTAAAAAATTGAGTACAGATCTTTCGGAAACAGGAAGAGTGTTGATATTGTTGATAAATGTATTAATGTTTTATAATCACTTGTTGATGTTGATAATGTATTTAACATCACTCTTGAAAGCTAGAGCCCAAAAACTTAGTGTTTAATTTTGATCATATTAAGTAACACATTGCTTTATCCTTATCTATTATATAATATCTCTGATGTTCACACTTGCCGTGGATGATAACATAAGAACATTTAACCAGTAATTGTTGTCCATGTGCCTAGGACAACTAAGCACCTTTCATTATCGAAACCACAGCTGTTGAATCTACCGAATACGATTCTTGATTCGCAATTTCCACCTAGTTTTAATTCTACACATTTAGACCTAGACATGAATTCTTTGGGATATGAAGTACTATTTTATTACGAATATTTTCTGCTAAAAAAATAACGTCTCCAATTTAAAATAAAAGATTAGATCAAGATGGACATGTATTGAAGATCTTCTAAAACTAAAAATCTAACATATTCACACAATACATATCCTATCAGGCATATTAATCTAGATCTAATGATCGAAACGTTTTTTTAACACCTTCATTTTTAAGGACTTTACTTTTTCTGCGAAATTTCAGTCGGTAGAGAATCAGACTTAGATATGAAGGTCAGTAGCTCAAATCTCTATAATCGCTCTCTCTCTCTTTCTCTCTCTCTGTATATATATATACCCTTGTTTTTTTTTTTTCATACTTTAACAACAATTTATATAAAATTTTGATTAATGAGATGATAGTAAATGCACAACCCAACATGTCAGGCGCTTCCTGGTGAATATATATTATTATAAATTTTACTTATCAATAACTAATAAATTATAAGCCTATATATCGTTCGTTTTTTTTTTGTAAGTTTCCAGATATTCTAACAATAGACCTCTAGCTATGACCCCTTACATTTTCCTTTTCATTTCTTGGCTTTTATTTTTAGCGGTCCCTGAAAGGGGAAAAGACGCTATTAGTTTTGTGTGGAATGTCTGTCCGTCCATCCCGTTTAGATATCGTAAACTATAAAAGAAATTGAAAATCGGACATCATAATATTTTAGAATATTCAAAGATCTGATTCAACGGCTACTTTTTTCTTTTCTGAAAGCGAAAAATCTAATTTTTAAAATCCCTTATGCAAGCAGTTTTTTTTTCATAAAAATACACCACTTTTACAACTATTCTCTACTAACGATAACAGAAAAAGGGGCTCTTAAGTAGAGAACACTGACAAACACACTCGTAACACATTTATGCAAATGGTTTTAGACTTTTTGTATACCATACGTTTAACACATTTGTGCAAATGATTTATATTTTAATATGTCACAGTAAGCATCTGTATTGCAAAGTTCAGTAAGTTCTGTTATACTAACTATTACACTTTCAAAGAAATTTTTTTACTTTTTTAAAAAGAGAGAAAAAATCTATTTAGTATGCATATAAGTTGGACATAGTTTAAAACAAATAGTCCCTCATTTCAGCACGTAAACTGCAGCGTTCACTTATAACGTCAGAATGTACAGCTAAAGGATTTTTTTTTTTACAGAAATGTTGTTTTTTTCTTGAGGAATAAGAGATTGACCCTTTACAAAACAATTAGATACTCATTAGAAGACATTAGTTAGGCCAGGTTCACTTCTAACTTTACATTCTTCTATCCTTTGGTCTGCTGGACCGCTGGGGCACCACACAAGATCTGTCAACCTTCTTTCTTCATTCTTCTCTGTCATTTGTCTTTGATAGAATTTCATTCTGATGTTCTTTCTGAAAATATTGAAATTTGCCTTTTCATCTGCCTGGGTGGACCACTTCGGGGGCCGATTTTGAGTTTGTTTTTCCACACAAACTGTCTTTGTAATCTTGTTCTTTTTTTTATTATTTCCAGAAAACAAATGTGATGGCGAAAAGAATAATGCACGTTCGTTGAAACCATTGTCCACTATCTATGTCATCACTCCAACATATGCAAGGCTGGAACAGAAGGCAGAACTAACACGATTTAGTCATACTCTGCTCCATGTGCCAAACATTCATTGGATCGTCATTGAAGACTCCCCTGAAAAAACAGCTTTAGTGCAGAACTTTCTCAATAGGACTAGAATACATTCTACACATCTGTACGTCGCCACGCCTTCAGAGTATAAAATGAACCGAACAGATCCCCACTGGCTGAAGCCTCGAGGCGTGCTACAACGCAATGCTGCTCTAGACTGGCTGAGAAGTAACACATCCCCTAATGATGATGGTGTTGTGTATTTTGCGGATGATGACAATACATATAGTTTACAAATATTTGAAGAAGTAGGTAATACACTTAACTAGTTCAGCAGTGTGTTAACTCTGTACCCATATATTGCATTCTGTGATCTGATGCAATACACACAAGTATACTTTATTAATCTGAGTAAAAACAAGTACTATACTTATTGCTATTGAAAAAAAAAACTACTTTATCCTATTCATAGTATATTTGTCTTTGAAGACAAAACTTGGCCAGTATGGGAATCAAACCCACGACCTTCGCGTTATTAACGTTCAATTATGTGGCTTTCGTGGCCGAAACACAACAGACAGTAATACGTATTTTTATGGTAGGCCTAAATTTTAAATCGAACTAGAACATGCAGTTATAAACGACTTTATATGACATTGAAATGTAAACATTGAATACAATTCACAAAGTCATAGGTCTGTTATATAACTTTATAATGAAATAACCAAAATTGTTTTTTTTTTTTTTTTTGCAAATTCTGAAATATTTTTACGTCAGTACTTAGCCTACCTTCATGGAAGTGCATTGATTTCTGTTCTGTTTTATTTTCCCCTTATAATAGATGAGAAACACAACAAAAGTATCAATCTGGCCTGTAGGTCTTGCTGGAGACTTGCGCTATGAACGTCCTAAAGTGACCAATGGGAAGGTAAGAGCAGGACTATCAAAGTTTGTGTAAATTAAATTTTGTTTTAGCTCCCTGAGCAGACGGAAGGAATGATAAAACCGATACAAGTTAAACGTTTTTAAGAAAATGTCAGCTAAGACTATTTTTTATTTCGTTCATGTCGACGCACACTATTATATACGATTAGATTTAGATCTTTTGGTTAACTGTTTGTACAATGCGTATATCAGCTCATTCTGTCTGGTAAAAAGCTTGTAAATGTTATTTTTCATACACCCGTACTGACATCCTTGTAAAAGGAAGTACGGTACATACATGATTCTTTTTCCCACCAAACCTTTGAGCTTCTGAGGGAAGCCCGACATTTTCTAAGATAAGATAAGATCATTTTTATTGGTCCAATCAAATTCAGTTTGACTACAATTGACCTCCTCAGCGTAACTACTTGAACCCGGGCTCAAAGGTATCATGCTTTGACGCTCAATTGTTGCATATAGAGCTTTGGATAAATTAAAACAAAACCGTATTGACCTGAATCAAATTTAACTCATCATTCCAAAAACAGTCTTTTTCTATCCACAGACTTTAAGCACTATATATAGGATGTTATATTTATGCTATGATATTTTTTTTTGGCAGGTGACAGGCTGGTACACGTACTGGAAACCTGATCGACCTTTTGCAACGGACATGGCCGGCTTCGCCATTCATCTCAATCTAATTCACCAACATCCAGAAGCAAAATTTTCAAATGTTGTTGCTGCTGGTCGTCAGGAATCCACATTTATGACATTTTTTAACTTGACACTGAATGATTTGGAACCTAAAGCAAACATGTGCACTCAAGTCAGTATTCATTCTTATTCCTCTGTTTTTTTACTGTGCGACTAGATCTAGATATCATGGGCGTAGCCCCCCCCCCCCCCCAAAAAAAAAGGACACATTGATCTGTTTTATTACCAATTGCTGCGCTCCAGTACTAAAGTAAATCTACGAGAAGCAACAAGAGCCTGAGAAAACTTAAAGCAAACTGTGATTGAAGAATCTGGGGTTCTACCCCCCTCCACGTTGTTGACGGTCGTTGACTTATAGTCCCAAACTGCTGGTAGCTAGTAAACCGCTGTAGTCGTATTATATTTTAACTTATAAAACTTTTAGAAAACTTGAATAACTTCTTTGATAACAAAAGTAAATATAGCTTTTATTACAATATAGACAAAGTCAACTATCTTAATAATAATAATAATAATCTTTATTTCCGTATGGAAATTTGTCTTACAATTTGTGCATTACACCAAACAAAAAACATTATAACTATAAGAAACCAAAGTGTACATTCACACCAGGCTCACTCATAATTTACATGTGACAAAGTTTATATCAGATTGTTCTTATTTAATGATTTGATTGCCAGGGGAACAAAAGACAAAGTGTTTGTGTCTGTTTGTCTTTGCCATCGGTGTCTTGTATCTCTTTTGTGATGGTAAAATCACAAAATCCTGACACAAAGGGTGATTCTTTATTTCGAGGATCTTGTTAGCTTTTTTATAGATGTTTGTCTCAAACAACTGCCCAAATGGGGTTTGTTTTTTGCCAATGATTTTACCAGCAGCATTTAGGATTCTATAAAGTTTATTTTTATTTTTAATGCTCAGATTGCCATACCATGCAGTGATATTGAAACTTAAAATATTACAGATGTGAGCGTGATAAGGCATAGCCAAGGCCTTTTCGCTAACATTAAATGAGGACAGTTTTCTTAGAAATCGTAATCTTTGCTGCCCTTTTTTGCTGATATAATCAGTATTTGCAGTAAAATTTTTAGTTAATTGTCTAGGATCGTACCAAGGTATTTAAAAGTTTCCACTATTTCAATAGTCTCTCCAGCTACAGAAACAATATCATTCTCCTTCTTGTCCCTACGAAAATCGATTCTCATTTCTTTGTTGTTTTTTTACATTTAATAATAAAAAATTATCTTTGCAGTATTTTTCAATGTGTTCTATTTCTTTGCAATACTCATTTACGTCTGAGCTCTCTGAGAGCGGGGCAAGAAGAGCCGCATCATCAGCGAATTTTGTGAAGGAGCAACAAGAACTATCGGATTGAAAATCATTGGTGTACAAAATGAACCACAATGGCGATGTCACAGCCCCCTGGGGCGCCCCTGTGTTAACTATGCGTTCATTAGATATAACATTGTTTACCCTAACCCTCTGAGCTCTCTGGGTCAAAAATTCATTAGCCCATAGTATTATGTATGGACTAATCTGCAACGCTTTCATTTTTTCAATGAGTAAATGAAGTTGTGTAGTGTTAAAAGCTGATGAGAAATCAATAAAGAACAATCTTACAGAAGTGTTCGGTAAGTCCAGATGTTTGTAGACACAATTTAAAATATTTAGGATGGCATCGTCTACATCTTTACCCTTTTGATAAGCAAATTGTAAAGGGTCTAACTTATTACAAAGATCATTCAGAAGAAACATTTTAACCAATTTTTCTAAACATTTAGACACAATGGAAGTAAGTGAAACAGGTCTATAGTCATTCATTTCCTTCGGTTTGGAAACCTTTGGCACAGGTACAATTATAGATGACTTCCACACAGGTGGTATCTCATGGTTTAGTAATGAAGTAGAAAAAATATCTTGGAAAGGTTCAGCTAGTTGTTCAGCACATTCTTTTAAGATTCGCCCTTTTATTCCATCAGGCCCACCAGCTTTCATTGGGTTGACGTTTTTGAAAATGTTACAGACTTGCTCTTTAGAAATCGCTAATTCTAAACAGTTGTTAACATTGACATCCTCAAGGGCTTTGAGTCTTAGATAATTAAAATCTTATCTTATTGAATACAGACCTTACTTCAAAAAATGAAGATGATTACGTCCTATGCATCATGCATCTAGTCATGCATGTTAACCAATAACTAAAATGCTGCCAAGTCACTGGTTTTCCTGGTTGGCTCAGGCAACCCATTCCATGCTCTAATAGCGCTAGGGAAGAAGGAGTATTTGTACTAGAGATAAAATGGAATACTTATATTTTAAACAAATCTAACTCACTATAAAAACACGTCTTTAGGGTGGAAAATTGTAACCCCCATTCCGCGCTTCGAAAACATTCTGACTACTCCCATGCAAGATTAATCTAGATCTAGTACACATCATCAGATTAAATTATAACTAAATAGGTCAGACCATAGACCTATATATACTATATCTAGACTGGACACGGAGCTTTTTTAACACTACAAAAAATGTGAATTTTTTTTTTAGAAAGTTGGATCAAGGTGTTGTTTTGTAAAGTAGTTAAAAGAAGTAAAGTTGTTTTTTTCAACCCTAACCTGTGTAACATATAATTTAATTTTTATATCTAGATCTAGTAATTGAACATCAAAAATAAGGGTACCCTCGTCTCATAATTATTATTTTGCAATTCTTAGATACATAATCTAGCAAGATCTAGGTAATCAATATATTTAAATGTACATAAGATGATTTAAATCAACATGAATTAGTCCCATCTAGGATTTTTGAAACATTATCTCAATGTAAATAAACATGAAATGGCTTTGTTTCATATAGGATTATTTCCATGAATATCCGACAAATGGTTTTGCATTATTTCTTAACTTCGAAAACTAAAGATCATTACTTTTCTAATACAGAAAAGATTGATTGGAGCGACTCCCCTTAGAGCCTGAAAAAAAAGGGTTTACGTACATAAAAATCTATATATGTATAGGTCTGTGAATCGATCAATCATGGATAAAAATTTATTTCCGGTTTCCAGTCTAGATATAATATATATATATATATATATATATATATATAAGTCTATGGATTAGACTTTATATAAAAAGGTTTATAATTTTTCAAGAATACATGCGCATGCTCTAGCCTATATATATATATATATATAACGTTTGTTCTATTAGATTTTAGTTTGGCACACGAGAACAGAAAGAAGTAAAACTCCTTACGAAGAAGCGATGGTCGAACTGTATGGCGCTGACGCATATCCAAACATTGAAATTTAATATTTTACAAATGAATGTTATTGACTTCCTTTATGTATTGTTTATATGTTTATGAAGATACACAAAAGAAATCTTGTTAAAAGGATTCTTTAAATTGCATTTTGTTAGCTTTATTCTTTTTCTTCATGTCTTTACCTTGTTAGCGTATTGGTATATATATATAAATATATATATCATGGGCGTAGCCAGGATTTTTTTTTGGGGGGGGGGGGGATTTTTTTCTCTCCCTCCCCCCCCCCGCGAAAAAAATATTTATTTGTATGTATGTGTGTGTATGTGTATATAATCTTTATTACATTCTGACCCATCATTCTTTCGGAAGACGCTTATTGTGCCCTAGAATAGGTTCTTCCTGGAGTTAGTGGAAAATTGTAGACGCCCCGCCATTGCCAGCAAAGGAGTCTGGGGGAGCGCTAGGAGCTCCCCCAGCGCTGGGCGGAGCTCCGCCGCCAAGCACTATTTCTGATATTAAAAGCCAACTAAATGCATATTCTGATGTATCTACAGTGCATTTTACTACTATTAAAAAGTTTTATTTCAAAAACCTAATGTGCTATTCTTACTGACTTAGACCCTCCCGCGCCGTTCGGCGAATTTGCCGTCAAGCTGTTTCCACAAAAATCTGTCACTTGTAATGTCTGAAGCCTCTTCCCACTTGCTCTCAGGACCTCTATGAATATGTGGCGCCAAGTTGTACTAGGATGTCATCGCAACTTTTATTATGCGTAATTCATTTTGTCGGAGAACATGTTCCGCAAACCTCATGCGACACTCTGTCACAATCTTACTAAGGGGTCGACTCCCAGTTCGGCATAGGATTTCCTTGATTTACACCCGATCTCTATAACTGACTCCTAAAATCTGTCATAGCCATATTTGTTGAGCCACATTGAGTATTTCGCTTTTCGGCAGATGCCTATTCACTGCACTGTATTCATTGAGCCCCGCCACTGGTAGAAATGTGTAACCTCTCTCGAATACGCTCTTGGAATTAAGTGACTGTAGTTTACTTTAGATTTTATATCGAAAAGGGAAGTTTTATCGTCAAAATCGTCTGTTAGGGGTTTTAAAAAATCTCTGTAGTTATGGGGTGTTTTTTTTATTCAAAATCCCATTTAGCTACGGTCATAGAATTTAGTATTAGTAGTTTGCTTTAGAATAATATTGAAGATATATGTTTTCCACCTCAAAACGCTCTGTAGGGGGATTTTAAACTCAAAACCATCTGGGGGGGGGGGGGGTAAACTTTTTAAAAAGCCATCTGTAGGAGAGGGATTTAAACTCAAACCCCCCAATTGTCTTGCCTACGCTCAAATAATTCTAGCGTGTAATTTGCTATTTTTATATTGAAGAGGTATTTTTTTTAGTATCAAACCACTTAAACTCAAAACTCCTTTCGGCAACGCTCACAGCATTTTGAGTGCGTAATTTGCTTTTTTTCTTACATTGAAGATGTATTTTTTTACTTCAAACCCCGCTGGCTGGGGGTTTAAACTCAAAACTCCTTTGGCTACGCTCATAGATTGCTGAGTGTGTAATTTTCTTTTTTTATATTGAAGAGGTATTTTTTAGCTTCAAACTCCACTGGAGATGAGTTTAAACTCTAAACCCTTTTGAATACACTTATAACATGTTGAGTGTATAATTTGCTTTGATTTTAATATTAAAGAGGTATTTTTTTTACCTTCAAACTTCGCTGAAGGGGGGTTTAAACTCAAATCTGAGTCAAAACCCATTTAGCTACGCTCATAACATTTTGAGAGCGTAATTTTTTTATACCGGGTATTGAAGAGGTATTTTTTAGCTTCAAGCCCTACTGAAGAGGGGGTGGGGGGGGGGGGGGGTAACTCAAAACCCCTTTGGCTACGATCATAGAATTTTGAGTGGGGAATTTTTTTCATATTGAAGAGGGGGTTTCTCTTAAATTTTGGAGGGGGGTTAAAAATCAATATCTTCTTTAACTGTGCTCGTGAAATTTGGGGGATTGTCGTTTGCATTTTTTTTGTGTTTTGTTTTATAGAAGAGGGGAATTTAACTGCGAAAACCCCTGGAAGGGGGGTTTTAAACTCAAACCCCCCTGGTAGGGGTTTTAAACTCAAAACCTCCAATGCTGTGCTGGGGCAAGTGATAGTTTAGTATTAAAATCGGACCTAAAAAAAACAAAATGAAAGCAAAAAATCAATCACTAAATTTCGTTCCCGACCCCCCCCCCCTCCCCCCCAGGGGGAGATTTCATTTCGGGGGGGGGGGGGGTTTGAACCCCAACTTGGCTTAGCCGGGGGGGTTATATATATATATCCTGTGTGTGTGTGTGTAAATATATTATACTAGGTTGAGTATACCGTATACGGTAGAGGATAGGAATATATATACTGTACTCCTAACCTAGTATTTAGCTCATATACTGTATATATCCTAATTCGTGGTCAAAGATTGGCACATTTCTCATTTCCAATTTGCACGAAGATGACTGTAAAGCCCAATCCTCGATTTGTAAGGCCGGCCACATACATTCCAATGGTAGGTTTGGTCAATTGCAGATAGGTCTACTTCTTCTCAGCTTTTTGTTGGTTCGGCAATCTTTCATTGCTTCGATTCTCGTGACGCCGACACTCACAGCTTTACGCCATGAGGAGCAATCGAGAGCGTGTGCTTCCCACAATGATGGGGGAGGAGACTTAACTAGACCCTCAACTCCTGGATCTTTTAGTGAATTATACTTTTTTAAAATATTGACATAATATTTCACCTTTAATTTGAACTTTAAGATTGCACATTTTTAAAAGGAAAAACAGAATGTCGGGGATAGTTTCACCTTATTAATCGACTAGGCCATAAATGGGAAAGTTAAATCATGTCACATCTGTTGAGCTTCTCAAACGGCTCATTTAATATTTGCTTTGAAATGTTGGGCCTAGTAGCAGTTCTAAGGTCTGGAAACTGTGAAACAACGAATCGCTATCTTCTTTGGCGTAATGCTGGTTCAAATGAGGCAGCGATTGCACGAAGGCATCTACATCAGGTTTCGTTCGGACGGCAATGTGTTTAATCTTCGACGTCTACTATCCCATACAAAAATAAAAGAAATAGTCGTAACAGAGCATCTCTAAGCCGATAATTGCGCCCTGCTAGCCAACAATGGAATGATCTCCAGATCGCGGTCAACGAATCCGCATACGCTGCCGCCTCTTTCTGTTTATCTATAATCTCGGGAAAACAGAAGTCATGCTCCAGATCACCGTAAATGGACGTACCCATAACGTGGTAGAACACTTCCCATATCTAGGAGGCATAGTATCGAATGTGAACGCTACAAGCTAAATGATTCGACCGAGATAAAGAGTTTGTATGCTACTGCAATTATACAAAGATGGCTGGGTAAACGATACTGGTACCAGGAAAACTAAAACACTATGAGTCTGCTGTCGGGGTTGATTTTTAAAGCCTTGGCTTGTTCGCCCGGGGCCCCATTACTTTCAAGGTACATTCTCGTACTTAAAATGATGACTAATTGATAAGCTGTTAACAAAGTTAATCTAATATTTAATTCGATGCTTTTTTCTTACAGTGAATTGAATGATGACACAGTCTACTGGTGATATGAAGAGAATCACAAATAAATGAATATATACTTCAATTAAACATTCTACACCTTGCAGTCTCACAAGCCCAACACGAATTGTCGGTCTTGGGCCACTGCAACCTATGCGGCCGCAGTGGACACCGCACTTTTATTGGTCCCACGCTAAGTCTAGGTGTATATTATTAAGTTAAACCATCATAATTATACTTATATTACAGGGTTCCCTCCGCCTCCTGATTTTCCATGGGCTCATGAAAATCTGAAATCATAAAAAAATCTCCTGAAAAACAAAATTGTCATATTGCCTATTGTCATTCAATTACTTGAGGTCAACAATTCACAAAGATAGATTGAACAATTTGGTAATACTTACTATATGCTTTTGAGCGTGATGAATGTAGGAAACAGAATTTTGATGATATACTGTATGACTTCGCTACACGCAACGCTTGCAAAGTTAATTTGATCGCGATATTGTACTGAGTGAAGAATTAATAAAATGCAAAGAAGAATTTATTTTTTAATACAAAATCTTAATTTTTACTTATTATCCTTATCTCTACCCAGACAGGGCTCCGCGCAATCTGTTTCTCATAGGGCCCCGCAATTGTTAGGCGGCCCTGCCAACACATCTCTGCAGTCGATTCTTGCTTTCACAGGAAGCCAGTGGAGTGTGTGTGCGCAAGAGAGTAGTAACAAAATCTTGTCTTGTTTTTTTATTTTCTTAGGACTATTCGTTGTCATCGGATTTACCTGCTAGCACGGCGTTGCAGTTGTCAAAGTGGGAGAGTATGCGTGTCTTCTTCTTCTTCCTCGTTCTCATTTTTATGTTGGAACTTTCAGATGACTAGACCAATATATGAGATGAACTGCGCAATGGTTTCCAAATCAGGGAACTCTCCATATAGTTTCTTTCTATGGAGATGTCTTGGAGTCACTGTCTTGTTTGGGCCTCTTGGTAAAGAATGCAGCTTTGAAGGATATTGTCAGCATTCTCTGATGACACTCCACATGGGCAGATTTCACTAGTTCGGATTGTAGTGTGACGCCTGACTATTTTCGAAGCTTTTTTTTAACAGGAAGGCAATCATTAGGTGTGGACCAGTATCTTATCTTATAATATACAGACGTTACTTCAAAAAAAGAAGATGATTATGTCCTACGCATGTTCCTAGGTCAATCTAGTCATGCATGTTAACCAATGACTTAAATTCTGCCAAGTCATTGGTTTTCTAGTAAACTGAAGTACCACTGTGAACCTCAAACTTTCCCAAATTTAATTATCAACTAATTGCTTTTTAAGACTGAATGTTTTATTGATGTCTAACAACGGTCAAGTCATTAGCGCGATTACTTTACGTCAAATTAGTGCTCACGACAAAAAAAAATGTAATAGCTTCACTTTTTCTTATGCTAAGTACATGTTCAATATTAATTCTCTTATTTTTGAGTTAAGTGCATAATTAGATTTTACTTCGTTGTCTCTACGTTACCTGAAACTTTGCTAATCGAACCACCGCTTTGTGATTTTTGTGTTATCTCTTCCATGTTGATCCATTTCTCCATCTTGAAGGATTGCACTCGATAAAAAGGCTCGTAAAACTCGAAAGGTGTCATATCAACTTTTAATGTTTAGCTAGAGATGATAATTAAAAAAAAAATTATTTATATCGATTGTAGAAAAAAAAGTAAAGGATCCTTTTCAGACCTTGTAGATGGCAGATAATGTAAAGATAATCTGTTTGTATGGCCGACGGTCGTCAAGCAGCACAACGACCAACTGCCTTTACTTTCACCACCTAATGCCAGGTACTCATCAGAGTTCGGTGGACTCAGAGGCGTCCTAAAAATACCGAAATTCAAAAATCTCTAGTTTTGGAATAGCTTTTACATAGCGCAATGTTCATGTTTATGGCATGCTCCATGGTCCAATCTCATTTGTGGACCAGGGGGGTGAGGAGGGGGTATCTGGGAGAAGGTTTTCCTAACTGATATTCGAACCCGAGACTCATCGTGTCGGAAGCCAAGCGTTTTACCACTCAGCCACCAGTCAATGTCGTTCAAGACTTACTTACTTAGACTTAGGTCCTCCCGCGCCGTTCGGCGCCTTGGGCGGCAAGCTGTCTTCATAAAGATCTGTCACTGGCAATGTCTGAAGCCTCCTCCCACCTGGTGTCCACTGTTTTGAGGTCCTCCATGAAGGTGTGTCGCCAAGTAATACGAGGGCGTCCCTGTTTGCGCTTTCCTTGTTTTGGATCGGGTATTGGACTTCCAGTTGGCTTTGATCCAACACCGTCATCAGGGTTTGGCCGCCCTCACCGCATGTATAGTTTTCATTATGTGTCGAGTTTGCCGTTTCTGTAGCAATAGTGGTTTTACAGGGTGGGGTCGCTAGCCCCACGCCAAACCCTCCTCCTTTTTCACCCGGGCTTGGGACCGGCAGATGGCGGAGTTCATTTATTTGTATGAGATAAACTTAGGCCTATATGGAACAGTAGAAAAACAGAAAGATTGAGACATCGATCTGTGGAAAATAAGGGACCACACGGACCTACCACTGGCATCATACGTATGTAGTAGGCCTACCAAAGTTTGAAAAGCACTGAATTTGGGGAGCACACAGAAAGGACTGAAAGAAGTGGATTATTATTTCACAAAGCACCTTGTTTAGTACCCACACGAATTGTAGCAAATAGCCTACGTTACTAATAACCTTCCCTGGGCCTCCTTATACTTATTGATAATGCGTTTAGCAGAATATCTCTAGCATAAGACTAGATGAATCGTCTATAGGACCTAGGTCTACAGCAAAAAAAAAATGTTTATCAGTTTCGATTTAAAATAGCAAAATATTAATGTTTAAAATATTTAACTCATTGCGTGTGCAATACTAGAAATGTGCATCTAGGACTATATAAAAAACAAAGCAAATCGACATTTTGGGGGTTCGAGGGAGGAGTCGCTTTGTATAGCGCCTGGTCGTGCGGTTTGCACGCTGGACTGTCGTACAGCTTTATCGATGGTCCCGGGTTCAAACCCTGCCCGCTCCCATCCCCCGTCGTCCTGCGGGAGGTTTGAACTAGGAAGTAATTATCTTCAACTCTGAAGGAACATACGAAACATGTAAAACATTTTACAAACAATCAAAACATTTTCATGCTACAGAAAGCTCAGTGCGCTATTATGGTCCAATCTCATTTGTGGATATGTAGGGAGGGAGTAACTGGGAGAAGGTTTCCGTGCTGCCTTAAAATATTTTAATTTTTATATAATAATGCCCTTTTTTACTTTTACCCCGAAAATGATAGACCAGATAGGCGTCAGCTTGCTTTAACTGTCATGCAGCAGTCGACCTCGAGAACGAGACATTTGGAGATTTCTTAAAGCGTTAAAAAGGAAGTCTTCACCCCTGGAAGTTGGAAAGGCTCTGCTAAGGCCGCCTCTGACAATGTCTGAGCTAAGACTAGCTAAGTGAAATGCAGCACTTTTTTATCGTCAGAAACGCTTTCTAATTTAAAGAGTGTTGGCATCGATTCAAAAAATGAAATAACATTGTTTTTGTCTCTTTTAAATAAATTAACCTGCCTTACACATTCATAGAAAAAGCTCAAAAAAAAAAGGGGGGGGGGGGGGAGCGTTTCGCATACTGAGAAACGCTGCCCTGCCTAAGGCTCAAATTTTGAAAACAAAGAGCAGATTACTGTGAAAAACTTTTAGTATGAAAATCTTCATTAAGAAAAATCAATTTTTTTTCTATTTATCTAAAAATGTTAATCTACAACAAAACGAAATAAATAGTTCTATCAATACTTCTTATAATAGTTATGAACTTCAATTTCGTTGTAGGTAATCGTTGTCTAGATCTATTCTAGATTATTCCTAAATGCTAAATCTAGTTTAGATCTAGATCTATATAAATAATATGCATGATCTTAGTCCAATATATTAAACTAGTAGTAGAGTAGTATATATACTGATAGTAATAGTACTAGTACTACTCTACTACTAATAGTAATAGTAAATATAAGTAGTAATACTAATACTTACTAATAGGTCTAGTCCTAGTAGTAATAGTAATACTATAGTCACATAATAGTCAGCATGGGCGTAGCCAGGGGGGGGGGTTCAACCCCCCCCCCCCAGGTATCGGAATTTAGTGACTGATTTTTTGCTTTGATATTGTTTATTTTAGGTTAGATTTTAAGACTAAACTATCACTTGCCCAAGCACAGCAAAGGAAGTTTTGAGTTTAAAACCCCTACCAGAGGGGGTTTTGAGTTTAAAACCCCTACCAGGGGGGTTTGAGTTGGCATCCTAGTACAACTTGGCGCCACACATTCATGGAGGTTCTCAGAGCAGGTGGGAAGAGGCTTCAGACATTACCAGTGACAGATTTTTGTGGAAACACTTGACTGCAAATGCGCCGAATGGCTTGAGAGGGTGTAAGTCAGTAAGAATAGCACATTAGATTTTTGAAATAAAACTTCTTAATAGCAGGAAAATGCACTGTAGATACCGCCGAATATGCATTTTGTTGACTTTCAATACCAGAAATAATGCTTGGCGGCAATGGCGGGGGGTTTACAATTTTCCCACTAACTCCAGGAAGAACCTATTCTAGTGCCAATAAGCGTCTTCTGAAAGAATGATTGGTCAGAATGTAACAAAGATTATGTACACACACATACATACATATAAATATATTTTTTTCACGGGGGGGGGGGGGGGGGGGGGAATCCTTCCCCAATACCCCTCCTCACGGAAAAAAATCCTGGCTAAGCCCATGATAGTCAGTATACTGTATAGACTATATATAGTATATTCTATAGTAATACTATTATTAGTAATAGTAATAGTCTAGATAGATCTAAGACTAAATTATTTAAAAAATATACTTATAACTTATACTAATTTACTAGATATTATAGTGTAATAGTAATAAATAGTTAATAGATGATTAGATCTAAGACTAAATTATTTAATAATAGAGTTAAATAGACTATAGAGTCAGTAATGAATTCTAAGAATGGTTTGTTATTATTTCATCCTTGGCTGTCATACTCATAGTGTCATCTAGATCTAGAATCTAGTTAGTATAATCCTGATTCACTGATTATCTGATAAAGATCAGACTGGGCCCTGTGCATGACACAAATGAACTAGAGAGATCTAGAATAGATCAATAGACTAGATACTGTGTAAGTATTACATATTATATAGATGTTCACATATTCACATTTGACTAGAGTTACACCTTTAGTAAAATCACTAAATTTAGAAAGCCTTCAGGACAGAAGACTCAAAAGTAAAGTAGCAATTATACATAAATCACTGAACCATAATCTTCAAATACCAAAACAAAATTTAATAAAATACTCTGAAAGACACAAAGATAAAGGCACATTCCTCGTCCTATATGCTAGGACAAATTTGTACAAATACTCCTTCTTCCCTAGTGCTATTAGAGCATGGAATGGGTTGCCTGAGCTAGCCAGGAAAACCAGTGACTTGGCAGAATTTAAGTCATTGGTTAATATGCATGATGCGTAGGACGTAATCATCTTCTTTTTTGAAGTACCGTATTTTTCGCCGTATAAGACGCACTTTTTCTTCTCCAAAACTGGGGGGGAAAAGTTGGTGCGTCTTATACGGCAAATACACATTTTACATGCATTAAAACTGCCCCCAACTTTGTGTGGCGCTTACTCGCAGTCCTTTCCTTATGCAGTGTGTGCTGCGGGCTGGATTTGGGGCACGTACTGCGGGCTGTGGTGACTTCTGTGACCCTCCCTGCACGGCCAGGCTGTGTGTGTTCGGGCTTCCCTCTCCCTCCTATAGCGCGCCATGCCCCCCTCCCGACAGTCTAACCATGTGCTGCACGGGCATCATGCTGAGCTTACTGCCGGTACACACCGCCCTCCCTACGTCATAATGTGCCGTCTGGGTAGATCACAGACAACGTGTATGGTGTATGTGAGAAAGTGATCAGGCGGACCAACTAGTACAGTATTTGGTTCAGAATCTTTTTTTTCTAGATTTTCCTCCTTTAAAATTGGGTGCGTCTTATATGCCGGAGCGTCTTCTACGGCAAAAAATACGGTAACGTCTGTATTATATAAGAAGAGAAGATAAGATGTCTAAATATACAGATTATCACCGCAGGTGTCAGATATTTATAGATGAGATGTAAAACCAGAGCCTTTTCATCCCTGCAGTAGTGGCCTAGTGAGTCAAAGTTTTGCTTGAGTTTTAGCCATGTTAATTACTAATGAAAAAAACAATAACCTGTGCTGTACCTGAGATGAACTCCGATTGGTAGCAAGGCTGGAAGGGCAAGTCCTCACGTAGAGCCTTGGCGAGAAACTCTGCTCTTGGCGTAACTCCTCATAGCTTCCATGCCAGTCAAGTGTTTCTGCAGACATATTCCTCCGCAGCTTTTGGAGCTGCGGACACTCCTGCAAAATGTGCGCACTGTTTCCACTGACTCTCCACAGTGTCTGCATCAGGCATCAAAATTTGTCCAGAACTGGGCAAAGTATGCTCCAACAGGGCAGTGCCCTGTCCTACACTGCGCAATTATCATTTGTTTCAGCCTTTTCAGCCTCCACCTGGATCGCCTCAGTCTCTCAAATGCTGCCTGTGCTGTACTACACTGGGCAATTATTAGAATTTTTTTCAGGGTTGGATAGGTTCCATCATTTGGAGGCTTCCAGACTTGCAATTAGTCCCTTCATTTAAACTGTTTTACTTAATTAAATAGAGCTTTGAATATCTTTATATTTTATAAATATTACATTCATTTTTGTGGAATGATATTTTTAAAATTCTTTCTTTTGCAGTATACAAGGGTGGTCTAGTGCAATATGAAAATAAATCGTATGTTCTCTGCTAGAAAATTCTTATGCATTTTTATCGTCATCTTCACTTTTCTATTTGCTATATTGGTCAGTGATTTGTGTAAGTCAAATATTGAAATAACTCTAGTGACTTGATAAATTAATTGTTAGCTAAAAAATATTTTTTTTTATTGATGATTACTCCTTTGTGACATATATTAACTCAAATCAGTTTAATCAATCAGGTCAAATTTTATGCTTTCTTGAAACTTTAAAAAATTTATAGACAGGAGGTGCTGTGGCTGATTCTATAAAGTTATTGGCTTCTGAACCGGGGGTCCAGGGCTCGAGTCTTAGTGAAAACTAGGATTTTTTATTTTGGGATCTTTAGGGTGCCTCTGAGTCCACCCAACTTTATTGGGTACCTGACATTAGTTGGGGAAAAGTAAACCTAGTTGGGTGTTGTGCTGGCCACATGACACCCTTGTTAACCATGGGCCACAGAAACAGATCATCATCTGCCCTTTACATTGCAAGGTCTGAAAAGGGAACTTTACTTTATATTTATAGGCATGCAATCAATTTTGAAAGGGTTTCTATTTTTTGAATGGAAGTTTATGTCAGGTAAAAACATTACTTCTATAGTGACATGAAAATGAAATACTGCGGTTTCCTTTTTTGTTTTGATTTGGTATGTTGAACAAGTAATTATGTAAAAATAATACCCCTTTTATGTGGTCTTCCTGTGGTAATGTATCAGGAAAAAATGGTAGAGGCCTCAGAAAATGTATGCTTAGCTAAGGTTTGGTCTTCTGTTTATGACATTACAGATTATCTTTTTAGAAAATACAGATTGTTACATCTATTTAAAAGAGGCTGTCGGGTCTCTGGGTGGTGAGAGTTGTGTAATTTAAAACCTTGGTAATGATGTTAGCTAGATCCTCATGGTGGCATTGTTTTAAACAAAGGCAATAAAGTAAAATGTTGGATGCTGTCTTACTGCCCTGTCACTTCACAGTGCTATTTACTTTGGCATGATCAAGCAATACACACAGTTTTGTGAAATGATTGCTGCTTAGTGTATAAAGCTATATGAAATGTATTTATTTTTATTTTTTTTGAATAAACTTTATCCATTAAATAATGATTTTTTATAATAAAAAGATAATAAATCAACATTGTCTTGCAGGGCATGAATGTGATAAAGAAGAGCTTATTGCCACCAAGAATTTGTTAAAAAAATATGCTAGCCAGATTCAAGAATTAAGGAATGAGCTGAAGAAAAATGATTTTCAACAGCCATCATTCTATTCGCGACGAAGCAGACCATCCACTTGGTTGAAATCATTGCCTGTTATCTATCTCATCACTCCAACTCATGCCAGGCTGGAACAGAAGGCAGAGCTAACAAGACTAAGCCATACTCTACTTCATGTGCCAAACATTCACTGGATCGTCATCGAAGATTCCTCTGAGAAAACAGCCCTAGTGCAGAACTTTCTCAATAGGACTAATTTATCTTTTACTCATCTCAACGTTCCCACACCACCAGAATATAAAATGTCTCAAGACGATCCCAATTGGCTGAAGCCCCGAGGCGTGCTGCAACGTAACACTGGTCTAGATTGGCTGAGAAACAACACATCCCCTAGTCATGCTGGTGTTGTTTACTTTGCTGATGACGACAACACATATAGCTTAAAAATTTTTGAAGAAGTAAGAAACCTTTGCTTCACCTCAGTGTTAATTATTTTATCCGATGCTTCATCAATAATTACATCCATGTCTTAAGCTTATTTCAACTAGAGATTTGAGTGAAGTGGAGATGACTTAAGAATTACAATGTACTAGGTTATACTAGGTTACTTACTGCACTGTTGTCTGTAATTCCAAAACATTCTAGTGACATCCAAACCTCTATTCTTTCTTCACTATTAGGTTGTTGTTTTTTTTTACTTTTTTGTGTGTGCCAAGAACTAGGCTCACATTGATCCTTTAAGACACCAATTCTATCTCTAACAATTATGAATTAAGTCTTGAGAATTTACTTTTATTTGTTGAGAACAATCACATTACTTTACTTAAATACAGACTGAATTAAGCAACTTATATGTTTAGTAGATTACCTGTATTTGTATAGGAAGTATATCTAGCATTTATTTTATGAAAAAAAAAATCAGTTGCATTATTTTAATTATTGGCTTATTATTGATATATATTAAAAATATTTTTTTTACTATTTCTAACAGATGAGGTATACCAAGAAAGTCTCAGTCTGGCCAGTAGGTCTTGTTGGATATTTGCGTTATGAACGCCCCATAGTGAACAATGGAAAGGTAATTTAGGTAAAGAACTGTATTAGTTTCATTGATTCAGAATGAAAAGGAAAGGATTTCAATGTATGCAAACATTTCTTACTAACAAAAAATTATTGAAAAATTATTTTTTTTGCTGCAATTTTGTGCATTTAGTTCATTGAATTTGATAGTATAACAAAGTTTGTGATTACATGATGTTAGAAAAACTAGTTTGAGTGTGCAGTATAGTGCTGGTGCAGTATAGTTGGAATCTATTGGCCTGGTTTCTTTGTAACTTTTAGAAGTTTTACTATATATGCATTCATGGTGTTTAGGCTGTTGCTGTTGTGTATTTTCCAACTGAGTCACTTGATACATAGACACAATTATTGACATGATTCCTTTTTTATTTTAAGCCTATATTTAAAATTACACATAACATTTCTGTTTAAAAATGTTGGTCTTACCACAGGTTACAGCCTGGTACACTTATTGGAAACCTAATCGACCCTTTGCAATGGACATGGCAGGGTTTGCCATTAACCTCAAGCTGGTTCACAAATATCCAGACGCTAAATTTTCTAATGTTGTTCAAAGAGGTTTTCAAGAATCCACTTTGTTAACAAAAATGCAGTTGACTCTAGATGATTTAGAGCCTAAAGCAAACATGTGCACAGAAGTAAGTGTCACTATTAATTATTGACACTTAAACCATAAATACATTTGTAACTAGTTTCTCTTGGCTTTAAACTGTCTCTTCATATGACTTGTGAAATACTTCATTTACTCTTAGATTCTAGTGTGGCACACAAGAACAGAAAAGAGTAGAACTAAAAATGAAGAGAAGATGGTCAAACTGTATGGTACAGGTTCAGATCCAAATATTGAAGTTTGATATCTATTGCAAGTTTTTTTCACTCGCTCCTGTTGTTATTATCGAGGTGATCTTAATGATAATTATAATTTTTTGTGTGTCTTTTCCTCTGGAAAGTAACTTCATTTTACACTAATGCATTTTACAAAACAATTTAGCAATACTCAATAAATAAAAGGAAATGTAAAATTAACAACTACTTAAAAATACATAAATTCAACAATCACAATTTAATAATTCAAAAAGGATATTGAAAAACAGAAAAAGTTATTTTTTTTTTAATCAAATCACCAATAGAACAACATAAATTTTCTGTTCGTTAGTTTTGTAACTGACAACTTGTACTTTCTTTTTAGAACAAGTATTATTTATATATGTGTGTTAATTCATACAATGAAAAGCAAAATGTTTGTATATAAGATTTATTTTTCTGCACTACTATTTCCATTGAAACAAAACATATACACAAGCACACCAATACAATGTAGTACTGTTCATAAATTAAAAGCAATTAATTTGCATGCTGCAGGCTTCTATCAGCTTTCAGAAGATAAAAAAAAAAAAAAAAAAAGCCCACTACAATCACAACCATAAATGAAACCAAAGGGTTCTTATTGATCAGGTCAAGCCTTTTCTAAGAGAATCTATTTGTCAAGATCTTGTGTATATGGTTTACATTAGACTTTAATACTTTAGATATGTACAAATGTATCTTCCATGATATAGTTCTTCTAAAATTTGTTAGCTGATTTGATTGGTGATTTTTTGATTTGGATGGACAGTTGATTGGACAAAATCATGACTTGATCACTTTAGTCTTAAAACTGGCTGGTTCCATCACTCGAACATGTGCCTCATTACATGTAGATTTAGGTATGCCTACTTGAAATAAGCCCTTAATCCAATTAACCCTAAAGCTCCTATTTCTGGTTTTAAAAATCCTTTTAAACCCTAAGCAAAGAGGGGTAACTCGAAATAAAAACAAATTGTTCAAAAATAAAAAATGTAGGAAGAATTGCGTCAGTTTAAGACCTCATTCTTTTTTTTTTTTTTTGAAATCTAAATATTTTCCAACTTTTTTTTGGTCTTGTCAATATTTTATAAATTGTGTTTTGTTTGGTAAAATTCCTGATAATTTATTGACATTGTTTTATAAATTGTATTGCTGAAAAATGTTTGTTGTTGTGTATATACATTAAGTAGAACATGTATTGCATCATCAATGCTTCAAGTAGTTAGAATACATCTTGTTCACTTTCATAGCAACCTCTTTTTTAGGATACCTCAGCTTTTTAGCTTTTGACTTCAGTTGTTGAGCTGTTTACATCCTAGGAATCCTTGGGCCTTTGCCTCTTTTTGGGCATTGCCTCTTTTTTGGACTATTGGCCTCTTTATTGGGCTTTTTTTTTTTTTTTTTTTTTTTTATTAACAAAAAGATGCATGTTTTATTAGTAAGCGTACAAATTAAGTAGTTACATTTTAAAGTACAATGATTGCAAAACATAGCAATGCATATAGTTACATTTAGGTTGTCATAATATTTTAACGTTTTAAATTGCTTTGTATATGGCGTTATTTTTTTCCAATAGCATATAATGAATATTTTTTAAATTTAAGGTTCTTACAATATATTTGGTGAGAATGTCAACAACAGGTAATTAAATAGCAACCTCAAAACAAGGTTTATAGTTCGCTCATCATAATAATGGGGTGACGTGGTTAACCTTGTATATGAGGGATGAACTTTGTGGCAGGGGTTTGTCCGGTGCATGTAATGAAGTATATTTTGTGAACAATTAGTGTCATATGGATAACATGGTGCATAAACATCATCTTTTTTAAAAGCTTAAAGAAGGCTGAGCTTTTTACATGGTGTTTTACATGTGATGTTTCTCTTGGGTTTGTATTAAATAACATGTATATTTTTTCTGAAATGTTTCAATAATTTCCTTTTTTGTGTTTGGGTTCTTTCCCTTCAAATGTAAAAGTTTGAATTCTTTCCCTTCAAATGTAAAAGTTTGAATTCTTTCCCTTCAAATGTAAAATTTGAATCCTTTCCCTTCAAATGTAAAAATTTGAATTCTTTCCCTTCAAATGTAAAAATTTGAATTCTTTCCCTTCAAATGTAAAAGTTTGAATTCTTTCCCTTCAAATGTAAAATTTGAATCCTTTCCCTTCAAATGTAAAAATTTGAATTCTTTCCCTTCAAATGTAAAAATTTGGTACTTTCCCAGTGGGAAAATAATAACTATAAATACTGTACTCTGCATTGACACATTTTATATTTTACTCTCATACATTGTATATTGAACTTGAATCAAACAATTGATTGATACATTTTGTACAAATATTAAATGACAACTACTCTGTAATGATTTTATTCATTTATATTTTTGACTTCTAATTCTTTGCATGACAGAGGATACACCAATGCGCCTTAGAAATATCTCTTTTTTGTTACTATTTATACCATAGTTAACTTAATCAACCAAACTAAATGATCAATATTGTGTCAGCCCATTTGGTGGGTAATAGGTTAAAAGTTCCCCTTTCAGACCTTGCAATCTATTTGGCAGATATTGTAAAGGTCATCTGTTTCTATGGTCCATAGTTAATGAGGGTGTAATGTGGCCAGCATAATCACCAACCGCCTTTACTTTTCCCCAACTAATGTCAGGTACCCATTAGAGCTGGTTGGGCTTATAGGCGACATAAAGATCCTGAAAGTGAAAATCCCAGTTTTCATTGCGATTTGAACCCAGGACCTCTGGTTCAGAAGCCTACTGCTTTACCACTCAGCCACCACATCTCTTATTAATATGTGGCTGAGTGGTATAGCACTTAGCTTCCAAACCAAGGGGGACTCAGGTTTGAATCTCTGTGAAGACTGGGCTTTTGAATTTAAGATTTATGGAATGCCCCCATAGCCACCCAATTCTAGTTTGTTTGAAATTAGTTGGGAAAGTAAAGGCGATTGATCATTATGCTGCCCATGGCACTATCATTTTCAAAAAGTAATAATCATATTAAAAAAAACATTTTGATTAGTTTCTTCTGGATCTAACTAGATTACAAAACTGTCTACACATTAAAGAAGTACTAATTAATGATTAATGGCAATTCTGAAGATTGAGGATGAGTGCAGTATATCACATGACTAAGCAAACCCTGTTGCGACCTGCATACTTTTTTGCACTCCATGCAGACAAAGCCGTTGTTTGCCAGCCAGCGGTCTGTCTTCAATAATGGCTTGCTTTTCTTTGGGTCTCAAATATGTCACACAACCTTTGTGAGAGCTCTCCAACTCTCTCTTTCAGAGGCCATCTAATGCCAGATACTTTCCACTATGCCAGTGAGAGGGCGAGATTTCGCCTGAGTTGATCTCTGTAGTGCTTACGGGAGCACCTCTGTTACGCCATCCTTAGCTCGCCAAAAAGATCGGCTTTGGCATGCGGTCGTCTCCCGTGCGGGATAAGTGTCCGACCCAGCGCAGCTTCTATACTGTCCACACCGGCCTCCAGCAGAACAGTTTTTTGTGCAATGTCGTCTTGCCAGCGTAAGCCCATTATTCAGCGAGGGCAACTTTGATTGAAGCGTTCGAGGAACCTTTTCCGCATTACTCTCAGTTTGAGGCGACCAAAAGAGCTGATTTGACGTTATTGACCCTCTTGCACTTGCTTCAGAATCCGAGCCGAGATATAATCAGAGACCAGCCATTGCGACTCACTGTGTCATCAAATGCTTTTGTAAGATCTATGAATGTAGCGTACAAGTCCATCTTTTGCTCCATGCATTTTTCCTGCAATTGACGCAAGACAAAATCATGTCCGATGTGTCTCTACCGGCTCGGAAACCACACTGACTTTCAGAAAGCACTTTTCTTACTATGGATTTAGTCAATCTGTCAGGGAGTATTCTGGCAAGGATTTCCCCCGCTACTGACAGTAAGGTAATGCCACGGTAATTGGAGCAGTCTGATTTGTCACTTTTTTTTTTAAGGGAATTGATGGTAGCATCGCTAGTTCTGGCGGGATAGTCGCATTGTGCTGGGACAAAGTAGTTTCCTACTAAAAAATGCTTAATACACAAAGTTGTAGGCTACAAATCGATTGTTTTTTAAATGCTAAACCCGAATTCTTAATTTAAAAAAAAATAAATTTAATCATTTCCCTTAGTTTATGCAGTGGAGGGCTAATAGAACAAAGTAAACAAAAACATAATTTCTATACTAGGAGTACAAAGAAATAAGACACGTCATGATATTTACTAAACACTAGCATGGCATTTGGAATTGTATTTAATTTGCGTTTTTTTTTTTTACATTTGTTATGTTTGGTACTTTGTCTTATCTTGCACATACACCTAAAAACAAAAACAACTTGACTACTTCCAGTAGACTGAGCTGTAGCAGCTGTTTTTCATGTTTTTTGTTTTCGGGGGGGGGGGGGGGGTGTTCAGAGTCGAATATAATCTACACCCTGGCCACAATCTTTCTGCAAATCAACGCGGATAGCAGCGGCCAGGATATGAACCCGGACCATCGAGACGACCAAACTACAGTCCAGCGCGCATACCACACGACCAGGTAGCCATCCGTGGTGTCCACAAAGTGGATGAATAGGGCCTATTTTGTTCGCACTTCTGCAATTGTGGGTGCTGCTGTTTTCCTTTAAACACGCAGAGTACGTTACAGAAAATGAAAGTTCTTTTGTGTCTTGCATACTAAGAGGGGGGTATACGGCCCAAATATGATGTCACATTTATGTGAACCTTTACCATTTGCACGATGAGGTAATAAGAAACAAGGACATATTAAAAACAACACTTTTTATTCAAAAATCACTGATCTTATATCAAGCGTACTTGTATCAATTAGTTTGGATCAGTCATCTAATTAAATTTGTTTTATTTTTAGACTAACAATAAACAAGGTTACAGACAGTGTGTGTAGAAACACAAACTCAAAATCGGCCCCCGAAGTCATCATCAAACTCCATTAGAGTGAGGGCTTGAGAGGCTCAAATCCTCTCTTGCAAAAGCCCTGGATAGAAACCCTGCTGTCTTGCGTAGTGCATAAATGTCGCCATACAGGTCGAGAATTTTGGGTTTCCCAGACCTGTCGAGACGGAGATCAGCAAGTCTGGGGCAGTCAAACAGAATATGAGGCACGGTTTCCTCTTCTTCCCCGCAGCGGGGGCACCGTGAATCAAAATTTGGCCATAGCCGCGAGAAATATGAGCCAACAGGATGCACTGTGCTATAATAGCTTGCTCAGGCATGGACAGCCTCCACCACGGGGAAGTGCGGTCAGGGCGCCTCATGCGCTCCCAGACTCCACGGGCTTTTTGGGACTTGTCCCAGCACTCAACCACTTTTCCATTTCTGTTTTTTGTATAATAGCCAGGGCTTGATGAAAGCTTATAGCGTGTTCAGTGGATGGAATTAGCCCTCCCTGGTGGGCCAAATTTGAACTCATGGTTCAGGTCAACACGGTAACCACTCTGCTAGTAAAGAACTTATGAACATTGAAGATTGTATAGTTATCTAATATTTCTATAGTCTCGTCCTATTTTTCAGGTTTGTGTTCACTAGGATTCAGACGACGCCCTATAAAGGGGGCTAATTCAGCTTATATACAACCAATTCAGTCAACTACTATTTCTTTCCCTTGTTAAAGATACTTAACTAAATAATTTATTACCAATAGTCACCTAACTTATTGGTTACTTTCGTTTATTGATTCTTGTTTTGTCAGGTAAAAGAAATAATTATGCAAAATTTAAGCTTGATCTGAGATATAGGGTGTGGGAGAAATAACATGCACAGACTTTTTACCAGACATACAGACGGAGTGAATTGATATGAGCTTTATTAAAAAAAAAAGGACCGAGGCCAAAAAAATAGGCCTATCAAAAGAGTCTTTAAAATATTTCAAATAACAAAAGAAAAGCAGAAGAATAGTCAATGTAAAGTAATGAAAGTTGGGGGATGGGCTCGAGTGATATACTTGTATTTACAACATAATTGTAATAGATCGATCGACAAGAATTCGCTGGCCAAAGGAATGTAAGGGAGAGCGTTTACGTTTTTGTTATTATTTGTTCTACTCTTATAGGGAAAAAAAAAGAGGTAGGGCCGGTCCTAACAATTGCAGGGCCCTATGCGAAACTGATTGCGCGGGGCCTAGTCTGGGTGGGAATAAGGATAATAAGTGAAAATTAAGAGTATTAGAAACAAAATTCGACTTTGCATTTTATTAATTCTTTACTAAGTACAAAATTGAGATCAAATAAACTTTACTTTACTAACCTTGCAACCTATGACATATTTATATGCCATTGACTATAAAAGTAAATAAGGTATTAGAACTTTCGGATTAGGTGAAAACTCGTCCGATTATTACATTTTATTACATGAAAACTGACGATTCCCTAAATTTTATCGCACGTAAGATTGGCGTTTTCTGTAATAAATGACACACACAATTGACAATTTTTTCAGGAGATTTTAATAAATGCAGGACATTTCCAGGAATTTTTCGTATATATTTTATAATTTAATAATTACACATAGAATTAGCGCGGGCAGACTGCAACCGCAGTGGCCTAAGACCGGCCCTGAAAGGAGGGGATGGGCGGAGTCCAATGCGAAATAAACAATAGGCCTATATAACCTGGGAACATTTCAACGGGCGTGTCCGGTGGTAATGCTTATAAATAATACGATTCGATTTTTCACAGACCGCAAGAAAAGGGTGTTGAGTGTAACACAAGTAGAATCTAATATCTAATTGGTATCGCGCTGTCGTGGGTTATGCAGAATATCGCTACAACAATTACTGTAGTTTATTTGTGTCACATGATCAAACGAAAAGAGACAAAATGTCGTCTGAAAAGTTTGAGTCATTAGAGGATGATTTAAATTCGTTAATAGATGATCTTAAATCATGCGAACGCAACTTGTCAAATTCAAGTGGAGGTATTTGAATATTTCAACAATTTCAGTTTTCTGTTTTTTGATTGATCTAAGTACTATATAGATCTACTAGGCTAGACTAGATCTATAATAATTTTTTAAATAATAAAAATAAAGTAAATTAGTAATTAATAATTTTATAGAAATAATATTATAATAATATAGATTAATAGATTTAAATTGAGTCATTTTAGATCTAGATCTAGATTCTTATAAATAATTAGATTTAGATCTATAAATAACTTATTTCTGTTCTACTATCATTGATTTATGATTATATATCTATTTTATCTATCAATTATGAATTTATTATTTAAATTATTCAAGTAATTCAACAATATTGAGAATATCATACAATATAAATAATATCTAAGATTCTAAAGCAGATCAAATCATATTAAAAGTATCATTATAGAGCATAGTAAATCTAGATAGATCTAAATCTAGATAAGATATTATTTTTTAAATATTATAATTTATATATTATCTTATCGAGATTTACTATTAAAATACTATGATTTAGAATCCAGATCTAGATGATATAGATAGTATATAGACATAGATCTAGTACAGTGCAGTGTACTTAGTTAGTTAGTAGGCCTACTACTAGAATAGTACTGTGAGTGTGAATAGTAATTACTAAATCTAATAGAGTTTTAGTCTAGATTATCTACTAGTCTTGATCTAGACATATGCGGCACAAGGTGTAAGTGATGTGGGCAAGCGCCCATGGCCTTGAGGCTCAAGGGACCTCGGCTCGTGCCTCGAATGTTTATCTACTGCTTAAAAAATTCCAGCAAACTGTTATTTAATGGATACCAGCACATATAGAACTAGAAGGAAATGAGAAGGCTGACACACTTGCCAAGATAGGGAGAACAAACTCACAATTAAACATTGCACTTTATCCAGAAGAAATGAAAAAACTAATAGTAAATAAAATAAATGAGAAATGGACAAGCTCTCATCCAAATCACAAGAAAGATGATGCCTATTATTTAAGCTATCCCAACAAGATCAATGTCTAATTTTTCAACTCAGAACTGGACACAACAGAATGAGACAACATATGTATCGAAAGCTCTAAATTGGAACCAGTGAAATCTGCCCATGTGGATTGTCACCAGAGAATGCTGACCATGTCCTTCAAAACTGTTCTCTTTACCATGAGGGCCGTACAAGACACTGGCCCCAAAACACCCTAATAGAAAAAAAACTAAATGGAGAGCTGCCTGATTTGGAAACCACTGCGCAGTTCATCTCATATATTGGTCTAGTCATCTGAACACTCCAACACAAAAATGAGAAAGAAGAAGAAGAAATCCAAAACTTGGTAAAATACACAGTTTAGGTCAGTTATTCCTCATGACCATCAATACCACTAGGAAGACTTTTGAGAAAATTATTTAGAGTTGGTAAAAGAACAAAATATGCATACAGTAATGGCATCAAAAGTAAAAAAATTTAACATTTTATTCAAGCCAATTTTCAAGCAAACATTTTCATTTCAAAGGATACAATGGTATTACTTAAAAACTAAAACAGTCTTCTAACCTTATCTGCACATATCACCACTTTAATATACTGTGAGCTTATTTCTAGGTGTCTGATATTTGCTAGGCTCCCAACACACTAGTTTGCCTTTGCCTAAGGCTGGCTTTGACGACACAGATGTTTAAATCAGTTACCAATGAAGTGATTCAGGCAAAAATCACTAGAAATTGTAGTAGAATTTAACAAAAGTCATTTATTTTAAGATTTTGTTATACATCAACTGTAACAACTAAAGAAAAACAGAGACTATTTAACCAACACAATGTTGAGAGAGCTTAAAATGGATTAATTAAATATTTGAAACTTTTGTGGCCAAAGATATGACAAATGTGCAAAATGGTAGGCGTTAATAATTGAGTTTTTCCAAAAGAGGAAGTTATACTAATAAAAATTTCTATTTGTTTGTAACTCAGTGGTCACTTGTTCAATGTGCTACTAGCTAATGTCATAAAAAATCTTTACATTTCTAGAACCATTCTACTTTCTCAGAATTCTTGTAATATCAGGGTTACACTAAGATTTAAAAAAAAAAAGTAAAGCCACCCTCACCTTTCAGAGACATGTATATTTTAAATAAAAATTATTATTTCATTTTAATAAATGTTTCCATTGTTCTGTATCATCCTTTTATATAGAAGAGAGAAAGAGCCTGTTACGAAAAGTTGAAAAGAAACTCGAAGAAGCCAATTTAACTGTAAGTATTGATGACTTAAGGTTCTCAAATTTTGATTATGTACAAATGATGTGCCACTACAAAATATATGTTATGATTTTTTGTTTTCAGCTTCATGAATTGGAAAGTGAAGCTAAACTTGCGCCTGTGAACTACAGGACTCAGATGCTTGGTAAAATTAGGCATTACAGGAATGATATAGAACATTATTCAAGAATCATGGTATGCAGACATCTTCGCAATGTTTATTTGGGATAAGCTCCTATCTCTTTCAATATTTCTAAAAATAAATCTTAGTTTGTTAAAAGTTACTATGTTTGTAGTACAATGGCTACCATCTTTGATTTCCAAGCAAAGTGCCAGTTAGATTTTTGCATTCTATAATCCAGTGGATAATTTTAGTAGAGATCCACATTCAAACACTAAATTGTTTAGTGCAGCAGGTCTATCAAATGTTACTATGTACCACTTAAACAACAAATTCATCCAGTTTTTTTCTTTGCTATTAACTATGATTAACAAGATGTATTAATTCAACTCTTATTGAGAACATAGCTTTATAACAAACTTTGCAATTGTGGATCTTTGTTTAAACACATCTTTGATATCTTCACCTATACCTTAGTCTCTCTGACTGTTTGGGCACCACACAAGATTTGTCAACTGTCTTTCTCCATTCCTTTCAGTCTTTTGCCTTGGATTGAACCTCTTTCAATGGCAGGCCAGTCCATTCTTTTATGTTTTCCTCTCATCACTTTCTCTGTCTGCCTCTTATTCTTTTTCCTGGTAATATGCCCTGAAGGAAGGTCTTTGCAAGCCCGAAGACCTTGTAATATGGTCACAGAGTTTTAGTTTCTGTTTTTTTTTTTAATAATAGTTAGCAGGTCATTGTGGGGTCCAATCACTCTAGTAACCCTGTTTCTAATCTCCTCATTTGTGATGCAGCCTTTGATTATAGTTGATTAAAAATGCTTTGATTTTCTGATATTGAACATAACATTTATGTGCTGTTCCTTCTATTTAGAAACGAGGCTATAATGCAGGAGCTGGTGGGGTGGACAATTCAGGCTTTGATAGAGAAGAGGTAAGAGTTTCAGTCGAACAGATTACTTATTGATTGCCTTGGTGACTGGAGATTAACAATTCTTAGGTGGGGCATTAAACATGAAAAGGACCACCATGCCCCTAGTTGCTGAATGAACTCTATGTTGTGTCAATTCTATTTATGTGTATGTTTCTGTTGTGTTGTCCATATATGAGAAAAGAGTCCTTGTAATCACAACAAATTTCTATATGGATCAATAAAGCAGTCTTAATCTTAGCTTTTTTCTTCTTTTCTCAGAGACTTGAAAGCTCCAATCGAGCTAAGCTGTTACAGGGGCACCAGTCTCTTCAGAGAGCCACTGAAAGTATTGCAAGGTCACATCAGATAGCTGCAGAAACAGATCAGATAGGCGTAGAGATTATAGATGAACTGGGTCAGCAGAGAGAGTCTCTAGTGAGGACTCGAGATAGGGTAAGGTTGGAAGGATGGGTTGAATTGAAATAGTTGATAAATTAATTCAATGTTTTTAGTATTTTTGGATTATTTAACCAAATTAAAAAGACACATGATTTAAGAATCGCTTGTTAAAGGCATGTTTCTATGAGTTTCCGTGAGGTCCACTTCCCACTTGTAAGTTGTTTAGTCGATTGACTGTCAAGCCTAGACTTTACACCATGAGTTTAGTTCTTAGATTCCTTTCTGCCTATCCACTGTGCAGATCAACCACACACTTCCCAGTGTTGCTCTAGGTCCACACATCAGTTGTCAGGCAGAATGAAGGAAGCCTCTTTGTTTCTAGTTCTAGACTCCCTTATTACTTTTTGTTCCTTTGGGCAGAAGAAGCTTTTCTCTCTTTCTAAGCAGTCTTTGTCCTGTGTTGCAAAAAGCTGTACACTGATATGCACCAGTGTAGGGGCAGATTTATAACACTATTTTGTTAGGAGTTGTTTAGAGAGCCAGTATTAGGTGATAGACAAAAATAGTATTGGGTGAGCTGAAGGTTGGAAGGATGGAACATCTAAAAATTTTTTAGAATTTATGTTTTGGGCAAAGCTTTACATTAACACACAAATAGAAGATTCTCATTTACTGCATAAGTATTGACTTTAGTATCACCAGTTTTTTAAAAAAATAATAATAATATAATAATTATAGCTTTTATATAGCGCTACTTTCATGCTTATAGCATGCTCAGAGTGATATTGTCCAATCTCATTTGTGGACCAGTGTGTGTTGGGGGGTGGGGGGGGGGGGGGGTATCTGGGAGAAGGTTTTTCTGTGCTGCCTATAGGGGCTCAGTAAACACAACTCTGCTCGAGTTGGGTGTTGAACCTCGAGTCTCTTCATAGATAGCCAAGCCAAGTTCAAGCATTCTTAGCCTCTCGACCACGCTTCCCACTCACAAATGTGAGACTAACTGAAGAATTTTATTAATAATGGAGCCTTGATATTTAGGCAAATGATAGAAGTATAATTTCTCTGTAGGGATAAATTGTCCAATAGAATTAAAATGTGTTTTTGTTTCTTTAGTTGACAGAAACAGATGCCAATCTTGTTAAAAGTCGACAAATTTTAAAAGGAATGTTAAGGAGGTGAGCATTTTTTTGTTTAAATATAAAAAGTATAATGTATAATAATACTTACAACATATATTTATTCATTAATCTTTTCCCATTAAGTAAAGAAAAGAATTAAAAATATTCTTATGCTAGAAATACATTGTCAATTGGATAAACAAACTCAAACTAGAAGCATAATAAATGATTAAATAATTTTTTAACTTAGATTCCTATTACTCCGGTACCGGGAACATGAGAAAAAGTTCTAAATTGAGAATGTAGGCCAAGAAAAGTACACACTGTTGAGGCTATTCTGAAATGGGGATGTATCTATTAGGTCACATTTGCAGTATTCATTTATTTGAAGAACATTTTTTTTATTCCTTCAAAAAATCAAGATAAATTATATATTATGAACAAAATTTTAATTGTGCAATTTCTAAGAGAGATACATTTTCTCTTCAGTTATATTTTGACTGATTTTTTATTTGAAAATATGTACTAAGAGATGTTCATGTTGAAAGCTTTTAATTTTTTTAAAAATAATTTCTAATAATTACAGAATGATGACAGACAAGATGATCCTTGCTGTGTTTATAGTTATTGAGTTAGCATGTCTAGGAGGTGTTATTTATTGGAAGTTTTTCAGCTGATGCATCTGTTCCCTCATGGGTGGCCTCTTTGTTGTACAAACTAACTGGATCAATCTATTTATTTGCCTAATATTTGTATAAAAATGTCTTGTCATTGCCATTTGATGTATATAGCATTAGAACAATACATGAGATGAGCTGCACAGTGGTTTCCAAATCAGGGAGCTCTCCATATAGTTTTTCTTTCTATTGGGGTGTTTTGGGGCTAGTGTCTTGTACAGACCTCATGGTAAAGAGCACAGTTTTGAAGGACATGGTCAGCATTCTCTGGTGACACTCCACATGGGCAGATTTCACTGGTTCCAATTTTGAGCTTCTGGTACATATGTTGTCGCATTCTGTTGTGTCCAGTCCTGAGCCGAAAGATTAGACGTTGATCTTGTCGGGATAGCTTATAATAAGCATCATCTTTAAACAGCTTTCAAATTGTGCATTTGTCATTTTGATTCACAATGACCCTTAAAGCAGTATCTTTGTCTTTATTTTCAGTTTAATTTTGGTGTACATGGCACAGTCTAACTGTTGATATGATCATAGTTATTAATTCCTTACCTTCAATCACAGAAAGCATTTAAATTAAAATCAATCCTTATCACAATTTCTAGTTTGCTTTCAAAAGCAAAAGATGTACTTACTCTTTGTGCATTATTGTTAGAAAAAAACAGTCAACAGAATTATATAATAAAAGGTGTTGTGTGAATTTTTATAATGAATTACCTTTTTGCTCTTATTTCAATTTGAAAATGTAAGCTTCATGTAGCAGCAGTGCCTTCAAATATATCTTTTCTTCATTTATTTTTTGTTTTAATTAAGGCTGTTTTTACATTTTCTATATAATATTTTTAGCATTATCAAATAAAATGCTATGTAATTGTTTGGCTATAAATATATATATTGAGAATATTTTATACAAATTTTCATCATAAAGGCTGGTACTTGAATACTAATCTTTGAATTAAAAATATCTTAACAACTTAGACCAGGGGTGGGCAAATTACAGCCCGAGGGCCACATGCGGCCCGCCAGAGTGTTTTAAGCGGAAATTAGGTGTACCCACAAAGTATTTATATAACATGCAAATATATTAAAATAAATAATTGCAAATATCTTTATAAATTATTGAAACTTCTGATTATTACCACTTATGATAATGAGGTTAAAAAAAAACATGAAAATTATTCTTATTAGAAATATTTCGAAACATTCAGTCAAGCCAGAATTTATTGAAAGCTATGAAAAACTTTGTTGAAAGTGTTGGGTCAGCTTGGAACATGATGGCAAGTGTAACAAATGATGGAGCCCGTGATTTAGCAGAGAAAAAATAGTGTTTTGTTTTTAAAAATTAAAGAACGAAATCCCAACCATAAACTCATAAGCGGGAATGTTTTAACACAGCTGCATTGAATATAAAACATATTATTGACCCGTCAATTTCAGTTATCACACTTATCACATCAAGAGGTTGTGGCCACAGGCAGCTCCTAGAAGTAGGCTACTCGATGATTTGGAAACAAAACATTTTGAAGTTCGGCACCACTGTAATATTCCTGGCCTAGGATGAGCAAGGTATTGAGAAGAAAATGGAATCTCAAGGAAGAAAATGTTAGGATCCTTTAAGGACTCTGACTTTGTTACTAATATTTCTAATAAAGAGTGGAAGACAGACATCATGTTTTTTTTCATCAAAAGATGAAATGTATTTGCATGTTACATCTTTTCAAAGTTATCCCATATCTCCAGGAAAGAAAGTGAAAACGATTTTGTCATTTTCCTTTGCTGAAACTATTTGTAGCGAAATAGTTAAAAGTACAATATTTATTTTGGTTTCTTGGTTTTGGAATTTAAAAGCAAATTTGAAGACGCCAAGAACCAGCTTTTAATACCCAGAACTCACCATTTAGTGCCTAAGCTGAGTCAGCTTTAGAGGACATAACTCCAAGCAAATTATGACCTGAAAGAGAAGTTCCAGTCAGTTCTTCTACGGGAGTTTTATTAATACCAGAAGCTGTATTTCCACACTAAAAAAAAAATTCGCTGCTATTTTTTTATACTATTTAGGTCCACATATCTTTGAACACGCATTTTGCTTTTGTATGAAAATAAACAAGTGTAACAAAAGTTTGATGCTGACTGACTGTAACTGGACGTTCAGTAGTCACAAAGATAACAACCAGTTAGCAAGTTCCATAATCCTGAACATTATGCAAAAGTGTTAACAGTTATATATTTCACATTAAGTACTACTGAAGATTCGTGAATGAAATGTGACGATAAGGGGATTAAAAGGAATATTTGTAAAATTAGATTTAAAAATTGCTAACTCTTTTTGTAATTCCTCAATTCGGAGTGTAAAAAATATGTAAAGGTATTATTTAATATAAATGTGAAATAATAGACAGTCAGCTAGGTAATTTTTCTAATTTGCAAGTACATATTTTATATGCATATAAGCGGCCCCCATCATGAAATATTTATTGAATGCGGCCCTTGATAGAAAAAGGTTGCCCACCCCTGACTTAGATCTAACAGGCTTTTTTTTTTTTGTAAGTGAAAGTTCTCACTTGCCTTGTTGAACATAGTGATTCACTCAATTAACAAGCTCAGTCGCTTCTCACAACTTTCAATACAGTCAGAATTTAAAACTGTTTCATTTTGAAAGTATCCTAAAAGAGAAAGTTTTGGACAGGAAATCACAGAATAGCTGCTCAAATAAAGTGTAAAATAATTTTTTTATTTGAAATTAACTTTCCCAGTTTGTCTTTAAAAAAGAAAGTAGATTTCTCTTTTTGACCAAAGTAATAGGTCACTAAATTCAGTACCTGTGTTAGGAGCTTTGTGTAGACTCTGGTTGTCAGTTCTAATCATTACAAAGTCTGTAGAACTGGTATTGGCTGTGAAACATGGGAAAGATATTTAACCATTGGCAAAAAATAATTGTAAATACTATACAACAGCAAGATTTTTAGGCACATTAGATTACATGATTAGTTTCATAATTGTTTTTTAAACTTTCATTCATACTGAGACCCAAATTTTCCTGAGCCCTAATGTTTCTGACTTCTTGGTATCAAATTTCTTAAGTAAACAAGATTACCTTTTTTTCTTTAGCTATATCAATTTAGAAAGTAAACAAATGATTGAGACTCAGATGATCAATAGGGTGATCCTGCAGAAAACTATGATGTTGACTTACACTGCATTGTGTGTGATATGTGAATGTAAACATTTGAACATGTAATTTTCTGTATAGATAGATGTTAGATAATGAATAAAATTGAATTTGTCTAATATTGAGGAAGTTGTATAATGTTGAGGTCTATTAACTCTTTCTCTCCTAACTGACGATACCAGCGTTGATTCTACTAGAATGTGGTAAATAATTACGGAGAGAAATAGTTAACACCTGGAAAGAAATGTCTTCATTCTGAAGTTTCCTTTGTCAACATTCCGAACATATTTCAAACTAAATTGTTTTATGCATTGAATGTGTACAGAATGATTTTTGTTATTGAAATAACAATAATAAAAGTCTAACAACTTTCATCTTCTTAATTTTTTGTTTACAAAGCTTACATCAATTCTGTCTGTCTTGGTGGAATCAATAAAAACAATTACCCAATTATTTAATCAATTAGTCATAATTAATTTAGTTTCATAGAAATGTACTAAGCTTAGGGGAGATAAGCCTTGTGTAGAGAATTAGGTCGTTCGCTAAACATTTTAAACTATAAAATCTACTTTTAAAAGTATTTGTATAGCAAAAATAACTTAACCCAACATTTTGCTTTAGTTTTTATTTCTCAAAGCTCTACATTTGTACAGAGACCTACCAATAATGTAAAAGTTTGTGCCATTCTTTCCACTATCATATGCAATCAAACAAAATTACATGAAATAACTACTAAATAATAGAATCTGTGCAACACAAACTTGTAATATTGTAACCAGCCAATATCGACTAGATACGTTTATGTTTAGAACTAGCCAGATATGACCCGCAGGCCCTGGTTTGTGTATCTCATCTAGTGCATTGGATTTAGATCTATGTGAAACATGCTGAGATGTTCCTCTAACACTTTGTAATTTTCACACAAATTGGAAGTAGGCTATGAGTAGACTATGAAAATATAAGGTTTACATGACATATTAATAGCCTGTATAAAATACTGTGAAGATAGATTTACCCTATTTGTTAAAAAGATTCGTTCTTCAATATATTTTTTTTATTTATAGGGCTTTACGGGAGAAACATTTAGCATACACTACTGTTTCCGCTGTGATCTAAGTAACATTCATACCAAATTTTATAAAGATAGGTCAAACGGTTTGACTTCTATTAGTAACATACATACATGCTCGCCAACGAACTAAATTATTTTTATTCTCATTTTGACAAAGAAGATTTTGTTGATCTACACAAAGAACTTTTCAACACTCTGTCCAAGGAAAACAAGAGCCCTACGTCAATTTTGTAACTGAGGATGAAGTGACCTTGTTATTTAAAAGAGTAGACATAACAAAAGCTTCTGGACCAGACAAAATTAGTGACAAGCTGATCAAGCTATGTGCGGAGCAAATCTCTTCTATCTTCTGTCATATCTTTAACCAGTCATTGCAAACGTGCGTAATTCCACACATCTGGAAAACTTCAGAGATCATACCAGTGCCAAAGAAACCAAAAATAGATTGCTTAAACTTAAGGGGAGGTATCCCTGAAAATCTAATTTTTGTTATTTTTAAAGGTAGGCCTTTGAAATTTGTTATGGTAACATATAATGATATTCTAAAATAAATAATGTTAAAAGAAAATGTTTTTTGAATGATGGTTGCCGTGGTAACGGTGGCCATATTGTTTATTGTATACAAATTAAAAGTCAGAATTTTGTAAAAACTATTGATCAGAATTACATGAAGTTGAATTAAAACATTAGAGAAAAGGATCCTCTAAATGGCTACAACGCTAGAATTAAAGATTCAAGTATGTTTAATTTTTTACAAATTTTTGAATTTTTAGTATATTTTTGACATAAAAAAACAGGATAAATATTATTTAAAATTACTTTTAAAAAAAAAGTTAATAAAATTTTGAAAAAACCACATTGTACCAGTAAATGATGTCCTTAAGAAGTGTTTTAAATTTCATCAAAATCTATCAAGTAGTTTAGGAGAAATTCTTAGTAAGGCATAATGACATGTGCAAAAAGTAACATTTTGAGAAAAATGAGTTTAAAGGATAGATTTGAAAGCTTAGAAAAAAGTATTACAAAGCTTCACAAAAATTCATTAATTACACAAGTAAGGTCTAGAACAAGTGTTTCAAATTTCATTAAAATCAAACAATTAGTTAAGGAGAAATCATATGTACAGCTAAATGACCTACGTGAAATTTACATTGGTTGATTTCTGAAAAAAGCAGAAAAAAAAACAGTTAAAATCTAAAACTGTCCTGCTTCAGAAGTAGGCCCCTCTGCATCTCTCCTTATCTTGAGTTGTCTCATGACCAACTTACTTTTTTTTATACGAAGACGCACTTAATCGTTGGTTCTGTCGACTCAAACCAAGACGATGGGCATGAAACGTGTTTTTGCAGAACAGAATGTTTTTCATTCTCTTTGAAGCAGCAAATCCAAAGTGAAAGTCACAAATAGAAGATATGACTAGAAATGTGACTTTGTTCAAAGAAGAAAATTTCTTTTTATCGCAAGTACTCCAAATCTTGGAATGCAATGACTCGGCGTTTTGGGTAGCACCTAGCAAACAACGCTGTAAGAGGGCTGGCTCGGAGAGGCATTTATATATTGGTTTCAAGTGGTCAGATAGTAGCTTATAATTTAGAGGAGTGCAGAGAAGCTTGCTATGTGGACCAGGAGTCTTATTTTTAGCAACAGCAGCATTGTAGAAGCACCACGAACCAGATCCAGTTGGACACAATTGATGTTTTGATGATTTGTCAGTTGACAAGCAATGATAAAGAGATACCATTATAGCTTTCTGCATATCAGAAACATTTTTGTGCTTTCTTCATGCTCTAGAATAATAAAGTGTTAACATTTTTTATAGTCTTTTGTGTCAGTTTACCATGCCCTTTGCCTCCAAGAGAAGTACCTTTTTTGCTACAATCAGCAACTAAATTTCAAAGTGCAGACCCCATTCTTTTACCAACATGGTTGAAACATTCTTCTTTTAAAAGATTTAGCATCTCCCTCAGATAACATAGATGTGTAGCGAAATTTTGTAACTGACCTCAGTCATAATACCTCTGCGGCAAGTGTTTCTATCCTTGCTGATGAGCCTGTAAATATAAAGAAAATCAAATAATTTAAAAACTTATAAATATTATTTAGTGAATGTACAAAAAAGCAAAACTAATAGAAATGTAGCAAAGAGAATTATAAACTATACACAAAGACTTGATAGAAGTGCTAATTATATTTAATATACCCTCACCTGTGTAGTTGATTTCACAAAAAGACTTGTGTGTTTCAAACCATTCTGCATCCACTGTGATTGGGAATTTCTTTAATCTTTCTGCCATTGGTTTGACAGACCTAACAAAATGTTGAAACAATGTGGAAATCCAGAACATATCCAGTTAAGACATCAATAACACATCCAATTCCAATATCATCAATATGTGAAGTGATGTGTGGCCTCTGGTTAGCCACGAGCCATCAATATCAATGATATCTTCTTCGTTAAATAGAAACTCCACTTTCCTCCGCATGCTTCCGACGAATAAGGTCAACAGTTTTATGATCTAAAGCCTGTCGAATATCATCAGTTTTTTTGTAAACTAGTTTAGTAATATTTAGAAAGTTGTTTTTTTTTACACATTCCAGGTAGATTATGATTATGTCTAAAAGTAAAAGTATATGTTCACACAGTTTGTTAAATGTGTAGGAACGTATTATTAATATTATGTCCAGAAGATGAATCAGATCTAGATCTAGTTGGGCTAGATGTTGATGAAGATATACATATGTTGTGGACTGTGGAAGTACTAGATTTCAGTTCATTTATTTACATCTCTAGGCAGCCATATTGGTGCAGGCCAGATTTTTATTGCGTTGTCTAGCTGTTGGATCAAGACTAAAAGAAATATTTCTAAGGGGGGATAACCTAGTTGATTTTTAATACAGTGAGCTAAAACATGTTAGGAAGAGAGAGAAAATAAAACAAATAGAATTAATAGGAATATATGCTATATTGGTTGAAGTATTAAAAAAAGGGGGGGGGGTATACATTATTATTCTTAAATTAGAATGACAGTAATAACACGAAAAAGCGTAAATCTAGGTACCGATTTTTTATGCTATAAAAATTGAATTTAAATAGATATGATGGGATTATTGTATAGATGAATACAGTACATTTTAAATGTTTTGATAAAGATTTAAGGTGCTGACAACTTGTAATATTTTTTAACAAAGTTGAATTAATTGTTGTGTGTTATGAGGCTTGTTGCATAGTATCTAGAACACGCTATACACAGCTTATGTCCTTATAGAAAAGAATGTCATAAATATTTATTAACTTTGATAGATATATACCAGGTACAATGACTGTCTGTAATCTAGCCTCTAGACTAGAGTCACTGAAGCTGAAATGGGTGAAACTGCGGGAGCGGGCCGGGGTGGAGAAGATGGGGCTGAAAGAGGTGGGTGACCGTGTACAGGCCCAGGCTCTCAGATTCATTTGCGGCACCTATAGAATGAGCCCAACTTCCGCTGCAGAAATCATGTCCAACGTGGCTCCTCTCAGCCTGAGGAGAGAGCGCGCCGTGCTAACGGCCCTGGAACGCTACCAAAGGGGCGAACCAGGGCTCCCGACCCATACATTAGTCACTCAGTGGAGAGTAAAAAACAGGATAAAATGGACATCATTTATGCACCGCGCGTCAAATTTGAGTGCTCAAGCTGTCCTCTCCACTGACCGGGTCCCAATCCGACGGATAAGCACGTGCCCGCCCTGGAGGAGGCAGCACATCCCTCCCATAAATTTCACTATACACGGGTTGGAGGGGGCCACAAAACGACACACACACCCGGATTTACTCGGAAAAATGGCATTGGACACACTAAAGACCTACCCGACCGATTCCATCTACTGTTACACAGACGGGTCGGTCATGAAGGACTCCGTAAGAGCTGGGTATGGGGCCTATATCTGTTACCCAGAACACGAACCAGACAAGCCTCGCCACATGTAGCTTTGATGCAGAATTAATGAATTAACCAATACACTCAATTACCTGCTCCAAAAACTGCGCGAAAAGATAACCGTTGCGACAACTGTTGTAATAGTTACCGATTCCCAGTCCTGCCTCCAAGCCATGGCTGGCTTAGGGGGAAAGTCCAAATTGGTGGAAGAGGCATTAGCCGCCGCAAATAACATCCGCCTATTTATTGGAGCTGTCATCTTTATGCAGTGGGTGCCCTTGCACTGCGGCGTGAGGGGCAATGCCGTGGCTGATGCTCTAGCACGAGAAGGAGCGCTGGCCGTGCCCACTTTCGAGTCACCAAGTACCTTCCAACAGGCTACCACAGTTATACCAGAGTGGGTACATGAAAAATGGTTGAAATCCTGAGATGATTCCAACACTGCCAGGGGAGTCTGGCAGCACATGCGTCACCCAAATCGAGAGGACCCGTGGTGGAGGCTAAAAAGGTCGGAACAAACAACAATAGCGCAGTGGCGTACGGGACACTGCCCCATAGGTGCGTACTTCGCCCGGTTCCGGCCAAATTTTGATGCCTGTTGCCGACACTGCGGGGAATCAGAAGAGACGGTGGCGCACGTCTTGCAAGAGTGTTCGCAGCTAAGCGAGCTGCGGTAAGACGTATCCAGTGGTTCACTATGTTTGTATGGAAGCTATGAGGCACTATGCCAAGTCCAGAATGAGAAAGTAGGGGGGCCGGCATTAATCACGATAGGCTAATGGATAATCGGTAAGTAAAATTTTAAAATATTTTATTTTCAAATACCCGTATTAATTGTAAAAAATGTAAACAAAAAAGTCCACGTATAGGATAATAGGGAAAATCATCGGTGACACACACACACGCAATATTAATTGAACCATTAGCAAATTGGAAAAAAGAAACATGAGATGATTTTTTTAAAGTTTATTAAATAATTGCCAGAGAAATACAGAACATAAACATTTTATTATTAACAAACTTGAGCTATAAAACACATACAAATGTATAGAAATGCTATAGATTCTCGATATATTAAAATGAAAATATATGTTCTGATGAAATAAAATAGGTCTACACTTACTAACCCATCTATATTTATTTATCAAAATTATATTTTTTAGTTGGCAGCAAAAAAAAACTTCCTCAATTTTATTTTTTGTTTTATTTTTGCATCAGTAACGAAGTCCATCTGGCAAAAAGTGGCCGCCTGTTGCCGTGATAGCAACGGTAAATAAATGAACTGAAACAGGATCTTGCCCTAGCGATTTATAAAAAACAAGGTGAAGTAGATCTAGATTTAGAATATTCGATGAATAAATATACTGTATCTGTTAAATAAATAAGAAGATGCACACATGAACAGAAAAGAAAGTCAACGTGTAGACTTCGCCATTGAAATTGAAGAAGATCTAGAGTCTGTTATCGATAGGCGAAAATAACAAATGTATTTACGGGGTTTCCGACCACGGGGGCACAATCAACCAATGGCGTTTCTTTATTTATTAGCATGGCTAAAAATAATCTAATTCGCGTCAAAAGTTGACCGAAGGTTTCCGATCATTACCGAAATTAAATGAAACATAGAGCGAAAACTGCGTTTTTATAAAACTAGAGGTCGTGAGGAAAAAAAAACATACGTCGATATTCAAACAATGATTTGCTTATAATAGAAATGGCGTAACCAAGGGCCATTTTTGTACTTTCAAGAAATTTTTTACAAATTTTGTCTCATAGGCCTTACCAAAACAGCATAAAACATGTTTTAGATGCAGATTTAAGCAATAAAAATGATTGTAATGTAATATGATTGATCTACTTAAAATATAAATATTCAACAAAATTTTTTTTGATCATATAGTTTTGTAATTGACATCATTAAATAGAGCTTGGTGTCCCATTTACAAAAATATCAAATTTATGTTTCTATGATAATGGCAAGTATGATAAGTAGAAGCAAAGTTATGATTTTGTTTGTATTTTTTTTTTTCCTTCTTAGGCTTTGTATTCAATAAAAAATTTTGGTACCGAATTTTGACTTTTTGTTATTAAAGCATGCATATCTTTCTTATTATTTAATATTTTTGGTTCAAATTTTCAGCAGACTTTATGCATGTTATTTAAAGCGTAATATGAACCCAATCTTTCATCTCAACCGATTTTTCATTTTTCCAGCCGGGCGAAGCTAAAAATAGAGATGACAAATTTGGTTGAAATTTGACTTAATTCTTGCACAACATTTTTATTTGTCAATATTTCCATTTCAAATTTTCAGGAGACTTTACATGTTCTTTATATCATTTTATAACCCCTAAATCTTTCATCTAAATCTATTTATTATACTTTTACAGCTAGGCGAAGATAAAAATAGAGACGACAAATTTGGTCGAAATTTGACTTAATTCATGCACAACATTTTTATTTGTCAATATTTCCATTTCAAATTTTCAGGAGACTTTACATGTTCTTTATATCATTTTATAACCCCTAAATCTTTCATCTAAATCTATTTATTATACTTTTACAGCTAGGCGAAGCTAAAAATAGAGACACCAAATTTGGTCGAAATTTGACTTAATTCATGCACAACTTTTTTATTTGTCAATATTTCCATTTCAAATTTTCAGGAGACTTTACATGTTCTTTATATCATTTTATAACCCCCAAATCTGTCATCTAAATCTATCTTTTATACTTTTACAGCCAGACGAAGCTTAAAAATAGAACCGACGAATTTGGTCGGAATTTGACTTATTCACGCACAACTTTTTTATTTATTAATATTACCATTTCAAATTTTCAAGAACCTTTAAACATGTTATTTGCTACAAAAATAAATAATAATTTTAAGAAAAAAAGCAATTCGAAATTGTGACATTTATTTTAAAAAATTGTAATACGGGAACAGCTAGATTTTTTTCAAATATTGACGAAAACTTGTTTTTATTTCTTAATATTTAATCATAAAATTAAAAGGAGATTTTAAACAGCTGGAGTATGAAAAAGTTATCTTTAAAAAAAACATTTTAAAAATATTGACCTTTTTTTTTCTTTAAAAAAAAAATGCAGATGTAAAAGATGTAAAATTACAAAATATTTGGATATGGGGGGGGGGGGGAGCGAGGCAAGAGGCAATAGAAATCAATACAATTAGTCAAATTGCCAAGATTAGATATCAGAATGTCTCTTTTATAAAGTTTAAAATATACAGAGTCTATATATATATATTATATATACAGACATAATCTAAACAAACTTATAATATATATTGAAAAGCTGTTTTAGTTTTTAGGCTATTTCTCAGATTTTCTCCCATTAAATTTCACATAAAAAAAATAGATCTAAATTTAGTCCTCATCAACATTGTAGATCTAGAAACTAGTATTAGTTTATTAAGACAATTAAGTATAGATTAGACTAGACGTATATATCAAATCAATTAAAGATCTATATATCTATCTTATCTTATTCTAGATTTCATTCTATGCATCTCTGTTCCTATTCTAGAAAATAGATCTAAGTCTAAATCTAAGTATTAGACCTAGATCTACACTCTACCTCTAGTGTATGATTAAAACAATAAATTTGATTTTTCTACATTATCTCTAGATCTATTACTATCTAAATCTAGATCTACATTAATACGAGTTTTTTTGCTTCATTATCTATATTAATAAACAAGGAAACTTCATTTTATTAATATTTTATAAGTATTTTATTACTACTTCCGGTAGAATTGATAGCATAATGGCTACTTTCGATTTGGTGGTCATTTTGGCATTCATATCTTATCTTATCTTATATAATACAGACGTTACTTCAAAAAAGAAGATGATTACGTCCTACGCGTCATGCATTTAGTCATGCATATTAACCAATGACTTAAATTCTGCCAAGTCACTGGTTTTTCTGGCTAGCTCAGGCAACCCATTCCATGCTCTAATAGCACTAGGGAAGAAGGAGTATTTGTACAAATTTGTCCTAGCATATGGGACGAGGAATGTGCCTTTATTTTTGTGTCTTTCAGAGTATTTTATTAAATTTTGTTTTTGTATTTGAAGATTATGGTTCAGTGTTTTATGTATAATTGCTACTTTACTTTTGAGTCTTCTGTCCTGAAGGCTTTCTAAATTTAGTGATTTTACTAATGGTGTTACCCTAGTCAAATGTGAATATTCGTTTGTTATGAATCTCACTGCTCTATTTTGTGTTTGTTCCAGTTTCTTAATGTTTTCTTGAGTTGAGGGGTCCCACACGGTGGATGCATATTCTATTATTGGCCTAACCAAGGTTAAATAACATTTTAGTTTTATGTTCTTATTTGATTTATAGAAATTTCTTTTAATAAACCCTAATGCTTTGTTGGATTTTTTTATAGTTTCATCAATATGTGGATTCCATGACAGTTTTTCATTTATTATAACACCTAGGTATTTTGAGTTTTTAGTCTGTGTTACTGGTTTGCCATGAATAAGATAAGTGGAATTAATTTGTTTTAGTTTTTTTGTTACTCTTAACAACTGACATTTTTCTGGGTGGAAAGACATGCTCCAATTTGATTCCCATTTCTGTAATTCATCTAATTCTCTTTGTAAAATATCTGTGTCTTGTTTTGTTTTTATTGTTCTATATATTATGCAATCGTCTGCAAATAATCTGACTTTTGTTCCTGAACTAATGCAATTTGGTAAATCATTTATGTAAATTAAAAATAGTAGTGGACCCAAGACTGTTCCTTGAGGTACACCTGAGTTTACTGTTATTGGTGTTGATTTAGAGCCATTTATTATTACAGTTTGTTCTCTCCCTATCAGAAAATCTTTAATCCACTGATGCAGTGGACCGTTAATGCCGAAATATTTTAATTTTTTAAGCAAACTATGGTGGTGAACTTTGTCAAAAGCCTTGGAAAAATCTAGTAAGATAGCATCTATTTGTTCACTATTATCTAAACCTTTTGAAAAATCATCAATTAGTCCTATTAGTTGTGTTTCACATGATCTATATTTCCTAAAGCCATGTTGGTATGGGGTGAGGACATTATGTTTGTCTAAGTGGTTTATGATATTGCTACATATTATGTGTTCTAGTATTTTACATGTGATGCTGGTAAGTGATACTGGTCTGTAGTTTCCTGGATCAGATTTTTCTCCTTTTTTAAATAGGGGGGTGACATTAGCTTCTTTCCAGTCCTTTGGTACTCTGCCCTGGTTAAGCGATGCTTGAAAGAGTATTTTGAACACTGGGGCTAGCTCATTGCTTAGTTCTTTGAGTAATCTAGCTGGAATACCATCAGGTCCAGACGCTTTATTTGGTTTGGTGTTGGCTAATAGTTTTTTAATTCCATTTTCTTGTACTACTAAATCTTCTATGTTGTCTACTTGGTTCAAATTAAGAAATATGTCTTTGTCTCCTGGGGCTGAGAATGCTGAAGTATTTGTTTAGGATGTTTGCTTTAGTTTCATTATCATTATGTATTATGTTATGTTCATCTTTTAATGGCGCTATGCCTGTTGTTTCCATTTTCTTAGACTTAATGTATGACCATAGGTTTTTGTTGTTATCTTTAGATATTACATTGTTGATGTATTCACTCTGCAGCTGTCTGCTTACTTTTTGGGTTAGGTGTTTAATTTTTATATACTTTTTGTAAACTCTTTCTGCCTTGGTTGCTTTAAATTTTCTATATAGGTTTTCCTTCTGTTTACAAAGCTTCTTTAGTCTATTATTAAACCAGCATTTATTTATTTTGTTTGATGTGTATTTAGTTGGTATATGATTTTCTATAATGCTTTTAAGATGGTTTTTAATGAAATTCCAGAGGTCATCGACTGGTTGGTTAATGTCTTTTTCTAATAAGAATGTTTGTTGAAAGTTTAATGCAGCTTGGTGTAGTTGTGTTAGGTTACATTTATTCCAGAGTAAGATTTTTCTTTTGGTTTTTGTATTGGCTACTGCTTTTATCTGACTGTGTATTTTTATGATCTCATGGTCTGATAGACCAGGGATAATATCATAATCAACTACTAATCCAGGTCTGTTGGTTAAGAAGAGATCTAATGTGTTGTTTAATCTAGTTGGCTTTTTATGATTTGATCTAAACTTAGGTTGTGTAAAGTTTCTATGAAAAGCTCATTTATGTCATATACCAAGAGTGCCATCCAAAATAGCTTAATAATCACTCATGATTGTTATGTAGATATGGATACTACAAATTACTAACCAATATAAATAATTACTATTATAAATTAATTGTCAGTTGTTAAGAGTAACAAAAAAACTAAAACAAATTAATTCCACTTATCTTATTCATGGCAAACCAGTAACACAGACTAAAAACTCAAAATACCTAGGTGTTATAATAAATGAAAAACTGTCATGGAATCCACATATTGATGAAACTATAAAAAAATCCAACAAAGCATTAGGGTTTATTAAAAGAAATTTCTATAAATCAAATAAGAACATAAAACTAAAATGTTATTTAACCTTGGTTAGGCCAATAATAGAATATGCATCCACCGTGTGGGACCCCTCAACTCAAGAAAACATTAAGAAACTGGAACAAACACAAAATAGAGCAGTGAGATTCATAACAAACGAATATTCACATTTGACTAGGGTAACACCATTAGTAAAATCACTAAATTTAGAAAGCCTTCAGGACAGAAGACTCAAAAGTAAAGTAGCAATTATACATAAAACACTGAACCATAATCTTCAAATACAAAAACAAAATTTAATAAAATACTCTGAAAGACACAAAAATAAAGGCACATTCCTCGTCCCATATGCTAGGACAAATTTGTACAAATACTCCTTCTTCCCTAGTGCTATTAGAGCATGGAATGGGTTGCCTGAGCTAGCCAGAAAAACCAGTGACTTGGCAGAATTTAAGTCATTGGTTAATATGCATGACTAAATGCATGACGCGTAGGACGTAATCATCTTCTTTTTTGAAGTAACGTCTGTATTATATAAGATAAGAAGATAAAACAAAAATAAAAAAGTAATCATATCTGGAACACACCCTAATTTTGGAAACTTAAAAAAAAACGACCTAGTAAACCAATCCCGTCAAATTTGGTATCAAAAGAATCGCCATTTTCTCCCCGACAAAATGATACTCTAATCTAGAAAATTGGTTAAAAAATAATGACGTTTTACGCACTTTTCCGACGGTAACCGGGGACGCGACCGAAACCAAGAAGACCAGCTTTTAAACACACTTCCGCGTACAAAAATAGCGATGTTAAAGTACCTGTCTTAATTGTGTTATTAGTTAAAAATCGATATCCTAGACCTAAAACTCGATTTTCTCTAGGGATACCTCCCCTTAAATGATATCCGCCCATTAGCACTAACACCTATTGTTATGAAATGTTTTGAAAAATATATGCTTAAACAACTTGTAGCAAAAGTCAATAACAGCCTAGACCCTCACCAATTTGCATACAAAGCAGCTAGAGGAACTGAGGATGCCATTCTATTGCTTTTGGACCAGCTTTATAAGCATCTCGATATACCCAAAACATATGCACGAGTCCTCTTCGTAGATTTCTCCTCGGCTTTCAATACCACACAGCCACATCTAATGATAAACAAACTGAGTAACTTAAATGTAAGCCCTTATGTACAAGCATGGGTTCTAAACTTTTCAACCCAACCCCAAATCAACAACACCAAATCGTCAACTCGAGTACTATGTACGGGTGCTCCACAACGTTGTTTACTTTCTCCTGTACTATACACTCTTTACACCAGTGATGCCCAACCTTATACGGCCTGCAGGCCATTTTAATTTCTAACACTCGTGTCACGGGCCACATTAACAAAAAAGATACCAAAAAATGGAATAGAGAATAAATCATTTTAAATAGTTATAGTACAATTTCGTGGCTCCAATAGGCCTACTTACACCATAATTAAATTACATAATAAGGGTTTCAGGTGTCTTATAACTGAACAAGTTTTCTACTAAAATAAGTGCTTGTAAACATTGTGATCATAACCATCTATTTTTTTCGGAAATGTAGACAACACAGCTTAGAAATCTATTGTCTGTATTATTCGAAAATTCTCAAGCTGGAAATCTGGATTTGTAAGTCACTCAGTTCCAGCTGGTGCCACTCCTCAGCGGCAATAGTAATTATTTCAAAATCTGCTGCTCTGTCATTTAGTTTTAAATGGATGATTTTCACCAACATCGTCTACTCGACTCGTTTTGCTACTGTCATGCCAGAAGCACTGACAGCTTCATTTTTTTTTCAGGCCGATTTTATTCCATCACTGCTAGCAAGCATCTTTTTATGCTTCATTTCTCTTGATAATGTGAGCAACTCTGTAGTCTGTAGCCTACGTTACAGCCGAGACTCATTTCTTGACTTCTTGGTAAATATTTTCGTCAGTCGCTCAACTCTAGACGTATGCGATCTTTTCTTGGCGACTCAAACCAACAATACCACCATATTTTTGTAATGGTTTGTTTTAGAATGCCGTTTATGCTATGTTCCTTAAAAACAGTCACATTTTACAGATCAAAAATGTTGGCTTATTATGTTCCACCAACAAAAAAAAAAGATCTGTCAACTTTTCCTGGAAGTTTCAACATCCAATTTTCGTTTCTTCAGCTCTCCCATTTCATTTACGTGCAAATGTCAAATGAAACGACACCAATCATGTTGATGTCAAAAGTACATGAACCAAAATGATGCAGAAAAGATGTGAAGTGTTACACACATGAGATGTCAAGAACACGGCTAGCTCTATACAGCCGCAGTATAGAAATAAAGTTAACATGAATATTACAAGAAAATAGATTAGAATGAAATCCATAGAATAAAAAAAGCTAGAGTCCTAACAGAAAAAATAAATTTTTCAACCTTTTTTTTTCCTACATTTTGTGCCGATGTTTTGGCGGGCCTGTCCAAACCACGTCCGGCCCGCAGTTTGGGCATCACTGCTTTACACTAATGACATAAGAAGCATCTATGACTCAGTTAAACTCATTACATTCGCTGATGATACTGCCATAGTCGGTCTTATTTCAGGAGACGAAACTCAGTATCGAAGCTCGATAGTAGAGTTTACAAACTGGTGCACCGACAACTTTCTAGAACTGAATGTCACAAAAACTAAAGAACTTATAATAGATTTTAGAAAGAAAAAACAAATTATACGTGAACTGCAAATAAACACTACATCTATAGAACAAGTAAATGCATATAAATATCTAGGCGTTATCATCAACAAGCTTTCATGGGAAGACCACCTTGGAGCTCTGACAAAGAAAACAGCCCAGCGACTCTTTTTTTCTATACAAACTCAGTAGCTTTAAACTAAACAAGAAGATCCTTGAGACTTTTATGACGTGACAATATAAAATATGCTAACATATGGGATAACGTGTTGGCAAGGCAATGCCTCATCTAAACTGTTGCGACGTCTAGAAAACATCATTAAAAAAGCATAAAAAATTACACTCACAAAAGTGCCTACGAAAAAATCATGGAAGACAATGGCCACCCGCTCCATCAGAACTAGGTCAGGTCGTCTCGAAGTGGGTGACTGCTGTCAATCAAAATAAAAACGGAGCGGTACAAAACTCGTTCGTACCTCACTCGGTCAGACTCTTATCACCGCCACTCATTGATCAGGGAACATGAAATGCACCAAGATACCTGTGTGTAGTCGCTGAATGAACTCTTTATGTTGTCTGTTGTATTTATGTGTATTTTTCTGTTGTGTTGTCTTTATATGAGAAAAGAGTCTTTGTAATCACAACAAATTTCCGTAAGGATCAATATAGCAGTCTTAGTCTTTACACATATTAGATGAATATATAAAATAATCAAATGAAGGCCAGTTTTTGTTGATTTATAACTTTATTTAGTGCATTGATAGCACTGTTGGAACCCTACAATAAAGTAATAACAAAAATGAACATACAGGTTATTTTAGTATTCAAATGAAGAAAAAGCATCAACTATCAAACCTTTTTCAAGTGAATTCATATTCAATTCTATTTAACAAAATCACATAAGATGTTTAGTTCTACACACCAAGTGCTACAAGTTTGTGATATGCAAACAAAGAAGTGGTGGAATCAACTTAATGAAAGTGGTCCAATGAGCTAACAAGGTTTACAAAGTCATAACCATCCTAGATCTCATTTTAACCTAAGCTTTCTCTCATGGTACAGGTCAATATTGAGAGAAACAACACTCCATGTATGTTTTTACACAGTAAATATTTGGAATAGAATGTATGCTTAAATGAATGTTACAGTCATGATGACAATGACCAGAAAATACAAATACTACATAATTTAATCACAATGATTGTAACAAAAATGTTTAGACTTCAATTTAAAAATTTGTTGTAATAATTAAAACAGTTTACATACAGTTGACTCTAGATAGTTCAAGATCCAACATACTCAGTAACCTGACATGGCATGGACGTAGATTCATGTAATAACCGTAATTTATTAACTTGTACTTTAGCACAGTTTTTGAAAGCTAAAATCATGTTTTTTATTTTTAAAAGTAAAGTTCCCCCTTTCTGACTTTGCAATATATGAGGCAGATGATATAAAGGTCCTGTTTCTGAGGCCCACAGTTGTAAGATAAATAACTTTTTTTATTTTATAACCTTCAAAGTTAAAAGAATATTTGATTACAATTACAATTTTATAGACATATACAGGTAAATTCTGTGAAGTACAGCCAACCTTTCGTAATCTGATATTTTTTGGCAATCTGACACCCGACCAGCCCTGTAATGTTCAGACTATCAAGAGTTAACTATGGTAGAAAATTGTATTATCTGTTATAGACATCCAAGAAACAAAGCATACTAAGCATTGGTCTATAAGAGTTTTTTTTTTAATTACAAAATCCTTATTGTGAACAAACTTGGGACTGCTGCATGACTGCGATTTAGTTCAAATTTGTCATTTATTTCAATTTTGTATTTTTATTGTGCATTTTGTTTTTAAACAATCCTTATGAGAACTTAGTGGCGATATTTGCTTTTTTTTTGGTCCTTTATTTAAAAGTTTTTGCTTTTTCTCATGAACATTGTAATGAAAAATTTATGGTAACATATAACAAATGCTTTGATATAGTTAGAAAAAAAACAAGATGAACATTAAATAAAAAATTATTGTCACTCACAGCCATTGAGAAAAAAGTTCCGCTTTTATCCATTACTATTAACAGGGAAAAAAAAATTTTTATTAGGAAAAAAAAATGGAATTACCGACTGAAAAAGTTTGAAACAAACCATAAGAAAAATGAAAATGCAAATAAAATGCCAAAGCAACAAAAATCTTATAATCTCAAACAATAATAATTTTGTTTACAAATCCAAATCTAAACAAGCCAATGTTTCTTAGAATGAATATTGCCTGGAGAGGATAATCAAGATTTATTTAAACATTCTTCAAAATACAAGCCTATAATGAATGAACATTCTGAAGTGGGATAACATTGTGGAAACAACAAATATTTGACAGAATGAAAGCATGAACAAAAGTTTTGGCAGTAAATAAGAATATCAAGTGAGTCATATTCAAATTAGGAGAATGAAATATATTTCTTTCAGAATTTGCTTTCTTGTGCAACATTTCTAATGTATAAAGACATCATTAACTGCAAAAGCTGGCTAGAAGAAGAAGATAGGAGAGATATATCACAATAAGAATGACTTGGCATGATTGAAAAGTGGCAAGACTACAACAAACTTTCAAACCATATTGTTATTGTTGCAGATCCCAAGCCCAGAATGAGAAAGAAGAAGGACATTGAGACTTATCAACCTGTCTGGCCCCAAGTTCAGAATGAGAAGGAAGGACATTGTGACTTATCAACCTGTCTGACCCCAAGTCCAGAATGAGAAAAACAGAAGGACATTGAGACTTATCAACCTGTCTGGCCCCAAGTTCAGAATGAGAAGGAAGGACATTGAGACTTATCAACCTGTCTGACCCCAAGTCCAGAATGAGAAAGAAGAAGGACATTGAGACTTATCAACCTGTCTGGCTTCAAGTCCAGAATGAGAAAGAAGAATGACATTGAGACTTATCAACCTGTCTGGCCCAGACTGAAATCACCTACCATGGTCTTAGCTCATATTTGTATACATGGCGCTATAATACAAATAGATTTTCTTATAAAAATGCATTACTTATATTTACAAACATTTCAAATAATTAAATTAGGAAATAAGATTCTAGGTCATAGTGCACTTCATTTTTAGGGTTGTAATGGCAAAGTAAAAGAGAGAATAACTGCCAAACTGGTCTATTTAAAAAGATGAACGATCAACAGTCATAACATCAGAAGTGATCATATATCATAACAATTTATCTTGAACATAAAAGAATGGGGATGTGGAAGATTGGCTACCAAAAGAATGTTTGGACAGGAAAAAAAAAGAACAAACAATTCTGAAACTGTTTTGTACTATGTCAAGCCTGCTGTCATGTGACACACATCTTTCTTTTTAGAAAGATATCAAATGTATGACATTCAACAATTTGGTAAAAAACAATCCATTTCAACTCATAAAAATAACCCAAAAGATCATTTTTAAACTAAACAATTATTTTCAAGTTGGCTATTTTTAATCAATCAACAAAGTAAACAAAACAATCAAAGAAAACAAGAAACAAAAAAAAAAAGTTTACATAACATCCTTCTTCTTCTCGCACCTAGTGCACACACGAACTGCATAGTCCCAGCCTCGCAGGGGGACAGGCCTCTTGTTAGGAGAACAGTTTTCACACACACCCTGTCCACATGCGCGGCAGTGGTGTATAGCTAGACGGGGTCCAAAATTTTGTTCACAGACACAGCAAGCTTTGATCTGTTCATCAGGTGTCCAGTAAGCAGGCCTAGCAGAACTCTTAATAATTCCTACCAAGCAAATAAAATTTAAAGCTTAAAAAACAAATTGTGCCTTCTAGACCAAAGATCTTAATTTTTGTAATATTTTAAAATTTACTTAGTCACAGCTTCTTTAATCTCAGTTTGATCAACAGTATAAATAAAGGAAAAATATTGTGTAGTTTGGGTCTCATTTAGCTAATCAAAAGTCATGAATATTTCTCTTCATCTTCACCTATCCCTTAGTCTGTTGAGCCATTGGGGCACCACACAAGATCTGTAGACCATCTTTCTATATTCCTCTCTACCATTTGCCTTGGATAGAATTTCTTTCAAGACAGGCCTGTCCATTCTTTCTATTTAACTTATCATCTGATGTGTGACTTAAAGTTACATTACGAGCATAGTTCTACATCCCCATTTTTTCTCCATATTGTTTAGAATTTACATATAAGCAAATACTTATAATACAAGAGATAGGGCTTTATCTTTTTTTATGAGCTCAAAAGAGAATCATGCAAGAGAAGCATTTTAAAGATAACAAGACACTCTCTTGCAAAGACTAAGGCACAATCAATTGAGGCCCTAAGCAAATCTATTATGAAAGATAGTTGCAGATGACAAATAAAGAGTTCACCTGCAAATGCTTCATTTATTTAGGGTGTGACAAAGTACATAAAACATACCTGGTTTGTCATAGCCACATACATTCTAGAAGTCCTAATAGACAAGGTCTAATATATGTCATAGCCACATACATTCTAGAAGTCCTAATAGACAAGGTCTAATATATGTCATAGCCACATACATTCTAGAAGTCCTAATAGACAAGGTCTAATATATGTCATAGCCACATACATTCTAAAAGTCCTAATAGACAAGGTCTAATATATGTCATAGCCACATACATTCTAAAAGTCCTAATAGACAAGGTCTAATATATGTCATAGCCACATACATTCTAAAAGTCCTAATAGACAAGGTGTAATATATGTCATAGCTACATACATTCTAATATATATGTCTATTTATTAAAAAGCTTGACAAACAAGAAACAAAGAACAACTGACCTATTGGATAGTCCAATGCTGAGGCCACAACACTAAATGTCATAGTAACAGCTTCTCCGACTTTTCTAGCCGTCAAAGCTGTTCCTTCTGAGTCAACCACTGCTTCTGTAGAATGAAACATAAATGACTACTAACTGCACATGTTTTAGAATCTTAGATGTAATAGAAAACAAAAAAAATCAATACTAAACATTACCGGTTTCACTACTAGAATAACAGGAATCACAAACTCTGACGGGGTCATCACCCCAGCCTCTTTCTGGTACTGGCCTCTTCTTATTAGAGCACTCCGAGCAGAAACCTTTGCCACAGGCTCGGCAATGATGTTTTTGTTCTGCACAGTCAAACAAAATCTGGCATTCTGGATTAGAACATTTCTGAAAGATGGATAATTGAACATAAAATTATTATTTGGCTTCCAAGTTGTAAGAAAGAGTAAAAAAGGAAAAAAACTTCATTCTATTTCCTTGTACATTCTAAAAGACAAAAGTCTTAGAAAGCTACAAAGAGTTAATATTGAGACTATAGAGATCCTTACAATAATTTCACTGTTGGGCACCCAGTAAGATGGGTTGATCTGGTCAGCTGTCCACTCTCCTAGGTACTTTGTGGGCCTGGCTCCAACACTGCTGATGGTGTTGGCAACATAGTGAAATCCATCAATAACTTTACGGGCTGCATTGTGGGAGCCTTCAAGCCCTGTTGGACCCTAAAAACAGAAAACAATTTAAAGCTGGCCATTTGTAATTTCGTTCAATACAAAAAAAAAAAAAAATTAAAATATCTATGGCAAAAATATATATAAACAAAGAAGAACTGTATAGCTTGAATGTTTTTTTTTAGAAGCTTTATAATAATTTTTCTCAAGAAATGAAAATTCAATTAAAGAAAATAATAAACTCTGTACATGCAAGCACATTCATTAGCAAATAACAACATAGCTAGATATATACCTGTGGCCAAACATGTCTGTACTCTACATGCAGAGCTTTCTCCTCTTCTTCATTCCCATACCAATGTTCTCGACTTCTGTATATGATCCCACAGTTTGGACATTCATACACATAGCTAGATGTTGAGTGAAAACAAACAGGATTAATGGAGCCAGTGATACAAACTTTGTCTTTCAGTTTAATATTTCCTCACCAAACAAACCAAAGACATCATTGCATGGTAGAAGGAAACAAATGAAATACTACAGTACACAATATCAAGAAAAAGAATTGTGATAATTAGTAAGTACATATTTTTTTTGCTTATCTTGCAGGCCAAACTACAGAAAAAAATTCTTCTCATGATCGATACATACTTTTTCAGCTTCCAAATAAAGCAAAGAAGGGATAAGCAACACATAATCCTAACATTATAACCACTGTCTTGTATCTTGGTGGAATGGATCAAGATAATATACAGCTAGTCTTTGAGTCCTGTACTTTGTATTAATTATAATAATTACTCTTGTGTGGCAGTAAGAACAATAAAAAAAAAAAAACAGCACACAATTTTTCCTTGACATAGACTGCTAAACAGCCTACAGCTCAGCAGCAAAAAGCTGGCTAGATGAAGATGTATCCTTGATACAGTGGTTTCAGAAACTCCCTCTTAAAAATTAAATTGAGAAGAATTGCAACTTAAAAGAATGGACAGGCCTGCCAATGAAAGAGGCTCTATCAAAGGCAACAAATAGAGAAGAATGGAGAAAGATGGTTGACAAATCTTATGTAGCACCCCAACGTTACAACAGACTAAGGGATAGGTGAAGGTATGAAGACAACTGCACATTTATATCACATAAAAGGACTAGTATCTAACCCATCAATATTTCAGTTGAGATAAGCTAAATGCTGAGAAGAATGTACTTATGTATATTTATGAAACATGATGTCTGAGTGGTAGAGTGCTTGGATACACAGAGAAAGGTTCCGGGGTTTGGTGCATGTTTGAGGATGTTTTGAGTTCCTCCTCACCTGATGTCTGTTGGGGATAGTAAATAGGTCTGGTCATTGTGATAGTCACATCAGACTTACATATGGTCATTGTGATAGCCACATCAGACGTACGCTATAAAGTGCTGAAGTAAACGTTTGAATTTTTCTTGTGCATATTTAACAAGAGGGAAAAATAAATACAATACATTTCCTTAATAATCACAAGGAATTCTTCTGCTTGCAGTCAAACTGAATTACTCACCCTGACCAGATATATTTAGTTAGTCCCAGCCACGAACTATCTGATGAGGAAGAAGTTTTGGGAACGACTATCACCTTCTTCTTGTTGCTCAAACATTTCTGTCAAGTCAAAGAGACAGCATTCATTACACAATGATTTATTTACTTGGCGATAGGATTCAAGAATTTTGAACAATAATGATTGGTCATACACTATACATATATAAAACAAACAAACAAACATGAAACATATAATTCAGGACAGCACACTGTTGTGTAGATAGTACAGTGTTGTGTAGACTAACCAGCTGAAATAGGCAAATGGCGTGGTACAAAAAAAATTATTGAAATTAATACCAAGACAGCAATCGCTACCAGGTATTGAGGGTTTATGGGATAGAAAAACCAGGAACAAAGTTTACTGATATTTTAAATCTGGTACCACTGTCTGGATTTCCTCCCAATGCATTCAGGAAGGTCAATTTAAGCATAAATATAAATAAAAAATGATACAAATTTTATCAGAATATATTTCAGTTTTTTTTAAAAAATATATTTGAAAAAGATATTTCTTAAAAAAAACAACAACAAAAATAAAACTAAACTTATAACTATTGAAGACCAATCAAATAAGAACTAAACTTGTCTTTAATTTATACAGGCATGAGACTCAGTGTTAAAAAATACCATACATTACCTTACACATGAAGACTTTGTTTCCATATTGACTTTGATATTCACATAACACATCTCTCCCAGCATCATGGGGCTCGGAGTCTGCATCATGGTTCATATTTAATTTACATCTGGACCTGGCAGAGTTTATCACCAAATTGTTCGTTATTGATTGAAAATGATCTTTCAAAGAGCTATGTACAGGAACATGGTAGTCAAGTGATTGGCCTCTGAATCTAGAGTAGTAAGAAAGCATGCTTAAAGCATGAAGACATATAAGCAGGGGGAAGCCATTAGCCCTGGCTGACCATCCATCTAAGAGAAGGAACACTGGCAATAAAAAATGCTGCCTTAACATTGGAAATGCTTCAAGAGTCAAAGCTGAGGAAAAATCAGGAGCCAGAAACCCTTAGGCAGTTTGTAGCACACAGGGTTACATTCTGGAAGGTCCTCAGAATGCTGCTGGTTCCCAACTAAACCAGCTCTTGCCATTCTTCAGCTCCAACAGGGGGAACTGTTATGTCTTTCAGCCACACTAATGCCTAGCAACATATGTAACTGAACAGAGACAAGAAGAAGTTCTCAACAAGATGAGCAGTCATTCTATGACAGAAACACACATTAGATTTTTATTTAGGATTTTAGGATAGGGTGTAACTCTGTGTATATGTTGAGGAAAGTAAAGCTGGTTGATCAATGTGGTGGTTGTTGAGACTCCGTAAAGGCAATTAATATCATCTGCCCTTGGTCCAATAGGCTAGGTAGAGTAACCAACAATATTTTACAACAATATTTAATTTGCTCCTGAACTTAAGCTCGGGCCCTGGCCAAAAAAAAATGAAACAAATAAAAATAGCTCTTTCTTAAAAAATGTAACTACTATAAAAAAAAATCAATACCAGCAAACTTTTCGTATTCTTCTCAGCAGCAGACATATCTATGTTGTTTTTTTCTAAAATATATGTAAAGTTCAAAATGTGATTTTACTTTTAAAAAAAAGAAATAATTTGATATATATTCAGAAGTAAAAAATGTAACTTACTTGCAAGCCATACATTTGCTAGTGCAAGTGAAGTATTCATCTGGAAATGTGTTGAACTGTGGCGTCTCAATTTTACCACTGAACTTGTCATTCAGTGTCTAGGTCAAGATTTAAACACTTGTTAAGTTTAATCAAATATAATACCAAATGCAATAGCAATTTTCCCTAAGAACATTTTGTGATACTATAAATTAGAACAGAATAAATAAACAGATAAATCCTAAAAATTTGTTTTATTTTATCTTTTTTTTCCCCAATTCTCTTAGTTTATACCAATTAATGTTCGTAAACTTATTACAATAATCAATTTTATTTCAATTTATTTGGCAGCCATAAGATTACTTGTCAGTCAAGCTATAGACATTTAAATCATTAAGTGTTATAAATAGTGCTGCAGTTGAGGAGGTTGAGAATTCATCTCTGAAAACAAAACAAGGGAGAAGTCTACTACACTTGCTCTATGAATTCAATTTTCTTAAAAAATAAAAAGTGACAATTTCTAAAAGATATTAGGTGATGATGCCAACACATAATGTTAGAGTTGGCTTGGTTTTTAGTTGAAAATTAAATTACTGTGATACTTTAACAAGAAATTATATGCATAATTGTTTACTTAAAGGGTAAAACTTCATTATATCACAATTTATGAGACAAAATCAATTAACTAGATAAACACTATAAAACAATTAGATCAAACTCTTCAAAGAAGAAATAATCTTGACTTGAATGAGTTTCAAGTTTCACAAAAATATGAAATTTGTAATTTACTTTGGTAAGAACCTAGAAATGTGGTTGTAAGGTTTAGTATTTTCTGAAAAGCTATAAATTTAACAGAAGGAAAAATCAAATGAAACAAAATAAGCAAAAAAAAAAAAAAAAAAAAAAGGACAAAACATTACTTAACTTTTTAAAATTATCATTAAGTCTACAGCAAAAAACTTACAAAAACAGAAGTTTACTATATTTTTGGTGAAATGAAATTTACCTTTAAAGACTGAAAAATGATCTCTGGTCTCCTGCTTGCCCTAACAGAATTGTCCCCCAGTCGCTGGTGTATACACTCTTTCAGCTTGGAGAAATTTGTAGGTGGTTTGGTTGTTCTTATACCCACATAGTGTAATGTTTCATGAAAAGCATCAACTGGGTTTTTGGACTCATAGAACATACCTCTCAATACAGCATTAGCTGGACTTTCTAAAAGATATACAAATGAACAGATAAATCTCTCCAATGATGAACTTGATGGAAAAAGTCACACATCTAACTTTTCTTTGTGTTTATCAAGAGCACATTCTTTTTGTAAAGTGAGCACAAAGATATGCCATTAACTCAGTATTATACCTTTAACTATATGAATCTAATGGGCTGGGTGGCCTTTCTTATAGATCAGTGTTTCCCAAACTGTGTTCCGTGGAACATGAGACCTGAATAGGCGTTCCATGAACTATTGGAATAATTAACTAGTAGGACGCCTTGTGAATTAATCTCTCTAAAAAAAATAAACAAAGTGTTTTGCTAAATATTCAGAATGTGCGATGTGTTCAGTTAAGGGGAAAGTTTGGGAAACACTTTCAGAATAACAGGTCCTTTTTTTTACATTTGTATTTGAAAACAAGAATGTAGTAATTTATTCATCTTTGAGACTTTGGAATAAAGCTTACTTTTGCTATGTTGTTGCTAATGGTTTCAAAGGGTAAGGTGTTGATAGAACATGGACCAATGATTTTAACATTTACAAATAATATCAGCTGAAAGCCATTATTATTAAATCTTTTTTATTCAATGTAAACACTTAACTCCCTTGGTTTTACTTATGCTTGACTCAAGTTTATGTCTATCTCCTTTCTCAGTTCAAGTTAGCTTCCTATATAGGTGGATGAACATAAGACTTTAGTACTTAGTCAAAATAAGTTAAAAGGAATCCTACCAAGACATTTGAATCAGTAGACTAACATTCAACCACTATATCTCATGTCCAATGACAGGCAAAAGATATTTAAACATATTTAATTTATGGTAAACAATAACACTATATTATACCTTTAGTGCCTCTCAAGGGCTCTGTGTGTAGAGTTTCTTGAAAGACAATTAATGAAGGACCAAGACTAGAGGTGGAGATGTTGTTCTTCTTAGATGTATTAGTTAACTCGTCCTTAAAATAGTTGCAGTAAGCCTTGGAGGCACTGCTCAGGAATACAAACATGTCATTGTGAAGTCTCTCTGCCCTGGTACGATAGATGACAATATCTGACACAGCCAGAATTTTCAGCAAAAGCCTAGTGCGCTGATTCTCATTGGATGATGAACCAAGCAAACCTTCAGTATCCAAGACAATGGTTTTATTCTGTGCAGCCAGGGCACACCACACACCCAGTGTACAGGAGGACTGACTAGGGGAAGTCTTGAATATCTCTCGGCCTTCAAAGAATACATGGTTTAGAGTGTGGGATTTCCCATCTCCAGTGTTACCAAACACAGATACAACTTTGAATGTGTCACTTTTATCACAGCCAAGTTTTTCCAGAAACTCTTGTTGTGAGCCAACCTGTATGATAAAGATCCAAGAAAACAAACAGTTTAGCCAGTAGGAATGAGACTGAAAAATGTGTTTTTGATTACAACAAAGTCTAAATTTGTTACCCCACCAAGTGAGTGCTAAATAAATTTCTTATTATTATTAATTGCCCAACAATATTTTTTCTTCTGCTATGTATTTATATAAATTCAATACAGTATACCAGCAATGACCACATGTCAAAAGTGGAGCATATTTTTTTTTCAGAAACATGACAACATAAAGAAAAAAAAAAGGTTAATAGATCAAACTAAAAAGAAAAAAGTTGAATTTAGTTAAATTTAATATTATATAATATTTTGTTTAAATAAAAAGACTTAGATCTATGTTGGTAATAATTTATCTGTGAATGTGTTGATGCTAAAAACGAATTAAATGTTTTGCAAAATTCTTGTTAAGTCAGCATCAAACTGAAAATTATAAAGGGCTTTTGATATAAAATGGAAGGTAAGATCAAGTATAAAAAGTAAAAAAAATAATAATATATTTATTATACAAAACTAGATTTTTTTTTTTCAATAAAAAAAAAACCCCCAACAAACTTACCAGCTAACTAAAAAAATTTACAATTTATTATGAATAGAAAAAAAAAAAAAGAATAATGAATAAAAAAAATAGTTTCTGTAACATACCTGTAAAATTTCTTGATCATCAACTAAAAGGAAACTGTGTATAGTTAATAAATAGTTGCTGTCATCCACATCACTCTTTCCTAGACTGACACCCCCTTGAACTCCAAGACACAGATCCGGAATGCTGCTATTACTATTGTCAGAATGGATGCTTGTGTTGCTAGAGGTGAAGGCCATATTGTTTCTAGTGCTGTCTATGGATTGTGGAAAGGAATAAAATGTCATTGAGTTATCCCCACCAAATGTAGCATAAGGAACCACTGGCTGTATCATATCAGCCAGAGCGTCCTGATACAGCTCTGTGGAGCTGTGGTTTTCAGCTTCTTTCAGCTCTTTCTCCTTTCTCAGGTGGTAGGCTATAGAGACGTTGATGTGATTTTTCCTCTTATCAATACTGTGATACTGATCAAAACAAGGATAACACAGCTGGATCTTGCAGTTTTCACACCACACGTCTGGGTAGTTCTTGTCCTGACAAACTAAGCTTATTTTCTTTGCTTGGCACAATCTCGACTCGTCTTCCTCACCCAGTGGTCGCCATTTGTGAAAGTCGTATTTGAGTTTAGACTTATGAAGTTCAACTACACATTCTTGGCACTGAGCTGTCTTGCAGTCTTCACAGTAATACTTAGCTTTAGGGTCGATTGAACTGCACAAGAATTTTTCTTCACAAATCCTCAATGAAGATCTCGGCTTTCTTCGTTTAATATTAGGTCTCATCATTTGAAAAGCTTTCCATTAATCTGTTGCTGCCAACCTTCATCATACATTTGTTTTCAAATCGGATTGCTGTTAACAAAAAAAAATGTTGCTTTTAAGTCAATTTTTGTAGGCGTCCAAAAAAAGGCTCATATAATACTTGTTTAACTGTTGGACAGCTGTTTCATCCTGTTGTCACTAAATGGGGTTTAAAAAAAAACAACAAAATCTTGATAGAATTCATTTCAAATTTAGAAAAATTTGGATTACAGTATAAATAAAGAGGGTACTTTAAGTTGATGTAAACTATACAAATTAAAAAAAAAATTAAAACATCCTTAAATTAGGTAAGGCATACATTTATAGCAATAGAAATATTATTGGAACAAAAGTTGTGCATATAGAACAAGTAAGTGTATGAGTAAAAAACTTTTTAAAAACTTGTGCTTCAGCACTGACTAAGAATTAAATAGTTAATGACTATGTTAATACATAGTTAACACACTATGCTTAATCCTACACATCTATGACATAAGTTTTCAACAATAAAACTTAATAAACCAATCTAATAATATAAGACTGATAGTATATCTATCTATATAGTCAATAATATTGACAACTAGACAATTATTACCCACTGCCCGTGGGTCTTTACTTGCGTATTGCTGATATAGTCACTGATTTAGTGCATTAGAAACAATTAAAGAAAATAATAATGTTATTAGTAAAGCGAATGCATGAATTCATGATTTTAAAAAATAGTATGAATGGAGCTAAAAATAACTTATTGACCTTAATTCAATTTTTTATGAAAATATTGGCGAACGAATGTAGATCTATGTAAAAGTGCTTTAGAAAAACAAATTTGAATGTTAATTTGATTAAAATGTGAAATGAATGAACTATAATCATACATGTTAATGTGTTTAATTATAAAACTATATTTCCGAAGAGAATTTCTATCATCTTAGAGCTGAAATAGTGTTTTAGACATAGGAAAAGAGAGTTTGTAATATTTCAGTCTGCGCATGCGAAACCTTTTCTATTAGATTACGCAAATAAATGAAACTATTAGAATACGACTTTGAAGTTCTAGCGAATGAATTGAAAAATGCTTTAGAAAATCCAATTTGAATGTTAATTTGATCAAAATATGAAATGAATGGACTATAATTAGTATGTTCATATGTTGAAGTATAAAACTATCTTTGCGAAGAGAAGTTATATCCTCTTAGAGTGGAATTAGAGTTTTAAACCTAGGAATGGAAAGATGTGTGTGTAACATACGGTATTGTCTAATGAAAGAATGTTTGTCAGGAAATCAGAATTCACAGATATTAGGAACGAATTTATGTAAAAAATGCTTTTGAAACACAAATTTTATTATATAATGAAATCTTTTGTATTTTCGTGTGTCAAAGTAAAAAAATCTGCGCAAAGAATAGTTCTTAAAATTAGATCTAGATTCTAAATCCTTTCGATTTTTCTCATGTCAACATAGCCTAGATTTAAAAGATACTCTACTTTCATAGAGTTGGTCAACTTTTTTTATTTGAGGGCTTTTTTGTTTTAGGGCTACAATACATACACAACAGCATGACTGCGGTCTAAGTTAGAACCCAAGGAACATTTCTGCCAAGTTTTATCCAACGGTTTTGATTTCTATTCATAACATACATACATACCCCTTACATTCTACTTTATATATTGACAATTAGTTGCCACCAGTTTTTTTTTTCAAACTTTCTTAAATTAATAAAGATTATTTGTAGAAATGGGAGTTAAGCATAATATTTTTTAAATAATATTAATTTTTATACTGGTATTTATAAGTGTTAAATATTTTTATTTGCATGTACAGATTAGAATCTATGGAAAACAATTGATCTGATCCCAGGACCTGTTTTATTTTTTCTGCTCATTAGAGTTATTATAATCTAGAAATAGACTCTTTTAATTACAACTATTATATTTTATTAAATATTGCTAAAGTCTATACATCAAGTACAGAATAGACTCAAACGTCAGAGGATGGCTAGATTCTAGATTCTATAGATGATCTGGTATATATCTAGACACAGCAACGCGCCTGGTTATCACATATGCCCAACCTGTGATCACAGCAAGTGTATCAAGGATTTGCCTCTTTAGTCACACAAGAAGTTGCAAAGGGAAAAGATCGTCTCTCGAGACGTAAAATGCCACAGAGACACAGAGTCTGAGATCATAGAGGAATTAATTTAATTATAGAGGATTAGATCTAGTATTTTATTATTAATAGTGATAAATAGTGGCACACTTTTTTTTTACTATTAATAAATATTTTTTAGTATTAGTATTACTAGAGTAGAGAGTATTATGTAGCTAAGAATTGCTTAGCTAGACTTAGCCCTTAGGGGTCTTAACTTAAGCCTTAGATTAGGCTTTAACTTTAGTAAATTTAGGCTGGCACTTCTTAGTCCTCCGACGTTCTGTCAACTACTTCTGTTTTGTAGTCAGTGTAGTGTATATTAATTTTAAGTCTTGTCTTATGACTGTCTATGTCACTTAAATTAAAATATAATAATAATAAGTCATATTAATAATTAATAAGTAACGTCGTTATTATATAATTTTAAATTTGAAACTAACTAGATTACTTTACTGAATTATATTTAATCTAGATCTATAATTAAATATGATTTAGACTCTAGATCTAGTTGAAAAAATCTATTGATAAATCTAACACAACTGATTAGTTTTAAAGTGTTTAAAATAAAATAAAAATAACGCAGTGTTGTATTTATTTACATTCAATTCATGAATAACAAGGGAATTCCCTAAAAAAAGAAATAGCTTTTTATTCCCAATGACGTCGCTTCCGTTAAGCAATAAAAAAGATGTGTTCATTAGGCTATTAGCAAAACAAAAATATAGAATTAGTACTTTAAAGCTAGTGTTAAAAAACAACAAAAATATCTTTGAATATGTTTGAATATTTGGTTAATTGTTTAAATTATATATAAAAGATTTAAATTATTCTTATTTAGTCTATACAAACATTAACATTGTTTCTTCTCTGTCAAAGTTGACAACCTCTATTTTATTAGTTTACCATTTATTTGCCAGATAATTTAGATAATTATGTTTAAAATGCTTTAAATTGTATACATTTACACATCTAAAAGGATAATCTCAATTTACTATATATAATTTAATTACTATTCTTTTAGCATGATTATACTTTGGTTTTATACTATTGCAAAAAATAAATTTTGATTATTAATATCAAAACTATTTTTGTTAGTTAAATACAAAAAATCTGGTCACAAACATGGTGTCCTGTATAAAAATCAACAAAACATCTTAGGGTGTTTAAAATAAAGCACACACAATAAGCATTGTATATTAACTTAAATTTTAGGTGGATTATAAGGAAACACTAACAAAGCTCAAAAATGTCTAAACGTAAAAAGGGAGCAGCCTTAATTGACTCAGATAGTGATGAAAGTGGCAGTGGCGGTGAAGACTTAGATGAAGTAAAAAAAATAGCTTTTTAACTTAACTGACTTAACTTAAGACTTAATAATAACATGATTTACTAATTTAGACTAATGATTTATGTGATTAGTGATTTACTATATTTAACATTATGTTTAGTCTGATAAGACTACATTTTGAAAGTAATGATTGTTAATGGACAATTTCTAACACATGATAGTTACACAATGTTTTTAGCACGGATATCCCATTCATTTCAACAGGACAGTAAAGAAATTATTGCAATTAATGTGTAAATTGTGTATATTGACTCTTATTGAGCAATATTGACAATCATTGTCTCTATGTGAAAGTATGTCTATGGTAGTAGAATCTAACAGCCTATAGTTCTATACCCAAGACCATGACTCTTTGACTTGACAGTAAATGACAGTCACAATTCTAAATTCATATTTTTTATTTCATCATTTTTCAATTTCCATTAAAAATTAAACAGAATAGCCAGGTCACGGCTAGGTGTCTTCACTAAAATGGAAACAATTCCCACTCCCCTTTTTTCCCCAAACCTTTTGTCAACTGACGTCACATCTAGAGGCTAGGATATTCCTCCTCAACATGGTCGTCATGGTCTACCTCTTGTCTTCATACTGCTCGATTCCTCTCACTTTTACACCCATGTCTGGTTATAACCCTCTGCCTTTGAGTCAATAGCCAGCAACAAAATCAGATGAATTCCAAAAACTATTAATAAATCTATCTATATATATATATATATATTGTGTTAGGTGTTGTTCTCTGTTAATATATATATGTAGGATTGTAGCTAGAACTGGTGAAAGCCTAAAATCTCAAATGTCTTGGGTCGGTTGTAACTTTGGTTAAGAAGAGTTTCATAACACTAATTAATTATCCTTGTCTAGCTATTAAACTGAATTAAATATCTCTTAAAGTCTTTTTAGCTTTAGTCTTTCTCTCCTAATTGATGAAAGCATCATTGATTTAAATTAATTAAGTTAATGTTTGATTTTATAAACTTTTTTTGTTATCTTTTATGAAAGGAGCATGCATTACCTTTAATTCGACACCAAATAAAACATTTTCTGATAACAAACGAAAATGTTATTGAAGCATTATCAAAAAAGGTAGTGAAATAATACTGAGCAAAATATAATTTTAAAAATTCATCCAAGCGTGGAAAATAATTACGGAGAGAAAGAGTTTTAAAAACCTTTCAGCATAGAATCTATTCTTATACTATACTTTTTTTTGTTGTTGTCTATTTTCTGCTAAATATTACTTTAAATAAAATTACCTGAAGCTAACTTAAATATTAATGTCACTTATTAGGATTTAGAAAAGGGTTCAAAAAGAAAGGTTTACTACTTTAACCAATAAAAAAAAAGAATTAAATAACTCAGACTTTAATGGCTTTGAGGAATGGCTAATATGATGCACAGAAAAAGTTAATAGGATAAAAATTGAAATCTGATTAAATAGTTACAACTATGTTATTATTTTGCCAGCATTTTTTAAAATTCTTTGTTCTCTTGGTTCTAAATGGTATAAATTGGCTATGGAGATCAATTTAATTTAAAAAGTGCTTCATCATTTTGATAAAAAAAAGTGTAACCAACCCATATTCTGGCAGTGTTGAATTATCTGAACTTTTTTTTTCTTTGACATAGAACTCTTAATTTATGTTATTAAACCCTTTTGTTTTTTAACTAAAATCTATTTTCAAAATCAGCTACACAAACCATTCTATATTATATCGCTTTGTCATTGAATTAATTATTTTTGAACTCGTTGTGTCACAAGGTCATAAAGTTATGGTTAACTATTAGCCATATTTTTTTTTACAAATTTTATAAATATCAACTCACTCAGTCTGTCTTGTTAAAAGTGTGTGCACATTATTTCTCCAACACCCGTTCTCTGATCAAGTTGAAAATTTGCATTCATTCATTGGCGTAGACAAGACACATATCAATAAAAAAAATTAATCAATTAGTCAATTAATTACTGGTAATTATTTATTTTTTTAAATACCAACAAAGAAAATTAATCACTCTATATTCTCAGATATAGCTAAATTTGTAGGGTTTAGTCCCCTCAAATAATTGTTAATTATTGCTATTTCTCCCACACACATTCTCCTAGCAAGTTGAAACTTTAATCAATTATTTATTGTACCTAACAAAACATGAATCTATTTTTTAAAAATACTTAATTAGTCAATTATATATCAGTAATTTATTATTTTGTTTGATATCAAATAAGGAAATAACTTTCACATTATTGATAGATAAAGTTGTAAGGATTTTAAAATATTTTGCTTGTTTCTTATAACTACAACAACAACAAAAAGATGACTAATTACGTTTAAAATTAATTATACAGGGACTTCGAGCCTTAGTGAAAAGCAAACGAAGAAGAACAAGCTCTGATTCTCACTCTGATGCTAAGGTGCAGAAACCAGCAGCACGAAGTGACTCGGATTCAGAAACTTCCAACAGTGATGATGATGTAAGGAAATGTGTATAATTGGTCTAGATTACTATTTTTTCCCAGAAATACTCTATTATCTTGATACTGTTATTTTTCTAAAACTCTTTTCCATCTGTTGTGAATGCGATTTGTGTTGCGAGCATGTGTCTGAGTTCACTGTTAAAAGTTATTCTCTTGAGACTCTTGTGTACATGTGCAGAGGTTAAAATATATATGTCAGTGTGAAAGGATTGTGGCTGAGGGGGTAGAGACTTAAGAATAGCATCATGCCCTCCATTCCTTACTATAATACATTTTGCAAAACTTAAGTTTTTAGAATGACAGTTTTGGATGGCTTCCTGGTCATAAGTTTTGTATACATTTGTATACTGTTATCACAATAGTCCTGGGTTTGAACCCTGCTCGCTGTCATACTCTGCTGTCTCGCAGGAGGTATGGGTTAGGGATAAGTCATTTTCATTTTTTGTAGAAACTTTTGAAATTCTTAAAACAAATTCTACTCAATTTCTTTTGAGTACCTCCAACTGATGTACAAAATACAAGGGAATGTTGATTCAGATTGGGAAATTTTTGTCTACATTATAACAGTGTCTTGGTTTGGTTTAACAGTTTAGGATAACATATAAATTGATATAATAAATACTTAAGATATTTGTTTATTGTTTAGTGGACAGTTAATGGAAAAGGTGGAGCAAAGAAGAAAAAAAAGAAAAAGCCGAACAAAAAGCCAACTGCTTTGTCCTCTTCAGAAAGTGGTGGTGAGGAAGATGCCAAGAAATCTGAGTCAGAACCAGAAGAAGGTATTAAAATATGAACAATCTCAATTTACCATTTGGTTAAATTATATCTTGTTCATTTTGAGATGGAAGAGTTTTAACTATAAACTGATATATTGTGTTTGGGTTTCATGTTGCTAGCTAAGCATTTACTTCCCTCAAGAGATGACATCAGCTTATATTAGAGCTTGGTGAAAATTTCCTTAAAATCCAATATATACAAATCTCCACCCACCTCCAGGATTTAACACTGCCAGCCCTTAACCCCTAAACATAACTGTCCCCTATACCCAACTGCTGAGGCCCCCCAACCTCACCTCAATACCCAATTCTTACAATCTTGCAAGTGCTACATCAAATAAAATCTGAGATTTTTCTTATCAAATCAAGCTTTCAATTGGTCTGGTGGAGTGAAATTTCTTTGCTTTCCTTGATTTTCTATATTTTTCAAGATAACCTTTCCTGCACAATCTGTTTCTTCAAATCAAGATAAAAATGTTTAAAGTATATCAATATCTTAATTATTGCATTCTTGCTATCCATTGCAAATAGCAAAATGTGATTTCCTTATTCAGTTGACATCACTACATTTTAGACTTTCTAACTTATCTTGTGATTTTCTTTCAAAAATGTGATGAATGCTACAGTATTGCACTTTAGATTGTGTTCCCTGAAAAAAAGAAGAATAGGGATGTCATTTTAATCTTTGATCTAAAAACTGTAATTCTAAGAATCAAAATAACTGAGATGAATTTTATGATACATAAATTAATTATTAATCCTATTTGATTTTTTAAAAAATGTGTCTTAGTTTGTAATACTCATCTCCCCTACCTAAGGAAAATAAGACATAAATGTTGATAGTTTATTTCCATTTTATCTTCTTTTCCACCAATGTTCATTTTCTGCTTTTGCCACCAGGGGAGGTCTCAGATTCTGGCAGTGATGAGTCTGATGAATCAGATGAAGACAAATTTCAGGATGGTTATGATGAGAATCTGATAGGTGATGATGAAGATAAAAAGAGACTAGAAGCCATGACAGAGAAAGAGCGAGAGCAAGAGCTTTTCAATCGCATGGAGCGAAGAGCGGCTCTTAAAAAAAGGTTAAGTTTTTTTGTTTGTCTTCATACATTGGTAATGCTAAGCTCTTCCTTAAAGAAATTATAGAAGTTAAATTGTTATACTTACCTTCCCTTTATAAATCCATGAAATAAATTTATTTATTTTTTCAAGGGGGAAAATTTTATTAGTTTACATTCACCTATCATTTCTAAAAACTTTGATTTGGTTTAGACTGGTTAGTTAGTGTTTACATTTATTTCAGTAGTATTTAATTTTATGGCATGCTAGTTAAATGAATATATTTTGTGCATTTTTTTGTTGTTTGTGTGTATGCATGCTTTTAATACCTAGATAATACATTGTGTAAATGCTAAATGCCCCATTTTTGTTTCTGTGCTTAGATTTGAGATTCAAAAGAAGTTGAAGAAGGCCAAAAAAGAACAAGAGAAATCAAAGCCGCAGTCTTCCGACCAAATGCTTCCAACAGTAAGTGAACGAAGCAAAGAGCGGCGTAAATACATGGAACAACGTAAAGATAATAAAAAGACCTCAGCTTTTCAAGATCTGAAAGCAAAAAGAGAAGAGCAGAAGAAGAAAGGTAAGCAGAGTTATTTTGTTTATGTTTGTGATGCTCATGATGTGGCGCTATCCGACCCCTCAAAAACTCACTACAGTATCAAATGATGTCATAGGGGTTAAGTTTCAATTGATTGAAGATTTTTTTTCACACTGATGTGGGAAATGTATTTAGCCCTTGACCAAAAAAGGTTGATCACCACTGATTTATGTGTTACAAACTTGCATATTGCTTTGACGCTGTTGTCAATTTGTCAGCTTCTTAAAATGGTCATTGAGATCATCCGGACTACTTGGTCATAGTAAGTTGAAATGAAACTTTCTCATGCTTTGTGAGGGATGCCCCAATAACCAGTGATAGTAAAAAAAAAAAAATGTGTGAGTGGTTTATGGCTTCAGCTAGCAATGAAGAGTATTAATTATTGTTTTTTTGTTTTTGTTTATTGTTCATTGCTCTGACTTATTAATAAATATGTAAAATAAATAAAATATAATAAATATGGTCATCTTCAATAGTTTTGTTATAGTTAATGGAAGTGGACAGTGTCCTTAAAACTCAGAAAACAAATCTTTTTAAGCCAGCTTTAAAAGGTTTATCATAAAAAAAAATATATAAAGTTCCGCACAGAAATAAGTCACATCTTTCCACACAATTATTCTGTGGTTGATCTGATTAGGGTTTAATTATAACAAAGTGGAATTGTTAAAATACTTTAACCATGTAAGAAAAATATAATTGAATATTTGACATTGCTCATTCACACAGCTGAATGTACATGGTAGAAACATGTTCAATTTTATGTATATTTTGTATGTACCATGAAGTGGGCATTTTAATCTATTAACAGCTGAACAAATTCAAGCACAGAAAAAAATTAAGGCCAGTGATATTTACAGTGATGACGATGATGATGAAAACAGTAGCGAAGAAGAGAAGAGTGATAAGGAGGAGCGAAAGAAGGAAACAAAGGAGCGGGAGCGTGAGCGGGAAAGAGAACGTGACAGGGAAAGAGAACGTGACAGGGAGGAAGTAGCCGAGTCCAGTTCAGATGAGAGTGACAGATCATCATCAAGATCAGACTCAGAGGAAGAGTAAGTCTTAACAAAATCATTTCTGCTAATAAAATAAGAAAAAATTAACATACTTTAAATGCTAGGTTTGCTTCGTCTTTAGTGAAAACCAACCTACATAACTTCTCATAATTATTGTTTCTTGTTTATATTTATTAATATTCAGTAATATCTATATTTCTCTAGCACTTAGCTTTCATAAACTTTTTCTTTTGTGTGTACATGATAGTTTGATTTCTTTACAGGGTAAGCCGACCAAAACACAGAAAAATCAAATACATATCAACTAAAGAGGAGCTAAGCAGGATACGACTATCTAGGAATAAAGTGGAAAAGTGAGTAATATTTTCACAATTGAACTAAATGGCCATTGCTCTTTACATTTCTTTCTCTATATATATGTATACAGTTTCAACTCATAAAATTAATGAAGCTGGGTCTTAGAATTAATGAGACAATTTATTTTGACTATAATTTTTTATGTTATTTTAAAATTACATTTAGTCTCAGAGCTGGAACTGAAGCGGCACTAAGAATTAGTTATAATATAAAGTTAAAAAGTATTTAACCTTGATGAAAAATGTTTTTCTACCTATCAAAATTCTTGGCTGAATTTTCCCATCTTTTCTTTTTCTGCCTTCAATGTTCCAAATCTTTAAACCTATTTTCACATGCTCATATTATCTGACTTTTGGCTCAATTGTTTTTCATTAGCAGCAATATAACTGTTGAACGGGGGAAGAGACTTTGTCATTCTAGGCACCGACTATATGAATATAAATGTACAAATTATTAATATTACTGCATTCAGATAAATTGATTCAACTTTCTTTTTTTTTTTTTGCTTTGTTACCTATGTGAGCATAACTATGTATTATCTCACAGATGGTGTCATATGCCATATTTTAAAAAAGTAGTCACAGGCTGCTTTGTGCGAATAGGAATAGGCAATCATGAAGGACGTCCTGTGTACAGGGTAGGTATTTCTTTTCATAAGTATGAACATTTAGGTAGAAGGTTTTCCTAAAAATTTCTCATATGAGTCAGTCATTTTAATATATACCATTTTATTCTTTCTGAGGAAAATATAACAAAAATGCTTTAAAATGTTTTACAAATCCATACTAAGCTATTTTTTGTGTATAAAATTTATAAAACTTTATAATTTTTTGTTTAATGCTTGATTCCAGGTAGCTGAAATAGTTGATGTTGTAGAAACAGCTAAAGTTTATCAACTTGGAACCACAAGAACAAACAAAGGATTGAAATTAAGGTAATAGTATTAGGCTAAGTTATTATTGGGTGTCATTAGAGTTGAATTTATAGGCTAAGTTATTATTGGGTGTCATTAGAGTTGAATTTATGTTTCTTGAGACTCTAGGTCAATGTTAAGGCTCCCCTTCACTTGCCAGAAGGAAAGAAATCTTTCTTCTGTTTGGGCTGGTTCCACGTAGTCACAGATTTGTTATACTTGTTGTTTTCTGAGGGCTCTATCTAAGAAACTTGGAACAAGAAAGCGAGGCCAAAGGCAGACCATCTCAGCCCTTTGAGGAAAGGTGTACAGATCATGACATGATTGCTGTAAGGTTTTCTCCATGACTTACTGTTTCTTTCTCTGAAATGCTTTTTTGATCTCTGGAGGTGGCTACAAAACAAGATATCACCTTTGATTTTTAACACTTGTGTAGTCTGTATCACTTAAATTTTTTTCAGAGATAAATAGACTAATTTCTGTAATGACTCAATAGTTAGACGCAAAGAAGTTGGGACTAATCAGGAATTTTCTTAGTGATACGACTGTACATTAAAAAACAGATTAATGGACAAGAGACCCACTTCAATAGTGCTTAGGAAAGGATGTGTTTTTTCTAGATCTGATGACGTAGAACTGTGTAAATAAATTGCTATGTTCTTTGAAAGAAGCATTTTTTATGCTATCTGTTGATGTATAAGGACATTTTCTAGTCAGTTAATTAATATCTAGAATAACAAGAACTCACTACTACAAGCAGCACCAAGTAACAGCAGACACACAACCTCTCAACATTTCTATTGGGACAAGTAAGGATGTATTCTGCTTATGATGAGCCTGTGAGGCTTATAATAAAGCTGTTTGACTGGGCATCCCTGGATGTTGTTTCTTCTTGTTCTCTAGGCATGGTGGAGCCGAGCGTGTGTACAGACTTGAGTTTGTGTCCAATCAGGACTTCTCAGACACTGAGTTTAACAAGTGGAAGGAAGCCATGGAGTTGGGCCACCATCAGATACCTACACTAGATGACATTGCCAGGAAGGAGGATGACCTCAAGCAGGCTTCTGAATACAAGATCAAAGACAAGGACATTGAAGAGGTAATTGTCAGTTGCAGTGATGACTTGACTCAAAAAGGTTCTTAGCAAATAATGCAATTCCTAATTACATTACAAAATGCTAAAATTAATACCAATAGAGATGTCTGTTTTATTTTATCATTGAGAAATATACTTATTTTAAGTTGTTTATATTTTCTTTTGTTAGTAGTATTTAAGCAATTTGACTATATTTCAAGGATGAAGTTTTTGGCTTTCATTTCTTGTCATTAACCTTGACTTTGTATTTCCTGCAGATAGTAGCAGAGAAACAGAAATTTAGAAAAAATCCTCACAATTATGCAGTGAAGAAAGCTGATCTTATGAAAAGAAAGGTAAGAACCAGTCTAATTTCCATTTTTATTTCATCAGAGTTGATGAAATGATAATTTGATTTATTGAATAAAACAAAGAATTTTATAGGTTGTTGTGAAGGGAGATTATTTTAAGAATACCTGAATATGTCTAATTGTTTTTTTATTTGTACCAATCAACTTAAACTGTTGATAGAAAAAGAACATTTTGGTGGTGCTATTCTTGAATTTTTATTGATATTTAAAAAATATTTTGACTTTTCAACATTAAGTTGTTTTTTTTTAACCTTTCAGGAACAAGCAGATATAGATGGCAATCAAGAGTTATCTCAGAAGTATGCTCAGGAATTAGAAGACTTGGAGGAAAGAGCACAGGAATTAGACAGGCGCCGCACATCTAACATCAACTCTATCAGGTAGAGTATACAGCAAATTTGATTTATGGCTGGTCAGAAGGGTTAGCAGTTTCACCAGGCTTGTCCTACTGTTTGAATATCTGCAAATAGTCTTCATTTCTTTGTGCATTGTTTGAAATGGTTATCTACCTCTCCCTCATGAAACTATAAAAGAAGTGGGGAGGTGTGGTATTTTTGTATACTTGTCATCCTTGTAAATGGCACTGGCAGATGGGTGTTCATGAGCTTTGAACTATTTTGATGTCATCAACATGTATTAGAAATTATTGTATATTTCTAACTTTTAAAACACTTTTTAGACAATATTGAACTTTGATAGAATAGAAAAGCATCATACTTTAAGTAATCCAGTTTTTTTTTTTTTTTTTTGGTATTAGGTTATAGTATGCATACAATTTACTGGAAGTAGCTTTTTTTTTTTTTAAACTTGAAAAATAATTGTTTTGACCTTTGTCATTGCTTCAAAGTTTAAAAAAAAAATGATTCAAATAACATGTGCATATCTACAAGGAATCTGTTAGAGACAGTTGTTAACAGACTCATGAAATGTCATCCCCAGCTACATAAATCAGAGAAATCGTGACAGAAACTTGGTGGAAGCAGAGGATGCCCTGAGGGCAGAAGTGGCTGAGATGAAAAATGCTACAGCTGACCCATTCACAAGAAGACACTGCCGTCCAACGCTTGTCACAAGGGTACAGTTGTACATTTATTTATATTCCCTATATGATAAGATTAGCATGCTATGTTCTTTAACATTTGTGTCACGTGTCCACCATAACCACCACAACCATCTTTACTTTCCCAAAGCAATGTGAGGTAGCCATTAGAGTTGGGTTGACTCAATGGCATACTGAAAATCAAGAAATTCAAAATCTCCTTTTTTACAGAAATTCAAAGTAGACACTTCTCAGTTCTAAAGCCAATCACTTTACCTCTGAGCCATCAAGCACTACATATAATTAGTAAATTTATTATATATATATAACCATCCATAAAATTGGCTTTAATTTGTTAATGTTAATTTGAGGCATGTTGGTACAATGGTACAGATCTTGGTTAAGTGTTCAGATCTCAATAAAGTCTGTTATTTTTAATTCAGAATTTTGTTCCTGTTTCTTAATAGACAATAGGGGGTCAGGAGAAAGTCAAGTTGACTGGTCATTGTGTTGGCTACATAACACCCTTGTTAACCAATGGCCAGAAACAGATGAGCTTCAATAAATAACTTTGTTTGGTATCTCAAACAAGAGAAAGAAATAGTACTTGACTGAAGTGGTATAAGCTCTCTTGTCCTTTTTATATTAGGCGGTCTCTGAGGCTTAGTGAACACAAGCATGAAATAGAAGCAGTAGATAACTATACAATCTTCTAAGTTCATAGACTCTTTGCTAGCAGAGTGGTTACCGCATTGGCTTGAGAAGGCTTTAGCTCACAAGTTTGAATTCAGGTCGATTCCCTTTTTTATAACTACATTTAAAAAGTGATCACCCAGATTTCCCTTTTCAATTGATCCAGACAAGTGATAGGGTCTTAGCGTATTGAGAATGCTAAAAGCGTGAAATTGCGCTAAACAAAAACAAATGGTAAAAAAAATTTTTCTAATCTCACAGATTTATTTTTGTTAGTCTAGGTCTATTACAAATTTAATTACATGATTGATCCAAAATAATTGTTACACAGTAATATAAGCTTTGTTTTTTTCCAAAGTATTTTTTTGTATTTTGCTTGACCTACTGTTGTGAAATTATTTGTGCATTTTATTATTTTCCAGACTCACGAAACCAAAGGATTGAAAAAACCAGATGAGCCAGTTAAAGTAAGCAAGAAATTTACTTGAACTATTCTGTCATCTTTATGACTAAAAATCATTAGGATTTTTTTTTTTTTTGTTGACCAATTTGAAATATTTGCATTCTTAGGAATTTTTTGTATCTAAGAACAAAGTTTAAAAATGTTCACTGATAAATAGTGACTGACTATTAATAAAGCGTATTAATCTTGTGTGGTGTACAGAAGTCAGCAGTGGCGTCATCTCTTGACCCTGCAGGTTCAGGCGTCCCAACATCCAAGTCTGCTCACAATGATTTAGTCATGGTAAGTTCATCTATTTAGTGTGGACAAAAACATCATGAAGGCTGGACAGTATATTACACTAAGTAGTGCAAAATGTTGTTGATAACTCCGCTGATAGGTAAAGTAGTTGTCCAAGCTGAAAGTCCCTTCTGAGATTTTAATAATTATTATTAAAAGTTATTTGTAAAAAAAAATGATAATTATACATTATGACAAGACAATATTTAGTAAGAATTTATGAAAACGTATAAATATTATTTATCTTTCAAACTACTGTCAAGGCCAAATTCAGTTTCAAATTTTTTAACTTCAAGGTTATATATATAGATTATAGATAGATATATGTGTGTGTGTGTGTATATACATATATATATACAATGTCATCAAATTTGAACACCCATTAAGTTGGTTGTAATCTCATAACTATGTGACAGAAAAATAACAGGAGCATCAACTTTGTTCTAACAATACTGTATTAAATAAAATATATTTTATATTAATTTGAGACAATTATTCAAATATTCTGGATAAAGGGATCTACAAAAAATGACAATCTCTTGAGTTCTTGTTGTCCCAATTGTTCTCCCTTTATTCATGTTTTTAAACAAATTGTTATTAACTAACATTTGCATCACTTCAGCTGGGCAGTCTATTGAAGAATCATAATCACAATGTACTGCTCTTTAAAATAGGGAGCTGACCGGACGGATGGACAAGAAAGGAGACTCTCTGATGACCTTTTTGCTGTCCATGATTTCGATATTAAAATTGACCTGGATGTGCCATCTGGTGGTAAGCTTGATTTCTAATAGGATTTGCTTTTCTGACAACACTATCTCAAATCTGGATACTTATTTTGGTCAAAAATAATGTTTTTTCCTAAATGATTAATACAATTCATTGGACATGACTGGAAAATTGTATTTATGCAGGATAATAATAATATTTTTTTCTTACTATTTTGGAGATGGCTGTCTATCTGCCTGTCTGTCTGGTAACAATTTTGTACTCATTATTTTGTCCACTTGCCATACTCAGTTCAAGTTGAAACTTTGCACAATTATTCATTGTCTTAAAAAAAACATGAATCAATAATTTAATTAATTAGTGGTAATTGGCTATATTTTAATACTATATTTTTTAAACATCATATCATGTTATTCTTTTTACTTACAATGTAAGCAATAATAATAATAAACATCTATTTATTGGTCCACTCCTGTCACTGTGAATGTGATTAGTTATAAGCTTGTTTCTGTGTGTGATCTCAACGCAGGTGTAAAACTTTCTGTTCAATCATGAATCACCTCTAAATCATCAGCCTTCCCTCCTCGCTTCTAAATGACTTAAGATGAATATGTTATCATTTTCTTCTATGCTTCATTGTTGAAATTTTATAATTGGGATGTTGTTTTTAACCCCATTTTTGTCTTAGAAATTTTTATATTTTATGAGAAAAAGTTATGACAATATTAGCCTTCTATAAATAATTTTTAAAAAATTTCTTTAGGTGGGCAGGTAGTTGTTCCGACTCCACCTCTTCATAATCCACGAGACACAGCCCCTAGACGATCTTTAAATCTAGATGACTACAAGAAACGCCGTGGGCTGATGTAGTGACAAGATGAAAGATAAATCATTTTACAATAACAAAGTAAGTCAGAAAGCAAATTTTCTTTCATGTCATCAATACATAAATCTTTGATTTAACCGAACATCTTATCCTCAAGTATAGATCTTATTCACATTGGAAGTCATAGAATTAAGTAAAATCTTTAAAACTGCTCAAGAAAAGATTAAGAAAAGATTTGATGTTAATTGTGGCTGGATGGTAAAGTAGTGTTTCAATCCTGGCTTAGTTTTATATTTGGGACAGCTCTGTTGACTTGTGTTTTCTGGAGTAAAAGATTGTTGGTCATTGTTCTGTTGAGACTTGAAAATCATTATAGTTTTCTTGTTTTATCTTTGCAGCCTTGGGAGATGTCATTTGTACACATTGATGTAACATGAGAAGATTGTGCTTGAAAATGATTGGATGGTTGTGTTTAGCTGACGATGTGGATTTCTTACAGAAGCCGAGGCTGATTCATTAGTCGTTATAGACACTCTTGTTAATTATGTACATATTTATTTGCCTCAATCCAAACAATAATACAAAGAAAGTGTAATTATTTTTAAAGAATTTGTTGACATGTGCTGGCTTGGCTGACGACCCCTCACGATCATCGAGAACTTAATGAAATAATAGACAGCTTTACCTCTGTTGTCCATATTAAAATACTTACAGACTTATGTTCTATACCTGAGCCTAATAGGCATCTTTGTCCTAATTGTACAAGTAGTTAAGGGTTGGAAACTATTGATGCCATGCTGACGATGTATAACTTATGTGAGTTGATCTGAATTATGTGTGAGTGCTAGTATGTAGATTATAAAGTATGTTTTGTACCATGTCCATAAAGCAGCTGGTTTAGATTTAAGCTGTAGGTTTATGATTTCATGATTATTATTATATATATATTTTTTCAAAATGTTGTTTTCTTAATAAACTCGATTAATGTAAAATTTTTATGTTAGTGTGTGTGTACCAATATTGTCTACGTTGACAAACTGTTCAATCAGTATTATCACACATCATTTATTCAGAATGGGCAAATTGTTTGCGTCTAACACAGGTAATATATTTGTGGTGAAGTCTGTTTTAATTAGAGCAGATGTTCCCCCACTTTTTTGAGTGAAGATTCCATTTTGTAAAGCTAATGTGACCCCATAACATCAGTGAATAAGAAAAACGTTTCCTTATATAGGCTTAAAAGTACTTTCTTACACAGAAATGGAGTCACCAAACCAAATGAATTATTTTAATGGTTTGGACAAGTTTCGGATGTTCCTTCAGAGTTGACTATCTAGACCCTAGCCCAGACCTCTTGTCTGATGACGGGGGATGGCAGTAGGCAGGGTATGAACCTGGGGCCAACCATTGAGACGGCAGATTGAGAGTCCAGTGCAGAGTTTGAACCTCGGGCCATCGCGAAGACAGATCGACAGTCCAGTGCACATACCGCAAAACCAGACAGCCATATTTACTCCTAGAATAAGTGTTACATGGTTATGTTTTATTTTTCAGACTTTTTGAGATAATTGTTACTTTTAAATTTGAATTAACATTTTTTTTTATCTTAAATTCATTTAGGATTGATATAATATTTGGGAGAACCCCAAAGAATGGTGCAACCCATTCCACCTTTTTATGTTTCTTTGTTCTCAGGCTTGTGCCAGTTGGTAACTATTTGTAACATGTGGTCACAATGGTTTCTTGTGTTCTAAATTTGATAGTCTAGTTTTCATTAGGAGAATATGTTTTAGGGCTTGCTTCAGCATAGTTTTATGTAGGCCAGGGTCAGGAATATTTTATTAGAATTAGTTGCCAACTTTTTAAACCAGTTCTATTTATTGTATACAATAATGAAATTCTGTAGTAATTTATGGCATGTAGACATTACTTGTGTAGGTTTGTTGAGTGTTGTATAATGTTTATTTGTCAGTGTTTTGAATGTTGTGAAGCACCAAGACTTAGTTAATGATGGTAAATGATACTGCCAACTACAACTGTAGACAAGTTGAGGTACTGCTAACTAGAAATATTGACAGGTTGCAACCTATGCTAATATATTTTAACATTCAAGATTCACAATTGTATATGGATACATGATGTTCAGGCAAATTGTTTAACACGTGTGTGTGTGTGTGTAAACAAAATTTGAAATTGTTCTTAGTGAAAAGTTTGTTTTAAAAGTGAACATATTTGAATATTCTAATGTTGTCCACTTAATGTTGTCCAAATTTGATATGTCATTGATTGTAGAGATCATCACTATTCTATCATTAAAACATCATGAGTTTTTTGAAGTGTTGATTCTTTGAGGAATATTACTGACTGGCCTTTAGCTGCTGGCAGTTTCTTAGATTGTGTTCAAACATTATGTAAGACTATTTCTCTAACACCTATTTCTAAAATTACTTAACTATGAGATTTTTTTTATGATTCCTCTTGCCCTTGATAGAGATTATTCTAGTACAACCTCGAAGTATGGAAGAACTAATATAAGACAAAAACAAAAGATGTCTGGCTGAGGAAAAAGATGGACTGAGTACTGTTCAGAGTTATACAACTTTGAAATCTCAGGAGATCCCAAAGTCCCTGCAGTAACCAACATTGAGGAATAACCTATTATTCGTTCGGAAGTAACATCAGCAGTGAAAACATCCCAGGAGATCCCAAAGTCCCTGCAGTAACCAACATTGAGGAATAACCTATTATTCGTTCGGAAGTAACATCAGCAGTGAAAACAGTCCTGGTGAACTTTTACAGGCTGGAGGAGAAACCATGATAAATGCACTTTTTAAGATTTGCAACAAGATCTGACAGTCAGAGGAATGGCCCAAGCTCTGGACCCAATCACTCATCATCACTCTTCCAAAGAAAGGAAATATACAATTCTGTCAAAACTACCGCACTATCAGCCATCCCAGTAAAGTCCTGTTAAAAATTATATTAAACTGGCTAAAACCAATAGACAAAAATAGAACTTTAGGCAATAGCAAAAATGCTAAACCTCAGAATTCAAATTGCCTCATTATGTCCTTCTATGGATCATCTCAAGGATGATGAGATGAGAGCCTGGGCATTAGCTGTGGTCAGAACGACGCCCCCCCCCCCCACACACACAGCAGTTTGCTCTTCTCCACGCACCCGATGTATCCAAAGGAACGGCAAGTGCCGATACAGTTTGGGGTCAGCGGCGTAGCAGGCTCTGCCAAGGTGTAGCACTGAGTGCTACAAACTGCCTAAAGGTAGCTGACTCCTGAATTTTCCTTAGGGTTGACTTCCGAAGCCTTTCCCACGATAGGGTATAGCTACAAGAGGTTTGAATTCAGAATGTTCTTTCTCCTCTATGGGTAGCCAGCAATGGCTGGGGTTACCAGACACAAGTACACCCGGGGGAGGACAAAGCCTTATAAAGGAGGACACACACACAAGTAAACTTAAAAAACAAGATCTTGGATTACACTATTTGAGGAAAAAATATCAGCCAATCAACGGCTCTAGAAATTGACTATATTTAGTTTCGTATTTCTCAGACACATCACTTTCTCAGCTGTACATCATTAGCACAAACGTTGTTGTGGAACTCCGTGGACGACATTCACTTAGGATGACACAAGAAACAGGGTTGATGCAGCAATTTGACTCCACAATGACCTGCTAACTACTGTCCAAAAAAAAACTACAACTTTATCTCTATGACAACATCACAAGGTCCCCCTTGCTCGAAAAGACTTTTCTTCAGGAAACCGTAGAGGCCTATCAGGAAAAAGAAGAGGAGGCTGACAGAGGAAGCGATGACATAAAAGAATGGACAGGCCTGTCATTGAAATAGATTCTATGACTTCTATCCAAGGCAAAAAAAAAAAAAAAAGGGGAATGGAGAAAGACGGTCAACAGATCTTGTGTGGTGCCCTAACGGTTCATCAAGGTAATGAATAGGTAAATGTGACTATCTGTAACGGTATAGTAGATCTTTAACCACCTTCCAACATTAAAATAAATTGAGAATTGGTTGTTCCAATATTCCTCTAGAATATGTCTCAGATGTATGTTTGAAAAATAATTTTAAATTGAAATAAATGTGAAGCTCAAAAATAAATAAACACAAAAGCAAGAAACAGTTATTTATTATGAAGGATTGACCCCCCCCCCCCCCATTTTTTTTTGGGGGGGGGGGGGCTCGTATAAATCAGAAAGGCCAACTTAATTTTTTTTTAAGAAAAAGAATTAACAAAGAAAATGCCCTATATGCTATGGTTTATCTCTGCTAACAACATATAACAATAATACTAAAAGTACACATAGTCTTGCATGGGCGTAGCCAGGATTTTTTTTCTGGAGAGGGGGAGTTGGGGGGAATTTTTTGTCCCCCTCCCCGCAAAAAATATATGCGTGTGTGTGTGTGTACGTACATGTGTACATAATTAATCTTTATTACATTCTGATCCTTCATTCTTTCGGAAGACGTTTATTGTACCCTAGAATAGGTTCTTCCTGGAGTTAGGGAAACAAATTCAGACTCTTCGCCATTGCCATCAAGGAGGGGGGGGTTAAGGGAGCGCTGTGAGTTCCCCCAGTGCGGGGGCGAAGCCCCGCCGCCAAGCACTATTTCTGGTATCGAAAGCGAACAAAATACATATTCTGAGGTATCTACAGTGCATTAACCTGTTATTAAAAAGTTTTATTTAAATTAAAAAAAAACCTTATGTGCTATTCTTAATGACTTAGATCCACCCAGGCAGTTCTGCGCCAATACGGCAAGCAGCTTTCACAAAAATCTGTCACTGGCAATGTCTGAAGTCTCTTCCCACCTGCTCTGAGGACCTCCATGAAATTGTGGCGCCAAGTTGTACTAGAATGTGCCTGTTTGCGCTTTCCTCGTAATGGTCTCCATGCCATCACAACTCTTGGTATGCGTAATTAATTTTGTCGAAGAACATGTCCCGCAAACCTCATGCGACGCTCTGTCACAACCTTACTAAGGGGTCGTCTCCCAGTTCGGCATATGATTTCCTTGATTGAGACCCGATCTCTATAACTGACTCCTAAAATCCGTCTTAGCCATCTTTGTTGAGTCATATTTAGTCTTTTTCAATTACGGCAGATGGCTATTCACCGCACTTTATTAATGGAGCCCAACCACTACGCTCTTGGAATTAGATGACTGAAGTTTGCTTTAAATTTTATATCGAAAAGGGAAGTTTTATCGTCAAAATAATTTTTTGGGGGCTTTAAACTTTAAAAAATTCTGTGGACCTTATTCTTCTTAATTCAAAACCCCTTAGCTAGCTACGCTCATAGAATTAGGTGACTAGTTTGCTTTAGAATAAAATTGAAGAGAGAGGTTTTAAATCTCAAAACTCACAGTATGGGGGTATTTAAACTCAAAACCATCAGGAGGAGTTTTAAACTTAAAAAAAAAGCCTTCTGGAGGAGGGGGTTTAAACTTGGCTTGTTTACGCTCATAGAATTTTGAGTGTGTTATATGCATTTTTATATTAAAGTGATATTTTTTTTTAGCTTCAAACCCGCTGAAGGGTTTTTTTAAACTCAAAAACCCTTAGGCTACGTTCATAGAGTTTTTAGTGTGTAATTTGCTTTTTTTTATATTGAAGTGGTTTTTTAGCTCTAAACACTTATGGAGGAGGGGGGTTTAAACACAAAACCCCTCTTGGCTACGCTCATAGAATCTAGTGACTGATGTATGGATATTCTTATATCGAAGAGGGGGTTTTATCGTAAATTTCGGAGGGGGTTTTAAAATAAAAAAAAACCTCCTTAGCTATGCTCTTAGAATTTGGGGATTTGTCGTTTGCATTCTTTTTTTTTTTTGGTTTTTATAGAAGAGGGAGATTTGACTGCAAAAACCCTGGTAGTGGGTTTTAAACCCTAAACCCCATTGGCTGCGCTGGGGCAAGTGATGGTTTAGTATTAAAATGTCAACTAAAATAAACAGAATCAAAGTGAAAAATCAGTCACTAAATTCCGATCTCCAATCCCCCCCCCCCCTGGCTACGCCCATGTAGTCTTGTATCTATAATATAATAGTAATAAATCATTCGTTGATTTCACCATTTCTTATAACGAAAAAATGGCGACATAAAACAAGAAAATTGACTAGCTTGGCAGCACTGTCCTGAATCTGTTATCAGTTGCACAATTATCTCTCCTCATTCCCCCATACTCTGTCTCTCTCCTCTCTTTCCTCTCTCTCTCTCTCTCTCTCTCTCTCTCTCCGAGCACGTCTACCCCAATAGCTGCAACAGCTCAATATTGGCAGGTAGGTTTTTTTTCTCTACATTTCCTGTGTCCTGTGTAGGCCTACACTGATACTCTCTTCCCCCCCCCTCTCTCTCTCTCTCTCCGAGCACGTCTACCCCAATAGCTGCAACAGTTCAATATTGGCAGGTAGGTTTTTTTTCTCTACATTTCCTGTGTCCTGTGTAGGCCTACACTGATCCATACGATTACCAGCGAAGGCTTATGTTTGGGGAGACTTCTCGTTATTTATTATCATTATAGCTTTTATATAGCATGCTCAGAGCGGGGAGGGGGGGTATCTAGGAGTTGGTTTTCCGTGCTGCCTTTAGGTGCTCAGTAAACACAACTCTGCCCGAACCTCGAGCCCCCTTCTAGGTAGCCAAGCCAAGCCAAGTTCAAGCGCACTTGGCCTCTCGACCATGCTTCCCACCAATAGCGTTAATAGCATTCTTCCTTGCAAAATAAAAACATTTCTTATTGAAGTGAGCTACAAAAAACAACCAACCCAGACTTTGGCAACTTGAACAATGAGTTGTGAGGGTGTTGTGTTAAGTTTGTGTACAAGGTAGCTCATTAGATCATTAAACCTTTCAATCCAAATCTGATATTTGTGTGCAATAGAATTTCAATTAGCATATAGTATTGTTATTTTATAACATATGTAGGCCAACTATATTCATATACCTTAGAACTGCTCTCCCAGTGAGTTCCTGGGCGAAGCCCCGACGCCAAAAGCGTTATCTTGCATTCTTCACTGCAGAAACGCATTCTCCTGACATCTACAGCTCATTATTCATCCTATTAAAAAGGAACTTTTGAAGATTTTTTTTAACTTGAAAAATGTTCTAATGTGAATTTTAAACTAAAAATTTAGGCTACCTTCGTGATCATGCTATGTTGAAAACTATTTGTGTTAACTATTGTCTGGATTGTTAGAGATGCCTACATGTCAAAAGGGAAATGTGTATTTTCAGACCTGGAAATGTGTACTTTGAGGGGCAAATGTGTATTTTCATAAATATAAAGAAATATACCTACTCAAGAAAGACTAAAAATCATTCAAGCACTTAACATACACGAAATGCAGCAATCCTAAAGTTAACACACCATAAAGTTATATAAGACAATTTGTATATTTGTCCAAATTTTTACACTTTTAAACCTTTTAGACCAGATCTAATGGTTTGCTTAGTTGTATCAGTGACATCTTATTCTATAATAGTAATTTTGATTATATGTAATTTCTTTACAAGACACTGAAAATACTTTATCTCATTTTGAATAAAATTCAGATTTTCTTCTTTCAGACAATTCTTTGCAGAGTTAGTAATGAAAGCTTTGGCATCCTCTACACACTAGCGGATCCAGAGCTTTGGAGTTGGGGGGGGGGGCGGCTGAGTGGACGGCGCCAGTGCCTCTACAATCATTTTAAAAACAAAACATTTCAGAGGTTTTTTCAGGCATTGTCATTAGTCATTGTTTCTAATATTAAAGCTGAGCTATTGAGTCTGCTGAATAGCTGTTGTAAGATAAAGCTATTTATTCTCGTTTCTGATGCTTGAAGCTGCATTATAAAAGAAGGGAGGGTGCAAGGAATCAAGAATTTAATAATTTTTGTCATCATAATAAAGGTTTTCTTTTGCAAACACACTCAACCTTAAATGCCCCTGATTTCAGTTGCTAGTGACTATAACAGTAGCTTTCGATCTAACATTGAAGATACGTTCTGCAAGTCAGGAACATCAGTTTGATTCCCTTTATCATGCTAAGAGAGAAAGATTAAGCTCAAGCAAAATTTCTTCTATTAAAACCTCTCCCTTCTCACTTTCTTCTCAAAAGAACTCTCTCCTGAATTTGGTGGTTTACAAAATATCAAATCTAGATCTAGAATAGATCTATTAATATATAGTATAATAGTTCTGTATTCAGCTTCATTGACAGTTCATTGTTTTGTAATAGGCATAGGGCTTTTTAAAGGTATCGTGTGGTCCTGATTTACCAGGAGCTCCTGGTAATCTCCAAAAATTGTAAAATATACGAAAAAGTCCTGGAATTCTCAGGAAATTATTAAAAATGTTTTGAAAACTCATAGAAATCTCATAAAATATATAGACTTTGGGGTGTCATTCAATACGGAAAACGCCAATCCTTCGCGCGATAAGTAAAAACGGCATTATGCATTCTAACTGTAGGCAACTCTGGGATTGTATATATTGATGCCTCTACGGGCTAGTTGCGATCAAAGCTTCTACATTACATACTCCAGTAGTCAACTAAACTTTTGAACATTCTACATATATTTCAAATTTTTGTTAGCAATTTATTGGCTCTACTATATCCATTTACCGTAGAACTGTGAAAGTGTAGACTAGTTATGATCAAAGCTTTTACATTAAAAACTCTAGTAGTCAAGTAAATAGTACAAACAGAACATTTCTTGCGTTTATCTGTGTTGTATTATCTCCCCTTGCAAAGTGTCTACAATCAACAGGGGGAAGCTATCCAGTAAGCAATCCAAATTTAACCTTTTATCCGTTCGCCTCTAATAGAAACATATAACTAGATGTACACCCAGTAGTAACCCATTCATCCTTCCCATTCAGCAAATTGCTTCACTGACTACCTCACCTAATATGGCGACAATAAATAACACATTATGACACTTATAGCCAGTTGTGTGCAGTCAGGGGTCCCCTTAGTGGGCAGTGACGCGTCGCCAAAGGCTGCATAGGCAGGGATAGGCAACTCCTTACAATATTAGTCGCATCTCAAAAGCGCAGTTTCTGTTTAAATAAATCTTAATGGCAGCAGGTAGGTTTAGAACCCGGGACAACGGAGCGACAGTCCAGAGCGCCTCCCACCCTAACCAGGCAGCCAGATACGGGGGAAGGCAGGGACAGGAGACCAAGCAACGTAAGCGTTAAAGGCCATGTGATCTTATCCCAGTCCTGACTGGCAACTTAACGTTGCTTTGTTGGTGGACTTCTATATAGCCTTATTGTCTCCTCCCTTGCTCCCCCCCCCAAAAAAAAAATAATATTAAAAAAATAAAAATAAAATTAACAAATCGGAACGATTGGGCGTGAGATAATAAATATGATCCTAATGTATTTCCGACTGTAGTGGCCTAACTCAAGCAAAGCTTCCCTTTATCATCTGTTACTAAAGCTGACAGTTAACGAAGGTATCATACGGCAAGCACAACGACCAATCTGGCAACCTCTTTTAGTTTCTTCAATATCAGGTTGGTTGGACTCGTCCTCATCGAGATTTGAACTTGAACTCTTAGAGTTCCATGTGCGATGCACAACTCTATATTAAAATTTCAGATATCCTCATTTGTCAGTTATATGACCGATTTCATAAGTGTAGATAAGTCGTTAATGCTCAGGGACATAAGTTCTGTAACACCAAGCAGATTGGCTTCACTTACTTGCTTTCCACTGAGCGAGCGATAAAAAAATGTTTAGATAGAGACGCACTTTAGGTATAGGAATGGTTATCTGTAAATACACTGATGCATATTTTTTTTACAAACATTTGGCTCGATTTGGTTTTTGTCAAGCTCAACTTATAGGAGGGGTCAAGCACGTCATCTTGAATCAAAAGAATCCGGGCCCATGGGTATTTTGCTACGCCACTATTTAAAAGCATGCCACATTTGAGAAGAAAGTACTTGTACATTTAATCTCATTTTCAATTATGAAAAAAAAAAATATTTCAGTAAAATTGAGTTTGTGTAGGGAAGCCCTAGTTTGAGACTCCCCCCCCCCCCCCCCCCCCCCGCTTTGACCTAACTCTGGAGCTGCATATGTATAGGCTATTACGAACACGCTACACGCGGACACTCGAGTAGTATTGGGGGCCTGCGTGCTCTAGCTACTCTTTGTTCTGACAAATGCATGCAACTAGAAGCTCCATCGCGAGGGTATTTCAAGTAATCTAATAAATAACGTATTGGCATTTGCAGCGTGCTTAGCGTATGTTATTTATGCACAGGGGTTTCCTGTGTTCGCAGTTGTCAGTCGCGTAAACAAGAGCTTATTAGGCCCCCACACAGGGGCGTCGCAGTATTATCTTTTATCGACCATTTGGCAACGTAAAATTATATCATGGACGTATCACTTCAAACATTTGTACGAGTCAATTGATAAATGTATAACTTTGTACAATGTTGTTTCACGTCACCTTAAATCAAAAGAAAATAGTCTGGGTATTTTTGTTTGTTTGTTTTTAAGTGTAACTGGGTCTCACGTCTGTTAGATGTCTAGTTATTCCATTGTTATTCACTGCCTTGTATAAAATGTAGATTAGGTCTATTTGGTAACTATTAGCTTTTTTTTCGTTTCAAATATTTTGTAAATATATGTAACTCATGGCTGCCTGGTCGTGCGGTTAGAGCGCTGAACTGTCGTTCGGTCGTCTTGATGGTGCCGGGTTTATACCCTAGCACGCTGCCATCCCCCCAACGGGGAGGTTTGGGCTAGGTAGTAGATTATCTTCAACTCTAAAGGAACATCCGAAACATGTAGAACACTACTACTCCGAAATGTAGTACCATTAATGGAGAAATGGAAACCTATATAACCTCGATAAAACAAAAAGCTAGAGCCTTTGGTCTAGTGCCGTTGTCGCTAAACTCGTCAGCCAAAAGAGCCAAATTAAATGAATCAAACAATTGAAGTTGATTCAAACAGCCTTTTAAAAAAAAGTTGTTGGATACATTTTTTTATGGATAGTAATAAGAATTAAAAGTACAATGTCGAGCTAATCTTGGCTAACAATGGAGTTGAAGCTAGGTGCTGAAACAAATGTCTTGGCATAATATGTTTTAGTTTAGAAACATCTCCAACTGCTCCACTGATGTTACCAATGATTTTGTCTTTCCCTGGAAAGTAAGCGGGAAGTTCATTTTGTTTGTAGTGCTCATCGTTCGAGGCAAGTTTCAAAGCCGTCACCAATAATTTGATCTAAGTTTATGTGTCACTATATAAGTATGTAGACTCAATGTCACTCAAATAAGAAACTAACAGCAAGGGCTAGTTTCTTCAGTTGATTCTACAAGTCAGTAATACTAGTTGTAAAAACCAACATTTCTTTCCTCTCCAGATCTTTCAGAACAATTGTTTCGTAAACTTCATGCAATTTGCTTTTCAGTAAACAGAAAAGCGAAATGTTTCATCTCGATAACTAACCAACCATAGACTTATATATTATATCTATTATATCTAGACTGGAAATGGGAAACAAATTCTTATCCGCGATTGATCGATTCACAGACTTATAAATATAGATTTTTATGTACGTAATTCTTTTTCAAGCTGTAAGGGAAGTCGCCCCAATCAATCTTTTCTGTCTTAGAAAAGTAATGATCTTTAGTTTTCAAAGTTTAGAAATAATGCAAAATCATTTCTCGGATTTTCTTTAGAATGGACTATTAATCACAGAAATATATATTCACGCAAATATATGAAACAAAGCCATTTCCTGTTAGTTTCCATTGAAATAATGTTTCAAAAATCCTAGATCGAAATAATTAACGTCTGTTGATTTTAATCATCTAATGTACATTTAAATAGATTGATTACCTAGATATTTCTAGATTATGTATCTATTAATTGCAAAATAATAATTATGAGTTCAATTACTAGATCTAGACCAAAAAATTAAATTATATGTTACATAGGTTAGGGTTGAAAAAATACTATAACTCTTTGCTTCTGATAACTACTTTACAAAACAACGCCTTGTTTTAACTTTTTACAAAATTTTCACATTTTTTTTGTAGTGTGAAAAGATCTCCATGTCCAGTCTAGATATAATATATATAGGTCTATGAAACCAACCTTCTTATGCAGCAGAAGAGCTTCATATCTACCCATAGACATAAATAAATATAGACTGGCCGATTAAAGAGTTTTATGAAACGAAAATTTGTGACTTGCAATTTTATGTAATTTATTATACAGCATTTATGAGAAGTATAAAAGTTAAGTATTCATATCTATTTCAGCTATAACCTATATAAGTATTACAATATTTTCACTAATGTTTTGTTAAATCTCTAAGAATGAAGATCATGCAATTTTTCATAATTCGGAAATCCGAATACAATAGATAAATAGTAGTCACTATTGCTGAGCAGGCATGTTTGCGGAACAGCTCGTTGAAATTAGTTAAAATCTACTTAATTTTGAAATTTTCTGCTAAACTACTGTAACGGTACTGCGCATGGTCCATTTCTCTACATTTCCAATATAAGGGTTTTCCTTTCACAGCAGAAATTTAATTTTGACTCCAGGTTAAAGTTGACAGGTGTGGAATCGTCCATTATTTTTCACGTACCAGGAGAACCGCATAGGTCAGGGATTAAGGCTTTTTAAAAATGATAATGACACATCACCTGCATGATACACATATTTTTAGGTTTATAAATGGATGTGGAAAAACTTAATGTCGTAGCCTTGTACCAGGAATTTAAGCTAAAAAAATTTGGAGATGTTAACCCAGTTTTTAAATTTTTAAAAATAGTCACAACTGTGGGACACTATAGATGTCATTTATTTGACCTGCGCATTTAGCTTAATATTTACATAGTGATTTAGATTATCTGAATTTAAATATGAGTTTGTATTAGTAAACATAAATTTAAAAACATTTAGACAATAATATTACATATAATATATAATTAATGATTACCAGACGTCCAGCAAAAAAGAGGACAAATCATAATATCAAATACTATCATATAGGCCTATATAATATTAATATAACAAAAAAGAATTAAAGAATAGTGGAAAATAAAATCTTGTAAGGAAAATCAGGGTAGTGTGACGTCAGTTAAACTAAAGAGTTAAAGAATTAAAAAGTGACAATGTGTTGTCTTTAGCTTTAATAAAAAAAGATTAATGTAAAGGATAAGGAGTTCAAGTATTATATAAGACTAATAAATATATGCTTTATATAGGCTTTGTTCCGACATTTTTACCGTGTTCCGCAATTGTGACTTCTTAAAAAATCCTGTTCCGTAATTGTGACTGACCATATCTCAGTCGATTTGAATGTAAAATTTAAATATCTGTTGAAAAACTAAACAATGCGTCTATTTTTATCGGAAAATGGATGGGCAATGCCTAGATACTTTTAGTTTTTCCATAGGTCTAACCATTACGAGCAAAAAATTGAAAACTAAAAGTAGCTGCAAACTGTTCCGCAATAGTGACACTCTACTCTCTACACGTTTTCAAGCTACATGAAGTTACTTCCTTCGGCCAGTCTCTATTTATTGATGTCTATGTATCTACCTCAATAAGACATTCTTTCAATTAGTGATAGCAAAAAGCTTTAGCTACAATGGATTTGATAATCGTAATCACCGATTCCTTTAATTTAGTACATTTGGAAATGTACTTTCTGGTGTGCAATACACTGGGAACTGTCACGTGATTCATTTTTTTCTTTCAAAGTAGCGACATTCCCATTTCTTGCACGTGTCTGAGTGTCCGTTCTATCTGTTGAACTCGAGGCAATATATTATTTTTTTAAAATTTCATTTTAATTTACAACATTTGGTTTATCTACTGCAGGCGTTTGTCCTTTGAATGGCAATAATCCCCAAAGTTCCTCTTTAGGGCCTTAACTTGAGATAATAACTCACACAAGAATTGCATGCACCCGCCGTCGTTGACCAGGCCGTCTAATGGTTAAACATTAAATTGATAAAAAAAAAGTGACTGTACGGTACCTATTCTACTTCGTTGAATTGACTTTAAAATATTTCGGCGCGCAGCTATGCAACGGATATTAGAACCACATGTATTCAAACAATTCGTACGTTTGTGCTTTCTAAAAAAAAAGTGCATATTTTTTTTCTGTAGGTCTGTGTTTAAAAAATGTTGACTCGTTTCTAACAAAATATAATAGTAAACAATATTCCGTTCCTGCACCAAACATTTTGTGTGTGTGTGAGTGTGTGGAAAAGCTGCAGCGAAGGAGTCAATAAGAGCCTCATGTGGCTCGAGAGCCGCAGTTTGTGACCCCTTGCGTAGTCACTAGTGTACTCTAGTTTCTTGTTTATTCTCAAGATAAAAAAATCCTAATAAATTCAACTGTTATGCCTACAAGTGTCTCATATTAAAACCCTATGTGTCATGCATAAGGAATAAGACCGTAACGTGTATATCTTTTAATGTAGCCTTGACACTGTTCGCTTGAGCCTACTTTTATTGTAATGTTTAGAAGTTGTTGTTTTTTATTGTTTGAACCAGCGCGGGAGAAGTAGCAAATAAAACAATTAAACGAGAGATGACATTCTTCACTAGTTGATTTCTTATGAATAGATACAGGCAACAAAACTTAGAGACACTTCAGGACAGAAGAAAGTAATTAGGCCTATAATACTATAATAATACATAAAACTCTAAATACTAATTTACACATTGCAAAACAAAACCTAATGAAATACTAGAAAAACACGAAGATAGAGGCATAATTCTTATTCCTTATGTTAAAACAAATTTAGGGTGCCCATGAGTCTACCCAAGGGGCGCGGTGGCTGAGTTGTTAAGCGCTTGGCTTCCGAACCTGGGGTCCTGGGTTCGAATCTCGGTGAAGACTCGGATTTTGAATTTCGGGATTTTTAGGCCGCCCCTAAACGACGCCCATATCCTCAATGAGATTGTATTTTTGTCTTCCCAATATGCCCTGCCCTGTCCATCAGATTCATTAGTTGTTTTTTTTGAAGTTCCACCATGGCCACTAGTTGACATTGTTACAGTATGACATCGTTCCTAAGTCAAAGTAAATGAAATCAAATTCTTCTCAATTTAGATGTGACACAAAGAACCATTGCTCTGTCATTTTCCTCCATGTTGCACTGGTGTATCGTTGGCGATCGAAGCTTGAGTTTAGATGTTGGTTTTGAAGCAATATTAATAGCCCTCGTTGAACAGTATTTTAAATTACTGATACGTCGCAGAAGTTGCCGCACCGATCAGTGGCGTAGCTATGAATTTGGGGAACCGGGGGTTTGGCTTCTTTAAGGGCCCCGCATATAGAGATTTGACATCGTGGCATGAGATAATGTACTTAACGAATACATATATATATATATATAAGTCTAATGTGTGGAATAAATGCAACACGGTCACTAACTTACATAACAACGTGAATAGCAAGATTACACAGCAGTGGCGTTATATTTAATATTAAATAAAAAAAAAACTACGGATACTCATTTGAGGGGCCCTCTAAAGTAGTGGCCCGGGGGACTTTTGAATTTAACCCCAATCCGCCTCCTTTAGCTACGCCATTCGTCTTTGGATACCCCTGTTGATTATCTGTTCTCCCAGTTCAGGACTAAGGCTCGTTGCTTTACAAATAAATAGTGTAATAGGTGTAATGTGATTGGCAGACAATCATAGTTTTATATTAGCCTAAATATATTGTCTGAGTTTTAACATATATTAGTGTCTGAGAACTTCTTGCTTTGTGTTTCAGAAAAAAAAAACTCTGGTCAGAACCATGTCTTACAGGAAATATCAGCCACCAGTACACAGACAGGTCACGCAGGAAGAAATTGAAGTTTTAACCAATGACCTAAAATATGATTGCTCTATCGATCAGATCCAGGCTATAAAAGGTCAGTAGCTTCAAGAGTTGCAAGTACGAGAGGGGACATGCCTTCATCATAAAAAAAAAAACGTTTGTAAAATGTTTTACATGCTTAGGATGCTCCTTCAGATTCTAAAGATAATTACACCCTAACTCAACGAGACGAGAGGGGGTGGCATGGGGCAGGGTTCGAAATCCGGACTTTTGTGAGCACCAAACCACACGACTAGGCAGCCTCTAAAGGGGCGTGATATTGAGTTTCATGTAATAGGGGTTATGTATTAACATTCTGTTGATTAGCGTGATTATAATCAAGATAAAACTACTCTAATTTATGGCTTTAATTAGTTATTAATTCAATACATACTATTTAACATAACGTAATCTTTGTAAACAACAATAGTTAAGACTTCAAGACATGGTGTGTAACTAATATAGGCAATGGGGCATAATTCTAGTCATACATATAACAATGTATATAATATAGGGTAACTATTTAAAAAACTGCACTATACAAACATTGACACATATTTACTTCTTCAATTAATACAAATGTGATAATTGGTCACATCACTAGATTTAGATGTATGACGTGAAGATTGGTCACATCACTAGATTTAGGTGTATGACGTGATGATTGGTCACATCACTAGATTTAGATGTATATGATGTGATGATTGGCCACATCACTAGAATTAGATGTATGACGTGATGATTGGTTACATCACTAGATTTAGATGTATGACGTGATGATTGGTCACATCACTAGATTTAGATGTATGACGTAAAGATTGGTCACATCACTAGATTTAGATGTATGACGTGATGATTGGTCACATCACTAGATTTAGAGGTATGACGTGATGAATCTTTTCAACTAGGTCCAACATACTGACATAGATCAGGCAACTACAAACCCAAAACTTATTGAGATTCCAAAGCTCAACTTATCTGATATAAAGATTACCTGAGACTACTTCAAGGATTGGGAAGCACTGTGTGCTTTTTTGTTACCTTGACTCTGATCACAATATTTAAGACGAAGCCCGTGGAACCAGTGGCGTAGCAAGGTACCCGTGGGCCCGGGATCAAGAACATGTTGATGGGCCCTTCCCCCCCCATATGACAAATATTTGTATGACAGAGAAATCCAGAAGTTTGTATGTATCATTACATTTACTAAAAGATATCCCAATGCAAGTTCATAAACACGGCGGACAGAATCATTAAAGACTATGTTGAAGAACTGTTTAGCAAAAAAATTGAACATAATGCGCATGTGGCTGTTTTTGTTGAAATAATACATGGAGGCTATTCAGTGGCATAGATAGGGTGGGGGGAGTGGGTCTAAATTTGAAAGTCTCCCGGGTCCCCTATTGAGGGGTTTCCCAAATGGGTGTCCGAAAGTTGTTTTAAATTAAATATCAAATATTATGCCTTTATCTAACATCAGGATTTCGCATGTTATAATGCAGGGGCCCCTAATAAGGTCAAGCCTCCCGGACCCAAAATCCCTAGCTACGTCATTGAACCCCTTCGCGCCATGGATGCTACGCCACTGCGTGGAACGTTCCCTAGATGAAGGATTTTAAATCAGTTGCTATAAATATTCCTAAATCATGGTGTTACCACTAACGGCTGTAGTATGCTGCTTGGTCTACGATTACCCTTTTTCTTACGTGGTTGCTTGACTATGTTGGAGTAGACTTGTCCAGGCCAAGTTGGAGTAGACTTGTCCAGGCCAAGTTGGAGTAGACTTGTCCAGGCCAAGTTGAAGTAGACTTGTCCAGGCCAAGATATAATATCGTATGTTGGAGTAGACTTACCAGGCCAAGTTGGAGTAGACTTGTCCAGGCCTAGTTGGAGTAGACTTGTCCAGGCCAATTGGAGTAGACTTGTCCAGGCCAAGATATAATATCGTATGTTGGAGTAGACTTGTCCAGGCCAAGTTGGAGTAGACTTGTCCAGGCCAAGATATAATATCGTATGTTGGAGTAGACTTGTTCAGGCCAAGTTGGAGTAGACTTGTCCAGGCCAAGTTGGAGTAGACTTGTCCAGGTCAAGATATAATATCGTACGTTGGAGTAGACTTTTCCAGGCCAAGTTGGAGTAGACTTGTCCAGGCCAAGTTGAAATAGACTTGTCAAGGCCAAGATATAATATCGTATGTTGGAGTAGACTTGACCAGGCCAAGTTGGAGTAGACTTGTCCAGGCCAAGTTGAAATAGACTTGTCCAGGCCAAGTTGGAGTAGACTTGTCCAGGCCAAGTTGGAGTAGACTTGTCTAGGCCAAGTTGGAGTAGACTTGTCCAGGCCAAGATATAATATCGTATGTTGGAGTAGACTTGTCCAGGCCAAGTTGGAGTAGACTTGTCCAGGCCAAGTTGGAGTAGACTTGTCCAGGCCAAGTTGGAGTAGACTTGTCCAGGCCAAGTTGGAGTAGACTTGTCCAGGCCAAGTTGGAGTAGACTTGTCCAGGCCAAGATATAATATCGTATGTTGGAGTATACTTGTCCAGGCCAAGATATAATATCAAATGTTGGAGTAGACTTGTCCAGGCCGAGTTTGAGTAGACTTGTCCAGGCCAATTTGGAGTAGACTTGTCCAGGCCAAGATATAATATCGTATGTTTGAGTAGACTTTTTCAGGCCAAGATCTAATATCGTATGTTGGAGTAGACTTGTCCAGGCCAAGATATAATATCGTATGTTGGAGTAGACTTTTTCAGGCCAAGATCTAATATCGTATGTTGGAGTAGACTTGTCCAGGCCAAGATCTAATATCGTATGTTGGAGTAGACTTGTCCAGGCCAAGTTGGAGTAGACTTATCCAGACCAAGTTGGAGTAGACTTGTCCAGGCCAAGTTGGAGTAGACTTGTCCAGGCCAAGTTGGAGTAGACTTGTCCAGGCCAAGTTGGAGTAGACTCGTCCAGGCCAAGATATAATATCGTATGTTGGAGTAGACTTGTCCAGGCCAAGTTGGAGTAGACTTGTCCAGGCCAAGATATAATATCGTATGTTGGAGTAGACTTGTTCAGGCCAAGTTGGAGTAGACTTGTTCAGGCCAAGTTGGAGTAGACTTGTTCAGGCCAAGTTGGAGTAGACTGTTCAGGCCAAGATCTAATATCGTTTTTGTGTTGCTTCATCCGTCGCTATAACGTGTTGCCCTATGCACTATGGCAAAGGATTCCTATCAATTTTAAAGAAAATAAAATTACTTTAGCTTTGAAATAAAAATGTCCTGGGATCATATGAACGAATGCATTTACCCCTCCCCCCCAATTATGTTTTTTTAAATTCTATTAACAGACGTGGCTAACGAAAGCCTACAGGATCTCTCAGTCCTAGACTCACTATGTGAACCGATACCGCTAGTGAAGTATCCCCGGACCCCAGGCTACAGACCTGCCCCTGAAGACAGAGTTGGCAATTCTTGGTGAGTAGCCTGGTAAGAGTTACATGTTGTTTTTTTTTCGTTTGGCTGATGATGTAAAGTTCTTGTTACGGTTAACGAGAGGATCACGTGACCAGTGCAACTACATTGACCTTTCTCAACAACTGTCAGCTTTGTAAAAAAAAATGATAGTAATTTTTTTTTACATGTTTTGGATGTTCCTTCAGAGTTGAAGGTTATCTAAATCCTGTTTCAAACTTTCCGCAGGACGAAGGGTGGTTGGCTGCAGGCAGCGAAGAAACCCGATACCATACTAATAACAAACACATACACATAAACACATGTCAACAGAGAAGACCAAAAGACAGTCCAGCGCGCATACCACATGACCAGGCAGCCTTAAAGTTGAGCGATCTCAAAACACCCTAAAAGGCCAGCCTCCATAGGGATTTGAACCATCCTCCCTCAGTTCAGAAGACAAATGCTTCTATTATTTGTCTAGTTTTAAAACTTCCTTAGACCCTCCCCCCCCCCCCCCAATTAGTCTACAAAAGAAGTTGGACCATAGCGCACTGAGTATACATGAAATATGTGCTTTATAAAACAAGCAAAAGAAAAAAGATTACTTTAAAAAAATCAAAGCTTTTTTACTGCCATTTATCTCAAGATGACAGGTTTTTTACTCTTTCTGCTATATCATACAAAATCAATTAATTGCTTAACAAAAATTATTTTTGTTTATTGATTGAAGTTTCGTCAGGTACAATAAATAATCGTGCTAAGTTTCAACTTGATACGAGAATTGGAAGTGGGAGAAAAGAAATGTTCAAACTTTTTATCAGACAGACCGACAGAGTGAGTTGATAGAAGCTTTGTAAAAAGGCGATTTGGAAACTTGGAAGCTAAGCTGAAGGTTGTTACAAGCGATAAGACTACTTTGTCGAAACGTATTGTGAATACATGGTTGACAGTGAAGTATTAGTAAGTGGACCAATGAACTAAAAGCTTTTCGCCTTACCAAAGGTTAAAGATTCAAATTGAATATAGCTTTAGTCAGTATCGTCTTTAGATCATTGGAGGTCCTAGGGGAAGTAAATTTTGGGGGCCCCAAATGAAATAGAAAAAAAAATAGGTGAAAAATGATAAAATTACGTAATTGTCTAAAAACTTAGTGTACTTCAACAACTACATTGAGAGCAAGTTTCGCTATTTCTTCTCTAAAAACGTTTTTCATAGTACTGTGCGAGGCCCCCAGCAATCGAAGGTCCTAGGCGACTGCCTAGTTAGCCTATGCCTAAGGCCGGCCCTGCTTTAGTTTTTGCAAATCCACACTTATAATGGCAACTGGGTTTCCCTCTCTCTGCCATTGACTCCCTTGTTTGCGACATCAAGGCCATATCGCGCAGGAAATGTACTTCTAGGGGATGCTACTCAAGTGTGAAAATCCTAACCGTCACTAATCTATATAAAAATCTCGCCAATCTATCTAATCTTAATCAGTAGGTGTACTCTTCTTGGACACAAAATTACATATGTTAAATGATGAGTACTAAAGAAAATCCACTCATGTGCTCTGAATTACGTTACGTTTGCTCCCAGGGCCTGGAGGTGTAACATACAAGGAGCGATCTCTGGCAAACTGTCTGGAAAAACGTTTGCAATCAAAGACAATGTCTCAGTGGCTGGTGTTCCAATGTCCAACGGAAGCAGACTTCTACAAGGCTATATTCCAGAGTTTGATGCAACAGTTGTGTCCCGAATTTTAGACGCAGGTCAGTGACAACAACTAAAAAATATTCGATAATATATTCTTAGGTTTATGACATACGACAGCTATATTTCTTTATTAACTTTTAGACTTGATATGGATGGCCAAGTGATAGGAAGTCTAAACCTAGTCAATACTGTTGACCTATCAAAATGATTTGACTCAATATTAAAGAACTCGGTTTTAGTAAGTTATATGGGGTGGGTTCACATTGATCAAACACTGACGCCTTTCAAAGCAAGGAAGAAGAATCAACATTGATGCTGGTTTTGAAATTGTTTGCAAAAAAAAAAAACAATAAAAACGAGCCCTCCTATTTGTTGAAATTGTTTTGACAAAACACAGATTAATGATAGATTAATGTTTATAATCTTTATAACTTCTAGTGTATGAGATTAAGCAAGTAAGTAACATAAAGAACCGCTTAATGACCCTTGATCTCTTGGGCAGATTCTTTAAGGTCATCTGTTTCTATGGCTGACGGTTATCGAGGGTTTCATAGGGACAGCACAACGACCAACTACCCATTTTTCCCCAACTAATGTCAGGTACCCATTAGAGTTGGGTGGACTCAGGGGCGTCCTATAATTCAAAAACCCAGTTTTCACTAAGATACGCCCAAATATTACATATATGTTTATTCTTTAAGATCCAATTTAATTAATTCACATAAAGGAGGTGGGTTGACCAGTTTTTCTAGTGCCTGCAGCGGTTTGCTCATAGAGGATTACTTGATAGATTCGATCGTCCCTCATACTCGGTGATTAACACAATATATATCATCACATTGATCTATCCATTTAATAGGTTATTATTTCGATAACTAACATATCACTCTTAGCCCACTAAAAGATTTCTGACTTAAATGTTACAAGTTTAGTCTCATGTGTCTGTGTGTGTGTGTCTAGGTGGAAGAATTCTGGGGAAATCCTCTTGTGATGACTTTTGTCTTAGTGCCATGGGATTTTCATCTGTTGAAGGTTACATAACGAATCCGAACAGGCCAGATTACAGAGTCGGTGGATCTAGCGGTGGTTCTGGAGTTTTGGTAATACAATTGATATCACAAAAAAAAACATTTTTCTCTAAAAAATCTATATGTGTTTGTATATATTTGTTTCTATTTTTTTTTCTATTTTCTTCATTTGCAAAATGTTCATGTTTTTTCTGAGCGATCTTCCATTTATATAAGATGCTAAACTTTGGTTAAGAAATTTAATAAAAGCAGTAACCCTCTTTTTATTGAAATTAAAAATATATATTAACATGCGTAGTTTGGTCATCAATATATATGAATGATATGTAAGTCAAATATGCTTATGGATAATAAAGATTATTACTATTAAATTCCTCAGTGGACCCTCCCTAGAAGACTGCAAGGAATTGGGTTTCCCTCAAACTCCGACCCTGGCAGTTCATTTCCATAAGAATAATAATACAAATATTCCATATGCTAAGACTTATCTGTACGAGTGCTCCTTCTTCCCTAGTGTCTTTAAAGCATCGAACAGGCTGCTGGAATCAGCCAGGAAAACCAACGACTTATCATGGTTATAGTCACTGATTAACATGCATGACTAAGCATGAAATGCATCATTATCTTTTCTATTGAAGTGACATTTGTAATTTATAAGATAATATGATAAGAATAAGAATGTGAATAGTCTGTTGAATCTTGACCACATTTTTTAAAAAATTTCTAAACAAGGTTGCAACCAAACAAGTGGACATGGCCATCGCTGCTGACCAGGGTGGGTCTATACGCATCCCTGCAGCTTGGACGGGAACTGTGGGTCTTAAACCGACCTATGGCCTGGTTCCGTATACAGGCCTGGTGCCCATAGAGCCAACAGTGGACCACGTGGGGCCCCTCACACGTAATGTGACAGACTGTGCCTTGTTTCTGGAGGTACTGAGGACTGGGTGTTTTCTTTTAGAGTCTCATATTTATGTGTGTATGATAAAATGATTACATAATTCTAAATGAACTGCTGTAGATATGATGTACCACAAGACTTGATTATGTATGTATGGTTGAATGAATACTTAATTCTAAATGAACTGTTGTAGATATGATGTACCACAAGACTTGATTATGCATGTATGGTTGAATGAATACTTAATTCTAAATGAACTGCTGTAGATATGATGTACCACAAGACTTGATTATGCATGTATGGTTGAATGAATACTTAATTCTAAATGAACTGCTGTAGATATGATGTACCACAAGACTTGATCATGTATGTATGGTTGAATGAATACGTAATTCTAAATGAACTGCTGTAGATATGATGTACCACAAGACTTGATTATGGATGTATGGTTGAATGAATACTTAATTCTAAATGAACTGCTGTAGATATGATGTACCACAAGACTTGATTATGCATGTATGGTTGAATGAATACTTAATTCTAAATGAACTGCTGTAGATATGATGTACTACTAAACTTGATCTACATTTTTCTTAGTGACTCAATGATGAAACTACTATGTGTTTTATATGTCGTGTTTATTTCCAGGTGATCGCTGGTAATGATGGACTAGATGGGAGACAGAGGGCTGACGTTGAAATCCCAGAATACAGTAAACTTGTAAACAAAAATAAAACTTATTTTCATAATCATTTTATTTTAACTAAGAAACTATTTACAATTAATTACTGACGACATTTCTTTTCCCTTCTCAAACGTTATTGTTCTTAGTGCTCAATCAATGAAAAAAAAAGTGATGTACTGATTTAAATCCATTCTAACCTTTATGTTCAAATTATATAGTCAACTAAACATTCATTGTTTATTTGACTTTCATAAACAAAGAGAAACAAACTAGTCAGTATGGGGATCAAACCTACGACATTCGTGTTTTTTTCACGACGCTCTGTTATTTAGTTTACCAGCCACACTGCTATGTCACGACTATGTGCGAAATTTGAGCTTGAAATAGATTCTTCAATATTTTTTCTTTTGATTTTTTACAAAACTTATATTAAGTCAATCCGTCTGTCTGACTGTCATGGTGAAATCTTTTACAAGTTTTTTTTATTAAAAAGCTTATATTAACTCACTTCGTCGTCTGTTTGTTTGTCTGTCTGGGTAGAATCTTAAACACGTTATTTCTCCTACTATAAGGCTATAAGCCTTGTATAAAGTGGTTCGCTTAAAAGTGTGAACTATTTTGCAAGGTAGTGAATAGCACGTCGGCTGCATCCCGATAAGGCCTGGAGACAAAACAAACGGACACGACTAGCGCTTTCTTCGTGGTTTATTTGTGAAGCCCCATTTCCTTACCTTAAGGCTCTCTGTAAAAGTACAGCATTAATACAACTGTTAATCAATATATTTAGAATTCTCATATGTTATAATTGTTTCCTTTAAAGCATGTACTTAGACGACAAACAACTTTGTACATTTAGTAATGACAACACTTGTGTCATCTATGTAGCTGGAGCCTGGTATACTCCACAAGAAACTTGGGGTTCTACAAGAAGGACTTGACACTTGTGTTCCTGAAACTCAAAAGTCAATCAATGAATTCCTTCGCAATGCTCCCTTGGCTGGACTGGACCTGGCCAATGTCTCTGTCCCTCTTCATAAACACGGTAAACGTTTTTTACAAAGCTTATATCAAATTGCTATGTCTGTCTGTCTGGTACAAATTTTGTACACATTATTTCTCCCACTTTCCACTCTCGAATCGAATTCAAAGTTTGCATGATTATTCATTGTCTCTAAACAAAACACGAATCAATCGAAAAATTCACAAATTATTTTATCCATTAGTATTAATATATATATTTTTGTTATATAGAATAAAAACTTACCAGATTAAAGGGGAGATAAGCAGTTTGTAGAGAATTAGGTGATTACAATTTGAACGAAAGTTAGAGTAAAATAGAATAATTAAATTTTAGTGTAAACAATAGTTACTGAATTATTAATTATATTTATTTTCAACTTATTAAAATCTCAAAGGTATATTTTACAATTATACTTTCAGGGGGAGCAATATTTACCGGTTTCATTGCACCTGGCGCCAACACCTGCTTCCAGATGGGCAGTAAGTTGTTCATAGATGACGCACCGTTATATTGTATATTATCTAATATTTGGATCTGAAAATAGAGCCTAGTTCATATAGATAACTATAGATTAACCACTTTTCTACTGTATTTTATCTACTATATGGATCTGAAAGTAGAGCCTTTGTTCATTTAGATCGATCACTTTTCTACTGTATTTTATCTACTATATGGATCTGAAAGTAGAGCCTAGTTCATTTAGATCGATCACTTTTCTACTGTATTTTTACTATGTGGATCTGAAAATAGAGCCTAGTTCATATAGATCGATCACTTTTCTACTGTATTTTATCTACTATATGGATCTGAAAATAGAGCCTAGTTCATATAGATCGATCACTTTTCTACTGTATTTTATCTACTACATGGATCTGAAAGTAGAGCCTAGTTCATATAGATCGATCACTTTTCTACTTTATTTTATCTACTATATGGATCTGAAAGTAGAGCCTAGTTCATATAGATCGATCACTTTTCTACTGTATTTTATCTACTATATGGATCTGAAAGTAGAGCCTAGTTCATATAGATCGATCACTTTTCTACTGTATTTTATCTCCTATATGGATCTGAAAGTAGAGCCTAGTTCATTTAGATCGATCACTTTTCTACTGTATTTTATCTACTATATGGGTCTGAAAGTAGAGCCTAGTTCATCTAGATCGATCACTTTTCTACTGTATTTTATCTACTATATGGGTCTGAAAGTAGAGCCTAGTTCATCTAGATCGATCACTTTTCTACTGTATTTTATCTCCTATATGGATCTGAAAGTAGAGCCTAGTTCATATTATAAAAGAAGGAAACATGACGAATAGAAGAAATAAATAGAATGGTTACCATGACACAATGATTATGTTGATCTTGTCAAAGTCTTCTACACTACATGTATGCATAGAAATAGCACTTATATTCTTTGATAGGAGGGTTTTATATAGGCAACATAAACATTTCAGCAAAACAAAATCAACCCTTATATTAGCCCTTTCAAAATATTCTTTGCGTTAGTTTACAGAATAGGCTTCTGTCTCTATTGAGCAAACTAAATGATCGCTCAAAATACTTCTAAGCTGAATTATTTGGTACTAAATTTTTAATAATCTGATGCCCTTTTCTTTTTATTGGTAAATAATTTTCGAGGATGATATTCTAATTTCTAAAACATTTGTGCTAGATCATGATGCCCTTTGCTCTGTACGACATTGCTATTATGATACGGAAAAATAAGTAACTTGTTTTATTCTTCAGAATTGTGTCATGTAGATGTGAAATCAGATAAACCAAACACTATACAAATTAATCTATAATTATTAAATTTAATATGACTTACTAGCTGCAGGTCAGTTTCTGCAAGGCTTTTATCCAACCACACTGGAGAAAGCCGTCCGCCAGGGTCGCCAGTGTTCCGGGAGTCTGCTTGCGCCTGGGATCAAGACCTTCACAACCATTGGTGAGCTTCTGACACGTCGCTATGGCAACCACTACTACTGCAAGAGCAGAAATTTGATCCTGGAACTGACCAAACAGTACGAAGAGGCTTTGACAAAGTGCGACGTCATTGTCATGCCAACCCTAACCCACGTGTCATCAAAAATTACCGAGAAGAAAGGAATAGAGGTAGAATCGCAACTAGGTAACTGACTAACACGAATGCTTTGATTCTGTTATTTTAGCAGGCAGAGATTTACACGATCATTTCTAAGCACAGTTATCTTCTCTTTTCTTGGATTTCGATTTGTAAGAGCTAGTTTATATTTTTTTAAAAGCAATAAGATACATTCTAGGGTCTCAATGTATATTAAGGAGTGGTAGATGTCTAGATGTAGAGATCCACAATACACATGACTTCTGAAGGAGAGAGACAAACTCCTATGCATCGTATTTGTTGGTCTGACGAAAGTCTTTGACATAATTAGCAGAAGTACCTTTTTAAACTCCTGAGAAAAATAGGATGCAATCCCAAACCACTAAAACTCATGGAGTGTTTTCATGAGGAAACAAAATATGCAGTGAAATTTTTATGGAGCCCATTTATTTAAATAGCTCGTTGCCACCTTATAGGTCTTTACGACGTGGCAACGAGCTATTGGTCTTGACTGCCCACAGGTTGTGACGATGAAGGTCAGTGTACAGCCCTTCTATGACAATTGGTCTTAATTCAAACCAGGAAATGTTGACACATTTTGGGTATAGATTGTTCTTCAAATCAGTAGATATTTTCTATATTGCTTGCCAAGCTGTTTCAATTTTGGTCAATTGATCCTTCAATTCTGAAATAATTCAGACACATCTATTTGAAATGGGCGATATGGGCATGTCTCGGGATCTTAATAAAGCATGGACTGGCCCTATCTGGATGAGAGCTAATGACAGCAGGAATGTCGACTAGGCCATACTGGTCAGCAGCAACGGTGGGTGTGCGGGATGCGGTGCGACCTCAGTAACGCCTCTGGTCAGCAAATCTAATCTCTTTCCCAGAAAGGAGGCAGATGATGTTAATGATCAATGGCCGACTGTTAACGAGGCCAGCACAATGTCCTATCACCTTAACTTTAACGTACCTCAGGTACCCATTAGACTCAGGGGTGTCCGAATGTGTCTTGTGGTCAGCACAACGTTGGTTGTAATTAGTAGCGTCCTAAAAATCTCGAAGTTAAAAAATCACACTTTCCATCGAGATTTGAACCCGAGACTCCTCAGTTCGAAAGCAAAGCGTTTGACCACTCGCCAACCACGCCTCACCATCTCTCGATACGTTCAATATAATCGATACGGGTAAGGGGAGATACAAACACAATTAGGTCAAGGTCATTAATTTCATTGATTTTTTTTTTCACTTTGATTTTCAGCCTACATAAAGGAGAGTACTGACCAGATAGCCAATACAGTAGTAGCCAACATGACTGGCCACCCGGCACTGACCCTGCCATTGGGCAGTCTTGGGGATGGCTCGAAAGACAGTCTGATGATCGTTGGAAGAAAGTATGATGAGCTGACCGTGCTGCAAGTGGCCAGGGCGCTGGAGAAGATCATCCCAGAGAGACTGGACACTTTGTAAAATTTTCTCTATTGAAATCTGCTTTTCATGTTGCATTTTATATTACTTTGTAATGTATGTGTATATTTCTCGATTTAACACATCTTTATATCACATTGAGGACTGAGTTTAAAGTAATACTTTCTGCCTTTTTTACACTATCTCTATTCAAGTCACAACTTCATGGAACCTGTAGTGTTTAGGTGGAACCTGGACCCGGATATTAAAAAGACAAACGATTTTCATAGAAATTTAACAGTTGATGTATGTAGCTGAGGAAAGAATTGCCAGCTCGTTGGCCACACTGAAAAAAAACTCTAGTTCAGTGGTTCTCAACCTTTTAAGCTCGGCGACCCCTTTTTACAATCCCCACTCTGCGGCGACCCCCATCCACACATCAATAGAATAAAAGACAAAAACAATCCATACTTTCGATGGTCCTATGCGACCCCTGGCAAATCGTCAATCGACCCCTAAGGGGGTCGCGACCCACAGGTTGAGAACCCCTGCTCTAGTTTGACTGTTATAATTTTTCAAAGTAAGAAAAGAAATAAATTTAAATTTGGCTAGAGTTCTAGGTCTAGATTCAGTTTCAACATCGGTTTTTAAAAAAACTTGAAATTTTCGAATGTAAGGCATTGTTGATTCAAGAGTTTAATAAACTTATGTTTAGGAAAATTTCGCGACATCGTCCTGTAAGTCTAGATCTAAAGGCCTATCATTGGCATATTATAAAGTGCAGTAGATCTATACATTCGGGGGCAAAGAGGGAAGGGTAAAATGTTTCATTGTTTTTTAATCTAACATTCATTAGTTATTGAGAGAAAAAACCATCGCTCTATACGTTGTAAAATGGAAGTATTGTGTAAATGATGTAGTATTTTAATTTGTATTTTCTTGTTTTCAAGTTAACGATTTCATCAAACAATAAGATGAAGCGGCCTTAGGCAAGAGGAAAAAAAAAAGAAGGCTGCCCTATCAGCTAGCCCTAAAACAGATGCATACACAAGCACGAACTGTGGCAAAAATCTGCCGCTCCAGAATTGGCTTGATTAGCCACACCGGTTCTTCCCCGTCCAATGACGAAAACAAAATCAGTGACCCACCTGACCTCATTAATTGTCTTCCGAGACAAAAGGAGACATTATATATATATATATATATATGTGTGTGTGTGTGTGTGAGCAGGTCAGGGTGGCGCTACTGAGTGAGGCCTTTTTGTTACTTGCTGCTCAACATTTGTTCATTTTTAAAAACAGTAGGCAGGTGGTGGCTCTACTAGGTGGGCCCAATCTGTGCACCTCGGTCTGCGACCAAGGGGCTAGAGTCGCCTAAACAACCAGACAGCACAATTAAACTAAACTAAACTAAACTAAACTAGCTAACTAAAGATAAAATAACCAACTACAATTATAAAACAAACTTATATACACTTTATTTACAACCAACTTACAAAGCAATAAAAAATATAGGTGAATACGACAATGAAAATAAACTTAGAAATAAACAAAAACTATATATTCGCACTACTAAATAATTAATCAACCCTACTTAACTGAACTTAACAACTCCACAAACCAAAGCCCTATGCCGCCTCTGGATCTATGTTGCTAAATCTACAACTATTACTAACTAAACCGACCATCAAATAAACTAAATTACCCCAACACTACACAGTAAACTACTAGCAGCAGTAAAGCATAACTGCGGCAGACAGTTAGGCCGTAAGGCAGCTAGGCCGTTAAGGCAGTTAGGCCCTAAGGCAGGCAGGCCGTTAAGGCAGTAATTATAGCATGCAATTACAAAATAAACAAACATAAGACAATATTCAAAAAATAAAATAATAATGGACTATAACACATATATTAGACTGGACTGGTCTAGACCTAGTTAGTGCATACACATAATACAAGCATGAGGTAATTTCAATTACCTACATGTAGCTAATAAAAGCAATACCTGAGTTATTAAAGTCCCAGCCACAACCAACACAGGTCAGGCTAGACTACAATAAACATAAGCTAGATCTAAATAATAGTAGATAAGACTAAACAAGCCGCCATGACAGCGATGCTTAGGCCGCAGCCATCTTTTACATTAAAAAGTAGGACAAAATGCCAACTTAAATAGAGTGGTTATCCTAACGATAAAATATTAATAAAAATACATAGGAAACATAAAATAATAAAATATTTACACATAGACATAGTATAGAAAAGCATAAGGCATTAAGGCTGGCGCAAGGGGGGTGACGCTACCCAAGTCTACAGAACTTCCGGTTCCATCAGAGGTAATCATGGCTAATTAACTAGCCAGTGATGCCACTACACTAATCAGTCTGCATCTAGACTATAGCAATAGATGCAGAAACAATCAATACAAATACAAACGAAAGAAAGCAAAAATAATAACATTTTCCAACTTACAGGCGGTCCCAGCTGAAATTACACTACACAAAAATAACTTTATACAGGCACCACTGTCAACACTGACCACTGGTCAAGACAAAAGAGAGTTCAACGTGGTTTCGGAGCTAGCTATAACTGGTCAGCGCGAACATATCGGAGAGCATGACGTCACGCTAATTATCTACAACTAAACTGGACTACCTATTTCCCCTAACTTGTACCTAGCCGTACACAACAATAAAATCTAGCAAATTACTAAAGACACGGACTACACAACATTATATACCAAATTAAACAGCATTAAAAAGAGAATCTTAAAATTTAAATCTACAAAAATACAAAAAGGAAGATACAAAGTTATTTCTATTCTAAACTCATATGGGGGCTCTATACCGTTTACAGACCTGCACATAAACTAATATAAAAAAATAACAACCAATCCAACGCTAATGCCAAAGACAAAAATAAGCAGAACTAACCAGGGAAAAAAATTGAAAATAACATCCATAGTTAACTATTTTAAAAACTACTTTTCCTCTACGAGTAAAACACCAATAACAGAAAAAGACTAAAACTAGCAGAAAGTTATAAATAGCGGAAACTACAAAATACTCAGCACTGAACTATAAAAATTAAAAAGGACACTAAATTACAAACATCATAGCCCTGGCCTATATAAATAATATAAATTAGATAAAATTAGGTCAAAAATTAGATCTAGGAGCGCTAGCTCATATAATATATATATATATATATATATATATATATATATATATATATATATATATATATATATATATATACTCAAAAACTCAAACCCTTTTGGCAACGCTCATAGCATTTTGAGTGTTTAATTTGCTTTTTTTCTTACACTGAAGATATATTTTTTTAGCTTCAAATTCCACTGGAGGGGAGTTTAAACTCAAAACCCCTTTGACTACACTCATACCATTTTTAGCGTATAATTTGCTTTGTATTTATTATTAAAGAGGTATTTTTTACCTTCAAACCCCGCTGAAGTGGGATTTAAACTCAAAACCGAGTCAAAACCCATTTAGCTACGCTAATAATATTTGAGTGTGTAATTAGCTTTTTTTATGTTAAAGAGGGGGTTTATCGTAAATTTTAGAGGGGGTTTTAAAATCATAATCTTCCTTAACTGTGCTCTTGGAATTAGGGGATTTTCGTTTGCATTTTTTGTTTTGTTTTATAGAAGAGGGGGAGTGAACTGCAAAAACCCCAGGTATGGGGTTTAAAACTCGAACCCCTATGGTAGGGGTTTTAAACTCGAACCCCCTGGTAGGGGTTTTTAAATTCAAAACCCCCTGGTAAGGGGTTTTAAACTCAAAACCCCTTTGGTTGTGCTGGGGCAAGTGATGGTTTAGTATTAAAATCTCACCTAAAATAAACAAAATCAAACCAAAAAATCAGTCACTAAATTCTGATCCCGCCAACCCCTCTGGCTACGCCCATGATATATATATATATATATATATATATAAGATAAGATAATCAGATAACAAAAAAGAAAATCAATTTACTAAAAAATTTGTTTAGCCTATTAGACGCTAAATATGTTGAAAAATGCATAAGAGAAGTCAATAGAACCCAAAGTATAACGAAAGAAAGGAGGTGCGGTGGCTGAACCGGGTGTCTCGGGTTCGAATCCTGGTGAAGACTGAGACTTTTAATTTCAGGATCTTTGGGCGCCTCTAAGTCCACCCAGCTCTAATGGGTTCCTGACATTAGCTGTTAGTAAAGGCGGTTGGTCGTTGTGCTGACCAAATGACACGTTCGTGAACCATAGAAACAGTAACCATAGAAACAGATGACCTTTACATCACCTGCCCTATAGACCACAAGGTCTGAAAGGGGAACTTTACTTTTCTTTTAACTATAGATGTCTTTATAGGTTCACTTGCCAATTTTCTGGATTTATTCACCCTATAAGCGTAATCCTTCAGTTGCGTTGCTATAGTAATTAAAATGCACTCAGATGCATAAAATGTTTTCTCTAGTGTTTAGGCCTGTTAAAACTGAACTAATGTTTTCTCTAGTGTTTAGGCCCATGTTAAAACTGAATTAATGTTTTCTCTAGTATTTAGGCCTATGTTAAAACTGAATTAATGTTTTCTCTAGTGTTTAGGCCTATGTTAAAACTGAATTAATATTTTTTTTTCACTATTGAAACGTCGAGCCACTGTTTGTCAATTAAATTTGTTTTTTGGCGGCAGTTAATTTTAAGAGTTTGTTGGTCTTTTTAAAAACTGTAATGCATTTTTGTCTGACAATATTTAAATAGAAATTTTACTCTAAGTTCCAGGGTAGAATTCTGAATCCTTTTTATTTCCTGTAACAGCAAGTGAAGTACCTTACACTAGTTACATAAGTACCTAACACTAGTTACTTAAGTACCTTACATTGGCGCCTAAACCTCAAAACTCAGGACAGGAGAGACTCGTTAGTCTTGGCTGGCTACCCACCTGGGAGAAGACAAAATCTTAATTCAATTTTCTTTGCCCTGTAGCTATACCCGAACATGGGAATGCTTCGGGAGTCAATCCTGAGCAGCGGGAGACCCTTAGGCAGCTTGCTGCAGAGTGTTACACATTGCAGAACCTGTGACGCCCCTGCTCTCGAACTGCATCGGCACTTGCCGTTCCCTGGAACCAAGCAGCCTAGAGAGAGAGTGGAGTGGGGGGGGGGGAAGGCTGTGTGGACGACATCGTCTCGACCATAGCAAGTGCCCAGGCATTCATCACATTATTATTGTTGTAATAATTTCTCTGAGATGATTCATAGTCGCTTATGTGGCCAAATAGTGGGTATCAAAGATCCAATGTGCATTTTAGGTTTAAAAGTGGATCTTAAGAATATCCAAGATATCTCAGTCAACTCTCGAGTAGGTAGGCCCTAATATTAGTATTTCATTTCATTGCTTGGTCATCTGTCTCTGTACATAATCCAGATTTTCAAAACATTTAATGTAAATAATTGCACACAAAATATTAACAGTATAGACTGAAAAAAAAAATGTAAATGAAATTTAATAAAAATTTATGTGTAAAAAAATAATTGTGTAAACTGCATATAATCAAGGAAATGGCACTATAGAATATTACAGTGGTAACAACTATAGCTGGATGATAGATAAAGAAAATACATTTACCCAGAATTGTAACACATTAGAAGCATTTACCAAAGGGAAAATGTAATAGATGCAACAGATTGACAAGAAACCTCATTACGAATTGAACAGAGCTGTAGAAAGTAAAAACAGATCATTGCCATTGCTTTTCTTTCTGTGAAAACCAGAGTTTTGTTAATCTTAGCTACAACACCTATTTTATAACACGAAAAAGGGAGATAATAACATTAATTGAAGATGTCTGTACACTGTGGCGGCCCTATCCGTAGAACTAACTCAAACAACCAAAATATAAAATACAATTCTTTAAAAAAATTAAACAAAGCGTATCTTATAAAAATGTTTCGAATGTTCCTTCAGAGTTGAAGATAATTTACTTCCTAGTCCTGGTTTTTGTCTCTCTTTTTTTTTCCTAGTCGTGTGTTGTTAGGACCAATAGATATTTGTGTAAAGCTTCAGCTTGAGCTTTATGTATATATATATATATATATATATATATATATATATATATATATATATTAAGGACAACCTAATGCTTACACTAAGCAATAATAAAATCTTTACTTTTAATAAATTAAATAACTTAAGGCCACAAATAAAAAGACCACATAACGGTTATAACCTGTTTATCAAAAGTGCCATACACATATACAGTATACATATTAATATCACAGCCAAATTCTTAAGGCAGAATGTACATATAAGTCTCTAGATATAATTTTATAATACAAATATCACCCACTACCGACCTTAAATTACATTAATATTCCACTATTTTGTCTAATCTGCATTTTTGAGGACTACATATTTTGTGATTTAAAAAACACCTGAAAATTCTTCTAACGGAGACATTTACAAAATGAATAGGAGAATAATGTACTGCAATGCTACCATTTTTAAACATACATGTCGGGGGGGGGGGGGGTATGCTGAAAATGAATATGTTACTTTGATATTTTGGTATGATAGTTATATTCCCTTGTTTATGTAATCCCAGGTTATGAATGTGACTAGTCTTGCACGTGTTACGAACTGAATGATATAGTCTTCCTTGAATGTGCAAGAGAGTGTGTTAGTTAGTGAGGTCCCGGGTCCAGGAAGGTTGGACGGTCGCTTCCTGGACTGTTGTTTTGTGTATTATATTTATTGAAAGTTGATGTCATTATGTGCTTATTGAATATTAAAGAATTATTTGTATTTCCCTGGACTAAAAAGTCTACTAAAAAGTTCACTAATGCCCAAATGATAAACTCTGAATGACGAGGTGAAATCCTAATTAACACGAGAGGCGTCATAGACACCGAGGCTGAAACAAGTGAGGATGCCATAACAAGTGTTGCCTCTCTATCGCTTGAAAAAATATGGGCTCAAGAGAGAGAGAGAGAGAGAGGGAGGGAGAGAAGGAAGGAGGAATTTGACTCGCCTGTTTACTTAAAATCAAGGCAGGTTTGCTACGTGGGACAAATCCCGCAGGATAACAGCCAGTCAACCACCATTGACAAAGACATTCACCATCTGCATAATCATCAAACACTGTCTGTGTGTGTGTGTCTATGTGTGTGTACCTGAGAAGTTCAAACTCTCTCTTGCCCTGGACAAAACCCTGCCAGGTTGTGTTGTTGAGCGCAGCTGTGCGCCAATATTACCATACAGGTCAAGAGCATATGGCTTCCCCGATTAGGCTGGGGGCAATAGAAATGAAGGCACTACAAACAAATTGAGTGAGCTGATATACAAAATCTATCAGGTAAGGGTAATCAGTAAAGTTCAATATACACATAAGCATTTTACTATCAAATACACCACTTGAAAAATAAGTGAAAGATTGTATGTTTCATGGAATGACAGGAATGTACGAAAGTGAACAGAATAAGTATATACATACAGCTACTAAACAGAGCTGTGTTTTTCAATACTTTCTGTGTGTGTGTGGTCAGTCATTGAAGATATTAAAATTTAAACAAGTTAGTAATGTGGCACAACTTCTTATGGTCACTGCCTCAAGTAGTCATTACTTCTTATTGTCACTACTTCTTGTGGTCAATACTTCTTGTGGTCACTACTTCTTGTGGTCACTACTTCTTGTGGTCACTACTTCTTGTGGTCACTTCAGCCAAAAAGGGCATAACTATAAATCATATTTGGAATATTTTGTAAGGGGTCATCTTAAAGTCAGTCAAATGATAAATAAAATGTTTCATCAACTTGTGGTCAATATCAAACAGCGAATGTGAATGTGTTATGACGAGTGGTCAGTATGTGGTCACTATCATCTCATATTTACATATTTATACATCAGCAGTTTGCTTAAGCGTACATATGGAAGACATGTGTTTTTTAAAGAAAGTAAATATACAAAGATTGCATTAAAAATATTTAAAAAATATACAATCAATGATCACAGAAATGTCCAAGTGTTGCTAACAATTCTTAGAGATCAAGATTCGATATTTGCAGCAGTTTCTTTTCTCCTTCAGAAGAGTTAATCACTAGTTCATGTTGCTGCGTTGGTCGATCTCGAACACAGAAATAAATGCTGAAACACAAAGTGGAGTTGGCATCACATGTATCTCTAAAAATAGAACTTTAGGCAATATAAGAACTATTTTAATAAGAACCATTATAGTTTGATTTCTTATTAGGCACTCCACTTTTCAATGCTTCTGCAACAATTTGCTCTGAATCAGTTTAACATTTTTTCGAATCGAAGGTGATAATTGTGTTAAGTTTCCCCAACTTTAAATGCTTGAGAAACAAAACTAAACTTGATTTAAACCCCTGAACTATTTTTAAAAACCGCAATGCTATCAAAGGAATCATCCTCTAGGTCTAAGAAGCATTGCGTAAAACTCAATATTTTTGTTTCAAATAAATTGATGAGGGAGATAATAAATGAAGATGACTACTAGAAGGGGAGGGTAACTCAAAATGTTTACCTCCGAAAGTATATTTGAGTGGGGTAAACCCCGTAGTTACCTTTTCAAGGGGGCTTAACTTCGAGTCTAGACTGAAGCTGTTTGCTAAGCGCCGAAATGCAGCACGAAAACTTCCCCTAGATTCCCCACTCCCTCCCAAAAGAGATAGGACCCACAGTGCACTGGGGCATACTTGAGTATGAAAGACAATAACATTTGAAACATTTTTACTGCATTAGAGCTCTATTCCAACTTCCTGCTACTACTATAAACTATGAATGTTTCGCTTACTATAAACTATGAATGTTTCGCTTGCTATAAACTATGAATGTTTCGCTTACTATAAACTATGAATGTTTAGCTTACTATCAACTATGAATGTTTCACTTAATATAAACTATGAATGTTTCGCTTACTATAAACTATGAATGTTTAGCTTACTATAAACTATGAATGTTTCGCTTGCTATAAACTATGAATGTTTCGCTTACTATAAACTATGAATGTTTAGCTTACTATAAACTATGAATGTTTCACTTAATATAAACTATGAATGTTTCGCTTACTATAAACTATGAATGTTTAGCTTACTATAAACTATGAATGTTTCGCTTGCTATAAACTATGAATGTTTCGCTTACTATAAACTATGAATGTTTAGCTTACTATAAACTATGAATGCTTTGCTTACTATAGACTATGAATGTTTTGCTTACTATAAACTATGAATGTTTTGCTTACTATAAACTATGAATGTTTTGCTTGCTATAAACTATGAATGTTTCGCTTACTATAAACTATGAACGTGAAGTGTATTAATTATCCTATTAAAACATTAAGTAGGAGTTGATTTTTTAAAAAAATGTTTATATCCCAAGGCACTAGTTGGTGGCCTTCTTAAACTAATTTTTCATGCAATGTGGCTCTCAAGCATCTAGCAAGTGTTTAGCATTAAAATGTTTCGCAAGACAAAACAAAAGATGTCAAGTTACCAGAAGAGAATCAATGAAGTGTAACCACAGGACGCCATGACAAGGTAGACAGCTCCAGGCATGTAGCTGACAGTCAAAGCGTAGATTTTATTGAACCCTGTCGTGGTCACAAGCTGACAGAGTGACTCCATGATAGCAATACTTGCAAACAGAGCCCCTGATGGAAGAGATACATGTTTGGAAAAATCTCATTGATGGATGTTGAACAAAAGTCTACGTTTAAACCGGAACTACAATTAGTGTCCGTTATTCTCGTAGTAGCTATCATTACATTATACTTATTATATTAAATACTTATTATATTAAATACTTATACTTATTTTGCAAAATACATGAGGCACAAAGTCGACTAGTTTTATATAATAAAAGGTTCGATCATTATGCAGGTTAGTTATTTGTAATAATCTGATCTGATATAATCCGTTCCAATCTGATCCTATCCGATCCGATCCGTATCTGATACGAGATTACGATCTGACCCGAACAGATCCTATCTGAACATATGATTTTCTGAACATGAGTGTAAAATGTTTGTATACCTATGTGTTAACAAATGTTTGTATACCTATGTGTTATCCAATGTTTGTATACCTATGTAGGCTATTATCAAATGTTTATTTACCTATGCAGTGTGAAATTCTTTGTTATTATCCTCTTTGTAAATATGAAGAGTGCATTAAGTAAGTGGGGCCCCTAGTAATTAACATATGGACATTTATTTCTCTAATTTTTCTCAAAACAATATTTGAGGGCCTCATAGGTAAGTGGTGGCCCTAAGCCCATGGCTTATGTTACTTATTGGTAAATCCGGCACTGTTAGGAAGTAATGTGGCTGTTAATTGGTATTAGGCACTCTAACTGGACACTGGTAAATATGATGTCTGCATCTATATTAGATCTAACTAGACCATGGTAAATATGATGTCTGCGTTTATATTAGATCTAACTGGATCCTGGTAAATATGATGTCTGCATCTATATTAGATTTAACTGGACCCTGGTAAATCCGATGTCTGCATCTATATTAGATCTAACTGGACCCTGGTAAATCCGATGTCTGCATCTATATTAGATCTAACTGGACCCTGGTAAATATGATGTCTGCATCTATAATACATCTAACTGGACCCTGGTAAATATGATGTCTGCATCTATATTAGATCTAACTGGACCCTGGTAAATATGATGTCTGCATCTATAATACATCTAACTGGACCCTGGTAAATATGATGTCTGCATCTATAATACATCTAACTGGACCCTGGTAAATATAATGTCTGAATTAAAAGATTTACCTTGTTGGTCAGCGCCTGCCAGGACGGACATTAGTGACCGCACAATGGGACAAAATGATGACTCTGGGATTAACATAACAGGGACTGAAATATCCAGCAAATAGAAAGAAGGCATTAAACATTTCAACCAATAACTAGATGCATTGTCACTTTTCATTCAGTGTTATGTGATTCCGTTTAGGTTGGAATGTAGGGTTATCCTACTAAAAGGGTAGGGATTAGAAATAGTTTTAGGCTTAGTATTTTAGTTAGGATTTATACAATACTAGACATATATTACCCGCGGCTTTAATTGCGTATCATTGTCGATATATCAAATAATCAAATTCTGGACAGCCAGTGAGAGTGTTTTGTAAACAATTAAACGAAATAATAATAAGTAAGACGAATGCGTGAATGGAAAAATAGTATGAATGAAGCTATCAAAATAGCTAATCGACCTAATTCAATTTTTTAAAAATAAAAACATTTGCTTGTATGCCTACATATATTTGATTAAAATATGAAATGAATAGACTTAATTTTGTATCTTCATATCATAGACTTATATATACTATATCTAGACTGGCCATGGAGACTTTTTAAAACTTCAAAAAATGTGAAAAAGTTTTAGAAAGTTGGATCAAGGCGTTGTTTTGTAAAGTAGTTCAGAAAAGTACAGTCTTTTTTTTTTCAACCCTAACCTATGTAACATATAATTTAACTTTTAGATCTAGATCTAGTAATTGAGGATAAAAAATAAGAGTACTCTCGTCTCATAATTATTATTTTGCAATTTTTAGATACATAATCTAGAAAGATATAGGTAATAAATATATTTAAATGTACATAAGATGATTTAAATCAACATGAACTATTTCGATCTAGGATTTTTGAAACATTATCTCAATGGAAACAAACAGGAAATGGCTTTGTTTCATATATTTGCGTGAATATCCGAGAAATGATTTTGCATTATTTCTAAACTTTGAAAACTAAAGATCATTAATTTTCTAAGATTTATTGGGGCGACTCCCCTTAGCGCTTAAAAAAGAGTTTACGTACATAAAAATCTACATATATATATATAGGTCTGTGAATCGATCAGTCGCGGATAAGGATTTATTTCCGGTTTCCAGTCTAGATATACTATATAAGTCTATGGTTCATATGTTAAAGTATGAAGTAGATCTTGAATTAGACAGATCTAGATCTAGACTAATTTAATTTAAATATTGGCTTGGAGAGCTCATTCTGTACGCGATTCATGAATGAATATATCTCAACACGGCTTTGCAGCTTTAGCGAACGAATGTATGAAAAATGCTTTAGGAAAACAAATTTGAATGTTAGTTTGATTAAAATATGAAATGAATGAACTATAATTAGTATGTTCATGTGTTTAATTATAAAACTTTGCGAAGAGAAGTTGTATCATCTTAGAGTGGAATTAGAGTTTTAGACCTAGGAATAGAGAGATGTGTTATTGTGTAACATTTAGCGTAATGTCTAATGAAAGAATGTTCTTCAGGAATTCTAAATTCGCAGATATAAGGAACGAATTTATGTAAAAATGTTTTTGAAACACAAATTTGAAGGTTAATTTTTTAAATAATGAAATCAATAGACTATTTTTTTGTATTTTCATGTGTCAAAGTAAAAAACTATCAGCCCAAAGTGTGGTTTCTAAAATTAGATCTAGATCTAGATCCTTTCGATCTTTTCATGTAAATATGGTAAACATAGCCTAGATCGATGAAGTTATAATGCTTTCATAGAGTTGGTGAACTCTTTTTTTTGAGGGTCTTAAGTTTGTTTTAGGGCTACAATACATACACTGAGGTCTAAGTTGGTACACAGGAGGCATTTTTGCCAAGTTTTATCAAGATTGGTCAAACGGTTTTGATTTCTATACATAACATACATAAATGTGCCTTACATTCTACTTTATATAATAGATCATACGGATAGGATTGATAGGATTTTTTCAGTGAATCTTGGAGAATTTTTGCCACTTCATTTACTAAAGTATGATGAGTATCTAAATTAATACGTTTTTTTTTTTACAAGTATTTTCTCCAAAACTATGGATTACAAACTATTAAGGGCCGTAATTCTTTCTTCCCGAATAAAACATGTAATAAAGTTTTACATGTATTTGAAGCCATTGACAAAGATACACAATATTGTACTCAGCATGCTAGTTATTCCCAGTAGTGTACATTTTACTATGAAGTAAAAATGTATGCTATATACTTTTTGTTTGTGTTTTTAAAATGGTATAATTCTGTTTAAAGAATTTGCAATTTTAATTTAAAAAACAAAAGGGTTTGATTTCAAAACACCAAAAGTAGACATCCCACCTATATTTTTTAAGCCCGCTACAAAATATGTCTAACCGTATTTTTTAAAAAAAATAGCGCTTTTAGCTTTGAAATCTAAATATAACAGAAGGACAGATGGATTGCACAAAACAAACAGCAGTTCTTTCTCTTTTAGGGGCTGCAAAAATGTAACGTACAGTTATATTACGCCTAAATAAAAAATGCTTCTCAATAAGACAGTTGTTCTCACTAGTTTCTAAGGATGCCAATTCTAGGTGAACCAATGAGCTTCAAATATCTTCTTCCAGTCCTAGACCTTACTTCTTAGCGTTTAAACACACTGCCCTTCAATTGAGTATGTAAGTTAGTAAACAAGCTAAAATACCAAAAACTTACCAAAATAAAAGTACCAGTCCACCTTTATAAAAGCTTCAAATGTCATGGCCACTGCTTGTGATAAAATACACAGTAATCCAATTTTTTCTTCGGGCAAGCAGTACTGGAGCAGCTTCAGAAGCAGCGTCCCGAGAAATGGCGCCCCAGCTGACCTGATAGCAATGTAGTTCCCGATCTGCGTGGAGTCCCAGCAGAACGGTCTCCCAAGCTGGTAAAGAGAATCTAGGGAGCCTAAGTTGATCTCACTGGACACCCCGAAGATGAACACGGCCATGCAGATACAGAATGTAGCTCTTCTGCGTAGCGAGCCGTCAAACAGGTAGAAAGAGACAATTCTTCTGATATACAGGAGTGGGTTATTCCCTAGGGACCTTGGCCTCTTTTCCGCTGGGAGTGTCTCCTGCAGGCTAAACAGCACGATGACGAAGGAGAGGCCCATCATACCGAGAAGGAGCAGGCTGGCGTAGAAGAAGCCAACCTGTTTGATGAGGTAGCCCACGGCCACGTTGGCCCCCGCCGTGGTGACGGTGGTGGAGCAGCTGATTAAGGTCATCCAGAACGTCCGGCCACTTTTCGTTTTGTTAATGTCCGCTGTGAGAGAGAACAGGCCAACGAGCATGGCAAACCAGGAGCCGCCAAGACCTTCCACGCTATAGGCCAAGTAAAAATAACTCAGATCTAGGTTTAATCTGTGAACAGAGAAATACGGTCATTTTTTTAAATCTTATAATAAAAATATGTATCTATAATATGTAAATAGGGTCTGTATGGCGGCAGGATGGAATAATTTTTTTTACTCTGTAATGTTGCAGTTACTCTTTTATGCCGCAAAATGTATCTTTCATAAGTAAGTTGTCTAGGTAACAAGGTAACAAGTAAGAGATAGTAAAATACATAAATTCCTACTAAATGTCCATATAGTATAGTAAACTGAACATTTATTTTCCAGTTGTCATTGAAGTAAATAATTAAGTTCTGGGTCTTATGACATTCACATAATAACCTCATTATCCAGGTATACAAACTCACTACCCATTAATACACCTCACTACCCAGTTATACAACTTCGCTACCCAGTAATACAACCTTGCTACCCAGCTTAACAATCTCGCTACGCAGTTATACAACTTCGCTACCAAGCTATACAAACTCGCTACCCAGCTATACAACCTCGCTACCCAGCTATACAACCGCGCTACCCAGCTAAACAACATCGCTACGCAGTTATACAACCTCGCTACCCAGCTTAACAATGTCGCTACCATGCTATACAACTTCGCTACCAAGCTATACAAACTCGCTACCCAGCTATACAACCTCGCTACCCAGCTTAACAATGTCGCTACCCAGCTAAACAACATCGCTACGCAGTTATACAACCTCGCTACCCAGCTTAACAATGTCGCTACCATGCTATACAACTTCGCTACCATGCTATACAACTTCGCTACCAAGCTATACAAACTCGCTACCCAGCTATACAACCTCGCTACCCAGCTTAACAATGTCGCTACCATGCTATACAACTTCGCTACCAAGCTATACAAACTCGCTACCCAGCTATACAACCTCGCTACCCAGCATACAACCGCGCTACCCAGCTAAACAACATCGCTACGCAGTTATACAACCTCGCTACCCAGCTTAACAATGTCGCTACCATGCTATACAACTTCGCTACCAAGCTATACAAACTCGCTACCCAGCTATACAACCTCGCTACCCAGCATACAACCGCGCTACCCAGCTAAACAACATCGCTGCCCAGCTAAACAATCTCGCTATCCAGTTATACAAACTCGCTACCAAGCTATAATAAAATGTGTGAAATTTTAGCATTAAAAAAAAAAAAAGCCTCTTTTTTTCCCTACGAATTTAAGTTTTTTTTTACTCTACCTTCCATTCATGAAAAAAAAAAATGCCAATAGTAAGTATTGAAAAAGATAATGTATTTTTAAAATAGAAAATATGATCTCTAAAATAATGGCCACTCAAATGTTGTTTTTTCAAATGTTTAATGATTTCCACATTCAAGCTGGACAAATTTGGACTTCCATATTTTTGTGTAACATACCTGACAATACTTACCTAACAATGAGCACCGTAATAGCCATTCTGGCGAAATACGTGAAAGCCGGAAGTATCAAATTCAGACGACGACCAATGTAGTCCCCGTAAGAGCCAAACAAAAGACAAGTGATGAAAGCAGGTCCACACAGGGAGAAGCCCAAGTTTGTTAAAAACTGAGAGGCCTAAACATAGACACGAAATAATATTTGTAATTTTGTAGGGTAGAAGTCATGGAGCTTTCAGTTTATACATTACAAAAGTTTGAGAAGCAAATAACATTTGTTAATAAATGTTACATTTAGGCTGTACTGTGATACCCTCTTAATGTTAATTATAATAGGTTAGGTTTTTTTGTATTAGTCTTATAGTTTTTAATCAACTGATCTAGCTGTACCAGCGTCTGTGGCACCATTCTGTCTATCCTACCATGATTCTTCGTTTCCTATATGATCCACCATTTGTTCTGCTCCCACTATTCATTGTTTATAAACTTACTAATTATTCCATCATTACTCTTTCTCCGCATTTCTCTATGTTCAACCATTCCTTTGTTTCCCTTTTATTCCACCATTTAGTTGTTTCCCTTTTATTCCACCATTTAGTTGTTTCTCTTTTATTCTACCATTTAGTTGTTTCCCTTCTATTCCACCATTTAGTTGTTTCCCTTCTATTCCACCATTTAGTTGTTTCCCTTCTATTACACCATTTAGTTGTTTCCCTTTTATTTCACCATTTAGTTGCTTCCCTTCTATTACACCATTTAGTTGTTTCCCTTCTATTCCACTATTTAGTTGTTTCCCTTCTTTTCCACCATTTAGTTGTTTCCCTTCTATTCCACCATTTAGTTGTTTCCCTTCTATTCCACCATTTAGTTGCTTCCCTTCTATTTCACCATTTAGTTGTTTCCCTTCTATTCCACCATTTAGTTGTTTCCCTTCTATTCCAACATTTAGTTGTTTCCCTTCTATTCCACCATTTAGTTGTTTCCCTTCTATTCCACCATTTAGTTGTTTCCCTTCTATTCCACCATTTAGTTGTTTCCCTTTTATTCCACCATTTAGTTGTTTCTCTTTTATTCCACCATTTAGTTGTTTCCCTTTTATTCCACCATTTAGTTGCTTCCCTTCTATTTCACCATTTAGTTGCTTCCCTTCTATTACACTATTTAGTTGTTTCCCTTTTATTTCACCATTTAGTTGTTTCTCTTTTATTCCACCATTTAGTTGTTTCCCTTTTATTAAACCATTTAGTTGTTTCCCTTTTATTCCACCATTTAGTTGCTTCCCTTCTATTTCACCATTTAGTTGCTTCCCTTCTATTACACTATTTAGTTGTTTCCCTTTTATTTCACCATTTAGTTGTTTCTCTTTTATTCCACCATTTAGTTGTTTCCCTTTTATTAAACCATTTAGTTGTTTCTCTTTTATTCCACCATTTAGTTGTTTCCCTTTTATTCCACCATTTAGTTGCTTCCCTTCTATTTCACCATTTAGTTGCTTCCCTTCTATTACACCATTTAGTTGTTTCCCTTTTATTTCACCATTTAGTTGCTTCCCTTCTATTACACCATTTAGTTTTATCCCTTCTATTCCACTATTTAGTTGTTTCCCTTCTATTCCACCATTTAGATGTTTCCTTTATTCCACCATTTAGTTGTTTGCCTTCTATTCCACCATTTAGATGTTTCCTTTATTTCACTATTTAGTTGTTTCCCTTCTATCCCACCATTTAGTTGTTTCCCTTCTATTCCACCATTTATTTTTTTCCCTTCTATTCCACCATTTAGATGTTTCCCTTCTATTCCACCATTTAGTTGCTTCCCTTCTATTACACCATTTAGTTGTTTCCCTTTTATTTCACCATTTAGTTGTTTCCCTTCTATTCCACCATTTAGATGTTTCCCTTCTATTCCACCATTTAGATGTTTCCTTTATTTCACTATTTAGTTGTTTCCTTTCTATTCCACCATTTAGTTGTTTCGCTTCTATTCCACCATTTAGTTGTTTCCCTTCTATTCCACCATTTAGATGTTTCCCTTCTATTCCACCATTTAGTTGTTTCCCTTCTATTCCACCATTTTTTTTCCTTCTATTCCACAATTTTGATGTTTCCCTTCTATTCCACCATTTAGTTGTTTCCCTTCTATTCCACCATTTAGATGTTTCCCTTTTATTTCACTATTTAGTTGTTTCCCTTCTATTCCACAATTTAGTTGTTTCCCTTCTATTCCACCATTTAGTTGTTTCCCTTCTATTCCACCATTTATTTTTTTTCCTTCTATTCCACAATTTAGATGTTTCCCTTCTATTCCACCATTTAGTTGTTTCCCTTCTATTCCACCATTTAGATGTTTCCCTTTTATTTCACTATTTAGTTGTTTCCCTTCTATTCCACAATTTAGTTGTTTCCCTTCTATTCCACCATTTAGTTGTTTCCCTTCTATTCCACCATTTAGATGTTTCCCTTCTATTCCACCATTTAGTTGTTTCCCTTCTATTCCACCATTTAGATGTTTCCCTTCTATTCCACCATTTAGTTGTTTCCCTTCTATTCCACCATTTAGTTGTTTCCCTTCTATTCCACCATTTAGATGTTTCCCTTCTATTCCACCATTTAGTTGTTTCCCTTCTATTCCACCATTTAGATGTTTCCCTTCTATTCCACCATTTAGATGTTTCCCTTTTATGTCACTATTTAGTTGTTTCCCCTTAGTTTCTCTATTTTGTGTTTCCTTATTTTCCCAGTACTCCTTTGTACCCTCTTTGTCTGACCGTTTTTTTTTTGTGGTTCAACCATTTCATTTGTTTCATTTTTGTCTCTAATTTATTCCACCATCTCTTTGTTTTATGATTTCTCTTTGTTTCCTGGCTCCTTTATTTCTTCCTTTCTCTACTCTTTGGTCCAGAGTTGAAAAAACTCAGCCTCAATGTCAGAACGAGGCTGTACATTTCATAAGGCTCTTCATTACCTACAAAACTTCAAAATTGTCCAAAACGTCAAACTATGTCAAGGACGCCCTATTAATAGATCACTGTTGCCACCCTTAAAAATAAACAATTACTTTGAGCTACAAACGAAAGAGATTAACGATGTGGTCGAGAGGCTAAGTGCGCTTGAACTTGACTTGTCTTGGCTACCTAGAAGGGTTCTCGAGGTTCGACACCCGACTCGGGCAGAGTTGCGTTTTCTGAGCGCTTAAAGGCAGCACGGAAAACCAACTCCTAGATACCCCCTCCTCCCCACTGGACCGTAAATGAGATTGGACCAAGCATGAGCATGAAAGTAGCGCTATATAAAAGCTATAATAATAATAATAATAATAATAATAATGTGCGCTCTGGTACGACGGTACCAGGTTCAAACCCGGAAGCAGCATCCTAAGCACGTAAAACAAACAGACTAGCTTACTACTTGTGGTCCATGCACTCAAATCTGCGAGTCTTGGCAATGGAAAGCGACATAACTTAGTATCTTCTTCTTCTTCGTTCTCATTTTACATGTCGGAGGGTTCAGATCAGTAATCCTATATCTGAGATGAACCGCACAGTGGTTTACAGATCAGGCAGTTCTTCGTATTGTTTTCCTTCTATAAAAGGGTTTTGGGGCTAGAGTCCTGTTCCGGCCTCATAATATAGTATGCAGCTTTGAAGGACACTGTCAGCATTCTCTGATAATGTTCCACAAGGGCAAGTTTCGTTCGTCCCGACTTTAAGCTTCTGGAACATATGTTGTCATTCTGTTGTGTCCGGTTCTGAGTCGAAAAATTACGCGTTGGTCATGTCGAGATAGCTTATAATAGGCGTCCTTTTTCTTGTAATTGGGATGTGAGCTGGTCCAATTCTTATTTATTCTACACTCTATTATTTTCAACATTTCTTCTGGGTAGAGATTTTCATTTGTTTGTTCATTCTTCCATCTTCCATAACTTAGTATAAACTTAATAAAGTAAATTGAAACCATTATGCAAGTCTGTAATCTAGAAGCCCTACTCTAAACAAGTTTGGTTTATCTCACATTAGGGAAGAGAACATTAGGTATGACTTGTACCAAGATGAATTAGATCTCGATCTATATGCAGGTATATTTTAGTGAGCTTAAAGGCGTTACAAAATGGAATGATCCCTACAGCACGCACTCACGCACACATGTACGTAGACACCCATACCTCAGCTTCTATCTCATCTGCTTCCCGGGCACGCGAGTCGTTGGCCTCTACCTTGCATGGCGGCCTCGCCGTCTCGTTGCTGGTCAGTCCGTTTTTATCGGACAGCTTGGCCACGATGTACTGGGTCATCATGACACTGTTGGCACCAGCTGCGGATCTGGAGAAAAGAATGTTAAAGATCAGCTAAAAGTTAGGATTAGTGTCCCGGGTCATGAGATGCAAACCCTCACCCTAACCCACGAGGAAGGAAGGTCAAGAAAAGGTAGAAAACATCCGAGAGCACAAATGGACCTTAGGACCTTATCTGTTCATAAGACCTCCTTATGCTAGAGTACTATCCACTGTACCAGAGAAGTGCTTATGAAAATTAAAAGATTTCTAGTTATCTTTTGTTAGTTTCAAGCTTTAAAGCAAAGTATTAAAGGGGACTAATTCAACCTATTCAACCTTATCAATCAAGTACAACGTCTTTCCCTTGCTCGAGATAACAAACAAAATAATAAATTACCAATAGTTAATTAACCAAACAAAATAATTAATTACCAATAGTTAATTAACTAATTAGTATTTTGTCAGGTAAAATAAATAATTGTGCAAAATTTCAGCTTAATCCTGAAACAGTATTTTCACTTGGACTGTCTGCACGTGTGCAGTGTCATGGAATTTAAATAACTGTGAGCTCATTGAATAGATATGTGCTTCTTTTACAGTGACTTACAGAAGGCGACCCTATCCATTGACATTAATTATGAAGTACACATGTACTTACAGGGTCAGAACCGGTATCACAACAGAGACAATACGAGCTCGAGCAACGGAGAAACTCGGTGTCTTTTCATGGCGCTCTTTCCTTGGCAGTAAAGGAGTTTTCTCCATTAGGTCATCTGATGACGCCATCGGATCAATTCTGAGGAAAGGAAAAAAAAAAGCCTTAGAATAATGACTTTATGTCTACACAATTATTGTCTTCTAAAATCTTTCAACGAAACAAGTGACAATGTGTTAACAATTTTGTAACAAGTCAGGCCAGCAGAGTGGATTTCAGAATGCCGGGTTTATACGAAAGTTTGCACGTCGTTAAGTTGACAAGGAAACAATATCAAATGTTGGCGTAGAAATAAGAAATGCCACATTTTTTAAAATGTGTTTTTTTATCATTTATTACGAGATTTCCTGATTCTACTGGGCGATCATAAGATAGACAATTTCTGGCAAGAATTGAGAGAGAGAGAGAGAGAGAGAGAGAGAGAGAGAGAGCATAAATTGTGAGTTATAGTCCCAATTTTTATAAACAATAAAAAAATATCAGATTGAGTAAAGGTTGCAACAAAAAAATAGTTGGGTTCAGAACTCATCTATGTTACTATGATACTGAAAAATTTCTTATGAATTCTAAATTTTCCAAAAACTAAGTCTTTCTTAGAATTACGTAAACTCTGTCGCCATATTTGACCATTCTGTTTTAAAACATGACGCCTGGAAAGGGGAAGGGGCGGTAGAGTGAAAACGATTAATCCTCGCTCATTTTAATTATTTCTGCTAATGATTGCATTTAGCATTAAAGAATAAAGGGTGGGGCGACTCGATAAAAGAATTTAATTTATAGCATATATAAATTACATTAGTGACAGATTTTTTTAAATTTTGTAATTTCATAACTAAAATACAAAAGGAAAAAGTATTGGTTTGTCCGATGGGCAAAGGGGATTGCATGTATCGCCCCTCCCACCTGGTAAAACCCTTTTTCATTTTATATTTATTAATGATAAAATTTGAGATCAGAGTGTGTGTGCGACATAATATACAAATAGGTTCAAATATCAATATGTAGCTCAATTATATAGGTATTCAACTAATTTTGTTCACAAACTATGATTTCTCCATTAAAATAGTGACATAAAAATTATATAGTAATTCAACTAATTTTTTTTACAAGCTATGATTTCTCATAAACGTAGGATCGCCCCCCCCCCCCTCAAAGGGTTTGGGTGGGAAGGGCAGTAGATGTATTCGCCCCCCACCCCACCCACCCAATCGATCAACAAGGGAACGACATAATATAATGATCGGTTGAAATATCAATAACAAGTTTTAATCCTATAGATATTTAATTGATTCTGTTAACAAGCTGTGATTTCTACAAATAAATTGGACCCCCCTCCACTTGACAGTTTATGGTTTGGGAGGGGTGGGATTGATGCCATCACCCCCTCTCCACAGCAGCCAACCTAGTGTGGGAAGGCGGAATAGTCTAAAGATAGGTTAAAATATAAATAATTAATATATATTATTAACATAAGTGTTAAATTCTGTGATTTCTTTACTGAAATGCTTCCGCTCCCCACACAGTATCCGCCAGTGACTTAAGATCGTATCTAGAAATTATTATTATTATTATTATTTTTTATCTAGATATAGATTTTAAACATTTAATGTAGATTTCTACTTACTCCAAATAATCTGAACAATGCTAACATTCATTCAAAAATTAAATGTTTAATTTGTGGTATGAAGGAATTAGAATTTCTTACTGCTGTTAAAATTAAAAAGGATATGTGTAAGCAATGTTCTCAGAGTCAAAGATTCGTTAAGACTTCACAAGATTACCCACCTCATTTTTTTCGTCTTCCCCCCCCCCCCCCCCCCCAAATATTTCTAAATGCTAATGACACACCCAGTAATTCACTTCCGTATAAACATTTCCACATCAGTTCTTGTGCGAAAACTGTGTTGGAGGATTTATTAAACAAGAGAGTTATATTGGAAATTTTCAAACTAAATAATGTCAAGGACGATCGATTGAACTTTACTGTTGCCAACTACACAAACAAGAACTGAGATATAATTCTTACAAAATCCCGATTCCTGCCTGTGTCAAATATCATTTGTTACCGCTCGTAGGTGGCCTGTTGTCTCAATGCTTCCTTCATAGAAATTTTTTGTTTGTTTGCTATAAACGTAAGAACTGAGAACATTTCAGTCGGCAGTGCTCAAAAGAGCCACAATTATGATATACTTAGATAGTTTATCAACATTTTCTTGATATTGCAATACTGGAAACACCAAAAAAAAAAGCTAATTGTGTATAGTTTTTCAGCCATGCATATAAATTATACATAGCCAGGACAGACGCCAACGGCGAAAAGAAAATCTAAATCGAACACCGGCGGAGAATGGTTATGCTTGCCCTGGATGTTGCAAAATATGTAGGTCACAGCTGGGATTTCGTAGCCACGAGAAATATTGCATTCCTCATAAATCTTCGGACTCGAAGACAAGCCTTATTATATATACATATATATTTGTGTGTTTTTACAATAACACACACACATACTTCTATTTCTTTTAAACTTTTATTTTTCTATTAGTGAGAGCTCTTAGTCAGCGATGTTGCTGATAAAAAGGGTCCGGGGTCTTCTTCTGAAAATCAGATAGGCCCTTAAGATAGGGAAAAGGTTCAAAGGTTATCAACATTTTAAAAACTTCACTAGATTCCATTCCCAGGCAGTTCTACAGATTTCACCGGAAATGACTGGTCTACTAGCTAGTTGTTGTTTTTTTTAACTCACTCTGTTTTTCCTGGTAAAAAATTTGTACACGTTATTTCTCCCACACTCAATGTCGGATCAAACTGAAATTTTGCACCATTATGTCTTTTATCTGGGGAAAAATCAATTTAAAAAAAATAAAAAATTGGTTAATTAACTATTAGTAATTAATTATTTTGTTTTGTATCTCGAACAAGGGAAAGAAATCGCACTAACAAGGTGGTATAAGTGGAATTAGTCCCTTTGGATGGCTGCTTGGTCGTGCGGTTTGTGCTCTGGACTGTCGTTCGGATTTAGCGATGGTCGAGGGTTCAAATCCTGCCCGCTCCCATCCCCCGTCGTCCTGCGGGAGGTTTGGACTAGGAAGTAAACTATCTTTAACTCTGAAGGAACATCCGAAACATGTAAAACATTTTACAAAACAAAACATTTTATACTTTGTAGAGAGATAAGTTTGAAACTAACAATAGACAACTATAAAGCCTTCTATTTTTATAAGCACTTCCCAGGCACAGTGGATACGGAAATGACTTGAAGAGGCTGAGGAGACTTGAGCCCTGGAGTTCAAATTCTGATCGTTCACTTTTAATTTTATAAATGCATTTAAAAAGCGATCACCTAGATATCCCTTTATTTCTCCCCCTCTCCCTAAACCTTTTTAACTGGTCCATACAAGTGATATGATCATAGCGTATTGAGACATGTAAAGCATGAAATTGCGCTTCACAAAAACAATTTCTAAAAATATCTGTAATCGCACAGACTAAGTTAGTCGACTTCTATTACAAATTTAATTACATGACTGATCCAAACTAATTGATACAACTACACTTAATATACGCTTTGTTGTTTTGTTTTTTTAAAAGTATTTTAAAGTTTTTAAAAAAATGTTTTTCTTGTTTGTTGTAGTCAAAATGGAAAAACAAAAATTTGGGCTAGAATCAGTATATAATTAGAGAGCGTGCCTTGAACTAGAGATCCAGACCTGGTCCAGCCCCAATACACCACTGATATACGCCGAGGCTCCGAGATATTTCTAGAGTGTTCGTCGGAGTACAATGATTAGACGGAAGCAAGAAGTCATTAGTCTTCAAGCAGAGAGAGAGGAAGTGATATTCTAGATCAGGAATGGACTTCTCTCTGTGTGTTAAGTGTGTCAGCATGGCTAATATTTTCATAGATAGAGGCCGATTCAGAAATAGATAGCTTTTTGGTGTAGCCGGTGTACATAATAAGAAAGTTTCGATAAGAAAGAATTGTTCTAAACCATGTTTGCACTCATCAGTAGTGTGATATTCTAAGCGCTTTCACTCGTATGACAAACTAATTATTTAGGCCTATAATTTGGAGGCAACAGTGAGTCCTTGACATTGTTTGGTGGCAACATTGAGTCCTTAACATTGTTTGGTGGCGACAGTGAGTCCTTGACATTGTTTGGTGGCAACAGTGAGTCCTTGACATTGTTTGGTGGCAACAGTGAGTCCTTGACATTGTTTGGTGGCAACAGTGATTCCTAGACATTGTTTGGTGGCAACAGTGAGTCCTTGACATTGTTTGGTGGCAACAGTGAGTCCTTAACATTGTTTGGTGGCGACAGTGAGTCCTTGACATTGTTTGGTGGCAACAGTGAGTCCTTGACATTGTTTGGTGGCAACAGTGAGTCCTTGACATTGTTTGGTGGCAACAGTGATTCCTAGACATTGTTTGGTGGCAACAGTGAGTCCTTGACATTGTTTGGTGGCAACAGTGAGTCCTTGACATTGTTTGGTGGCAACAGTGAGTTCTTGACATTGTTTGGTGGCAACAGTGAGTCCTTGACATTGTTTGGTGGCAACAGTGAGTCCTTGACATTGTTTGGTGGCAACAGTGAGTCCTTGACATTGTTTAGTGGCAACAGTGAGTCCTTGACATTGTTTGGTTAACATATTTCAAAAATCTCTACTGATCTTCCACTTTTCATTTAGATCCCAATATTCTTCCGCATTACATTCTAGAATGAAATTTTCCTGGTGTAGATTTTCGCGATAAACCATGGAACTAACCAATGTGAAAGGCGCTAAATTGAGCTTCACTGTTTCGAAATAAATAAAAAAAGAAGGTCAAGGTATATAGGTTGTTCCAGTTTTCGACCTTTTTTTATTGAAGAATTTGAAAGCTGAAAAGAGGAATTGTAGCAAGCTTACTATGCAATGTCATGAGAAGAAAATAAAATATATTTAAATAAGAGTTCTCTCTCTTTAACTCATCGCTCTTCCCGTTGTTTGAATCTATAAATAGCTTATGACAGTTCATGATGAGACAAATGTTACCAGATATAAATACCTTAGACCTTAGACTGAATAACAATAGCCAGTTATCTACCTTTGTGTCCACCAAACAATGGTGCGCGTTGTTCAGTGTTCATGTCACTTTTATGTTAATATCTCACCTGCCGCCAAATGAGTTAATTTTATAACCAGGCGTTCAGCCCCATCTGTATGGGGGTGTGCATAGTCATGCAGGTCTAAGGAGAAAGTAGAGATCAATATTGGATTAAAAAGTTCATCCGCGAATGTAAATAGAAGTTAACGAGGATGTTGTAGGGTTAGCACAACGACCACCCAACAGGCTTTCTCTTATCAGTGGACAAACGATGGACATTCGAGTTTTAGCAGAGATTTTAAAAAAAAAAGGAGATGGGGGAATAAAATAAGAAGAGAGAGAAGAGAATTAGTGAGAAGAGAGAGAGATGAGAGAAGTGAATTAGTGAGAAGAGAGAGAGATGAGAGAAGTGAATTAGTGAGAAGAGAGAGAGATGAGAGAAGAGAATTAGTGAGAAGAGATAAAGAGATGAGAGAAGAGAATTAGTGAGAAGAGAGAGAGATGAGAGAAGTGAATTAGTGAGAAGAGAGAGAGATGAGAGAAGTGAATTAGTGAGAAGAGAGAGAGATGAGAGAAGTGAATTAGTGAGAAGAGATAAAGAGATGAGAGAAGAGAATTAGTGAGAAGAGAGAGAGATGAGAGAAGTGAATTAGTGAGAAGAGATAAAGAGATGAGAGAAGAGAATTAGTGAGAAGAGAGAGAGATGAGAGAAGTGAATTAGTGAGAAGAGATAAAGAGATGAGAGAAGAGAATTAGTGAGAAGACAGAGAGAGATGAGAGAAGGAGAAGCAGAGAAATAGAGTGAGGTGAAAAATACAGAGAGAGAGAGGGAGAGAGACAAAGAGTGTAGAGAGAAAAAGAGAGAGAGAAAGAGAGAGAGAGAAAGAGAGAGAGAGAAAGATAAAGAAAGAGAGAGAGAAAAGAATAGAACACGTGCACATCCTAATATTAACTGTGAAGTCACGAGACATAGAAAACTGACATACCACGCACTCTACACGGCTAGCTTTTACACTACTATCGTTGCAATGTACTCAATACTAAGCATCCCATATGCATAAATGTCTACAGATGCAAACGTATAAATCTATGTTTAAATAGAGAAAAGTGATCTTGGAGTATATATGCTGTGGGTGCATTTAAACGAAGACGAGATGACAAGACAATCATTGCAAAGACATTATTAGTGTTTGGTTCCTAATAAATTCGTCTAAGGTAAATTGGTAATCGAACTATTCACTCAGTATTGGAGATGTTGCCTGGTCATCGATTTGTTCAATCAGTAGGCCTATTACAATGTGACCACACCGCCATACCTAGTCATCAGTACACCTATTACTATATGACCACACCGTGTCATCGGTACACCTATTACCGTGTGACCACACCGTATCATCAGTACACCTATTACCATGAAATTTACATATACACCCCAGAGATCGCTTCATAGACTTAACCTAGACTTATCTCTTTCCCTCTTAGGCCTGATGATCTGTTGAAAGGTTTATACCTTTGCTATGTTCTCAAAGCACTTTGGGCCTATTTTATCACTGTTAAGGTCGATATAGATCATTATATTATTATATTACAATACAATTTCCCATCTTTCAAAGAATTTCATCCCGTCCCCCCAAAAATTCCTTTCAAAATATGTTCTGCAATTTGTCTTGTCTGTAATGTGTCTTGTCTGTAATGTGTCTTGTCTGGTCCGCAATGCGTCCGATCCGCAAATATGTCTGTTCCACAAACATCACGTACGTAACTCAGGTGGAAAGAGGCAAAGAAACTATTCAAAACTTTTCTATGATAATAAAATAAAATCTACATTTTCAATATAATTGCGTTAGTTCTCTGGGAACCGAAGAACGGTTGCTCTCTGGTGTTGTGTCTCAGACAAAGAAATGTGCAGTCTTTGAAAGCAGAAACAACACTAGAACTGAGGGTCTGCTCTTGAGTTCAACTGTAGATCTACTTTTGATGAGCGTGCGTTGATGTCTGACCTGCCAGCTCGCCGGGTCCTACTACTGGCTTTGATTGGTGGAACTTGACCAATAAAACAATGCCAACATTAATATAGTAGCGTTCTAGATCTAGGTAATGACTATTTACTTACCTTTTGGACTAACTCTAGATCTAGATAATGACTATTTACTTACCTTTTGGACTAACTCTAGATCTAGATAATGACTATTTACTTACCTTTTGGACTAACTCTAGATCGGGCTTGTTTCACTTAAAACATGTTTTTGTTCTTTTCAAGTTGACTGAAAAACTATCTAAAGATCCATTGTGGTTCGTTAAAGTACATGACTTAAATGTGTCGATGCGTTGTACATGATTACAAGAAACAGAACATTTTTATGTCCCTTGCGTTGATCTAGATGTAGATTATGTTCTTGTTAAACTGACACATTGAGTTAACTTAAACGCCTGATTTAAGAACACGTGAGGAATACAAGAATAAGCACAAAACAAATTCGATACCTAGGATGAAAATATCCGAGTCAGTTCACTTTTTGTTTCATTAAGCCAGATAAAGAGACCTCATTAAGTGATTAGAACCAAATCTAGCGCAAAAGAGACATGAGATTCTAGATCTACATGCTTTGTTTATAGATAAATCTAAATACCGACTAGATTTGTGTCCAAACAAAGCCTGATGTAGATTCCACGTTTGGTAATGTCTTGGTTCACGAGTACAGCATTAAAGACCAGATAATAAATAACAGATCTAGTTTTAATTTCATCTATACGATCACAAAAAAACTATATCTAGACCTAACCGAAAGATTTAAACTAGAGTGTAAGCTACACTATAAGAATAAAAACACACATTGTTCAATGATCTGACACCATGATGCGGTGTCACATGACTCTCAATCATGTGGGTGATGTAAATAGTTACGCAAAATGTTTTCGTCACCTGATAGTGCAGACGACCTATGCAGGTCAATATCCAGCGCAGACACACGTGATCATTTGCTCGATTGATTAAAAACAAACTATGCAGTTTTTTTCCGTTTTAGTTATCGAAGTAAAATTTAACACTGAACACAATTTTTTTACGGGTGTATACCATATTGTCTATATATAGAAATATATCAACACATGTCTGGCGGGTTTCTGTCGCCCCATTGTTGATGTACACATAACACTTCACCAGGAAACACATTACATGAAAGTAGGCCAAGGAATTTGACACGTTTAGCTAGTGAGTTCGAGGCCAGCGGTGCTCAACCTTTTTTTTCGGCCGGGGGGGGGGGGGGGGGGGGCTACTTGGAGAGATGCCTTTGTGCCGGTGCAGTTGCCGCGTAATATTTGCTTTGAATGATTATAGAGCCCATAAAAGAGATTCACATTTTCTCGTAAAAGGTTCCCATCGGGGACGGTTTTAGGCCGATTTGAAAAATTTCTCAAATTGGGCCCCGCGCCTGACAGGGGCCCCGCAATTTTAATTTCGCATATCACTATTATTCATGTCTCTTGTCACAGGTAAAGAGTACAAATGTGCCATTTTGTAATATTGACTTATGCGTAATTTTATTCGAGAAAAAGCAGCTGTATATAGCTGTAAATGTGGAGTTCTTCTCGTTAAGAAAGCTTTGTTTTTTTTAAGTACTTATATTTCCTTTTTCCATCCTGGGGGATTTAAAGCTGAGTAAAAAAAAACAACAACAACAAACACATTTTTTTTGCAATACTGACAAACAAACATTTTAAAAAAAAGAGAGAATGCTTGTTTAAAGGACGAATTCCATATTTACAGCAAAATGTATCAGTAAGATTTATTTCCGCTTTTCAATATCCAAGCAACACATGTTAATTTTAGGTCTACACATTCAATGACTAGTAGAAAATTCATCTATCAGAGCCTGCTACCCGAGTCTTATCTTACTGCATCCTCCAATTTGTCAGCACACTGTCTGGATCACAGTTTTATTACTCGCACTGCAACCTGGGAACGGTGACGGTCAGCGTTTTCTTTTGCTGCAGGTCACTTGAAACATGAGTTTAGTCACGCTCTTAAACTTTGAGCTCATGTGAAGAAAGAGAAAAAAGCTGACCAATGAATTAAGACCGTCTGTTGGGAAGATTGCGGAGCAGACGATTGTGTATAACTTCTCGCAACGGACGCCGATACTGAATCCTTGTTTCAATACAACAAGGAACAGAAAGATAAGAGAAGGAATGGACAAGAGTAGGAAGGAAACGGAGATAATAATGACCATTTTCACAAGCCTCTTTTCTTTTCTTGTCTTGGTAACGATAGTGCTGGACACCTGGTGTCTCCATTTGGTTATTTGAAGAAATTTTCTCGTCAGTGCCACATTAAAAAATGTAATCACTCCTACTGCTACTAACTAAAAAATGGCCAGTGACAAGAACGAGGTACTCTCTAGCAATGTTCTCAAGTCTTCTTTTGCCCGCCTTAGTATTATCTGGTCGATGTTTTCGATAAACACTTGACCTTTGCCGCTGGAAATAAAGCCTGGTATTGAAATGGTCATTACCACAAAGATCACGGTCACAGATTCGATGACTGCAACGATTGGTTTCAGGATTAACCTCACCTTTAAAGAAAATGTGACGCACAGGAATCTCTCCACTGTGATGGATGCAGTCATCAAGCTGGCAACTCGACTGAAGAAACCCCAAGCAGTTGTAGCCTATGCTCATGGCCACATCGAAGTTGATGATCGCTTTCAAAACCATTGGGCTGAACACGAAGCTGAAGACCAACATCAACACCACCACACCAGTATCAGCGGTGGAGAGGACAAAGAAGGGGATGTTGGTGGTGCTGTTTCGAAGGCCGAGTTTCAAGAAAACGATCATTTTAATGACATTCACCACTAGCCCAAGTAAACCAATGACCCCATTCAGAAAGAAAAAATTGACAAAAATTACAATGTACAAGATTTGGTCGGTAATATATTCATTCAGGCAGTCAGAATATTCTGACACATTGGTCGTCAATGTCTTTGAATGGGAACACAGAATCTTCTCAATGTCGATGTATTTTTTTTTTTTGCAATACCTCTATTCAAGTCAAAACTACACGGAACCCGCAGAAATCTGGATCCAGGAACCTGAACAGCTGATCTCAAAAAACGGTGCTAACGATTTTCCTAGAAATTTAACTTTGATTTATATCGATGAGAACAGAATTACTAGCTCGTCGGCCACACGGGAAAAACTTTTAGTTTGACCGTTATAATTTTTAAAATAAAAAAAAAAAATAAATGTAAATTTGGCAGGAGATTTATATCCAGGTCTAGAGCCAACATGGCATAGTCAATCGTATTACCGTAATTATGACATAACTGAGTAAATTTAAAGTTGCTTCAATTTGATTGAAAGAATATCTAAGCGTTGCTTATATTTTTTATATAGATTTCATCTAGATTCTAGAAGTAGATCTACACTAGATCTTAAATAGTTATTACATCAGAACATTAGGCCTAATGCTAGATCTAGATGTCTATATAATAAACATACCAATAAATAATCGCATAAGTATATCTTCCTCGCCGGCCAAATAAAAAAAAATGCATAAGTTTTAGCAGCTGTCGGTGTCACGATTCAGATACCCAAATTAAAAAAAAAAATTACTTTAAAAATTATTTGATTATAATTGAAGCTCAATAATGGAGGTATTGTCTTTTAAGGAAATATATTTTATCAAATGTTTTTCTTGTTTCAGTTAGTTGGCAACAGGGAAGTTCATTTTTGGTTCATTGACGTCGTGAAAATTTCCAGTTACACAATTCGTTTCCTCTCGCTAGGAATCTGAACATCAATCAGGGAATAGTGTAGGTGTGAATATTAATTTGGCATATAGATTACTTTGCAAGCGATTAAAGGTATGTTAGCAAGAAGTCTAAGATCTATTTCACTTAGAAAATTAAAATGAGCTGCAGTGCTACACTAATATGTTTTATGTAAAATATTGCGTTTGTGATGAATTAAAGCTGGACACATCTTCTGTTACAATAACATCTTCACACCAAATGAATCAAGTTTGCTTCTTCATTTGGAATAACAGCGAATAAGAAATAAAGACACAACAGTAATGAGTACATTTCAGAAATTGTTTCCCTTGAAAGGCTCGGGATGAATTGTTTCCTCTTCAATGTTTACTTTTGACACTGATTTCTTCAGTGAAATGTCTACTTAAGAGCATATATTGATCTGTGCTGAGTACATTTGTTCAAGATATAATGTGTATTTAAATGTGTTAATTATCTTTGTGGATGTCTGCGTTGGTTGTGGCAAACAATGTAGGTCACTGCTGGGGCTCCATAGCCAGTGAAATACTGCACTTCTCATTTATCTTCGTATTTGAAAACAACTCTTGGATATAGATATAGATATATTTGTGGTCACGGGAGTTCAGAGATTGTCTTCCTTTTATGTTGTAACTGAAAATACAAATACTTTTCGATTAGAAAAAAATAAATAAAAAAATATGCTCTTTAAAAAACAAAGGTCATATTAAGCATACTTGTATCAATTAGTTTGGATCAGTCATTTAATTAAATTTGAAATAGATCTAGACTGAAAATTAAAAAAACAACAACACATTTATACAAATTTAAAAAAAAGGGTTGGGGAACGACTTGAATTCAAACTCATGGCTCAAACTTATTAGGCTTCTCAGAGCAACACGATAACCACTCCGCTAGAAAAAAGCTTATTATCATGGAAGATTGTATAGTTATCTGTCTTTTCAGGTTTCTGTTCACTAAGACTCAGACGATGACCTATAAAGGGAATTAATTCAGCTTATACCACCTCTTCAGTCAATTACATTTTCTTCCCTTACTCGAGATACCAAACAAAATAATTTATTACGAACTAGCCTGACATTATCCGCGGCCTATAGATCTAGGCCTATCTCAACTCGGCTTCGCAGCTTTCGTAAACAAATGTAGTCTCTTAAAAAAAAAAAACAACAAATTTGAATATTTACTTGATCAAAATATGAAATGAATGGACTATAATTAGTATGTTCATGTGTTAAAGTATAAAACTATCTGTGCGAATAGAAGTTTTATCATCTTAGAGTTGAATTAGAGTTTTAGATCTAGGGATGGGATTATAAAGTAAACAATTAAACGAATTAATTTTTAGTACGCGATTCATTACGGTATTGTCTAATGAAAGAATGTTCGTCATGAAATCTGTAGTCACAGATATCAGGAACTAATTTATGTAAAAAATGGTTTTGAAACACAAATTTGAAGGTTAATTTTATTTTACAATGAAATCAATGGACCTTCTTTTGTATTTTCATGTGTCAAAGTAAAAACTATCTGCGCAAAGTGTATTTCTTAAAATTAGATCTAGATCTAAATCCTTTCGATCTTTTCTCATGTCAACATTGTAAACATGGCCTAGATCCATAAAATACTATAGTTGTAATCGAGTCGGACAACTTTATATTTTTTTTAGGGTCTTAAGTTTGTTTTAGGTCTACAATACACACACTACGGTCTAAGTTGGTACCCAAGAAACATTCCTGCCAAGTTTTATCAAGATTGGTCAAGCGGTTTTGATGTCTATAAGTCACATACATACATACACCTTACATTCTACTTTATAATATAGACAGTCAATATTTAGTTGAATAAAATTGATTCTTGTGTTCTCAGTTAAAGGAAATAATTTTGCAAAATTTAAGCTTGATCCTAGATTGGGTATGGGAGAAATCGTGTGTACAAACATTTTACTAGACAGACACAGTGAGTTGATATAAGCTTTGTAAAAAGAAAATATAGAATACATATATGCCAGTCTCAGATTAACCCCTATTTCCCAAATGAAAGTTACGAAAAATAATCTGAGAATATTTTTAGGTAGGTGCTGCTCTTTTACCTATATACTATATTTGATATTATTTTTATGTATGATATGATTAATACACGCGTGACGAAAAAAGGACATCATAAATCAATCAAATCTCATTCTATCGTAGACTATAATAAAAACTGGATGTACATTTGAAGCTAATCGTATTGCTAAAAAGTAAAGCAGCAATACACATAAAACACTGAACCATAATTTACTAATAGAAAAACAAGATCTAATAAAATACACAAAGATGCACAAAGATAGAGGCACATTTATTATTTCATATGCTAGGACAAATCATACAAGTGCTACTTCTTTCACAGTGCTATTAGAGAATGGTATGGGTTGACTGAATCAGCCAGGAAAACAAACAAATTAGCATACTTAGCAGAGCCACTTTGAGTGGCAATTATTCAAAAACTCCCCCATCGTATGCGTCTCCCATGCCCGATAGACCGAATAATGGTAAAACAATAGATTTATAAAAAAAATATGTTTACATATTGAGGGCGGCCTTAGCAGTGCGCGGGGCCCTGGACGAGCGTTATGTGCGGGTCCCTTAGCCGCAATGGTAGACTATATATCCGTACCACATCACGCTAACGCTGTAACAATAACACTACAGTAAGTCCGCCTCTAAGCTGTGAGCCTTATCATTGCTACAAAACATGACAAAACATGACGTGTTGGCCTACTATTTGCCGCTTAAGCACATTATATACTGTATTCAGTGTAGTGTAATTGTTCTCCACTAACAGAAGCAAATAAAAAGGAAAACACTCGAGCACTACTAATATTATGTCTCCTCTCTCACTCTGTAAACTGAACCCAATTGGACGTTCTATATTCTATAAGAACGAAGTGTGCTATAAGAGCTACGGTGGTCCCTACACTTTCGCAGACCCGACTTTTGCAGAAGGGCTATACCACGGGTTTTTAAAAACTTAACTGTTAAACGATGATAGCCTCTTAGAATCGGCAGGTCACTAGTTGCTGTCGTTACCGAAACTGAACGGTATTTTGAAACCATAAATGTATGCTAAGAGGTTAAATGGTAATTGGTATCATAATGATAGGGGGAAAATATTGAGTAAAAAGTCCTTGTTTATGAGAACTGATTTGGTTTTCGAAGTTAGTGACAATAAAAACTCCGATCGCGGGGCCCCTCACAGGTGGGGGCCTGGAGCGGTTGCCCCAATAGCCGCTCCCTAAAGCCGCTACTGTACCTATGTACCTTTTCCCGAGTGACTGTTCATGCTATTGCTGCTTTACTAAGAATGTGCCTCTTTACAGTAAGCTTGTGTTTCAAACTTGTTAGATGGTCTCTTATAAGGCGAGGTAATAAAAAAAGAAAAAACATTTTCAAATAAATTTCTTTCAAAAAGACAATTCCGTTTTACAACTTCAAATAAAATAAAATATATTTAAAAAATTTAATTGAAAATAAAAATGAGCCGAAACCGAGTATGGATCTTGTGATTTTGACATCGTCAGCTTCTTGAACCAACGAGTTTAGGCCAGTGGACATTGTATAAGAAAGCAATCATTTATTTGTACCTACATTACACGTATCTGATTTAAAACGACAAAGATCTAGTCTATATTTCAGTGGCGTAGCTAGGAATTAGCCATCATAACTACGACTCTGCAATATTAGATTTACGTAAAAATATAACCTTAAAATTTTATAAACAACTCAGTTATCGGTACACTACGGTTACCACACCTTGTTTTTTTTAATCCAATTTATTTTCAAATTAAATTTTTTTTTACTTTGAAAAATTATAACGGTCAAGCTAGAGTTGTCTACGTTTGGTCAACGAGCTAGCAATTCTTAGTGATACATTAACTGTTACATTTCTAGATCTGTAGGTCTGTTTTTGAGATCAGCCTACAGGCTTCGCCTTTCATGAAGTTATGACTTGAATAGAGATGTTGTAATAATATTCCGTGCCTGCATTAAACAGCCGCAGCCAAGGAGTAAAAAAGCCGCAGTTTGCGACCACTACGCCCCATCTTCCTATGTGCCATTAGTTTTAATTGTTTTAAAAATAACTTTCATCTTAGTTTTGGAATTTTCAGCTAACCTCGCATACAGTAGAAAGCAAACTATGCCGTTCTTGAGTACCGTCTTTGTAATATCAGCTAGTGTCAAGCATAGTTGGCAGTTGCTCTATTCTTTGTCATTTAGCTATTCGTCTAAATTGCAACAACCCCTCTAATCTCACTAGTAAAAACTAGTAAAAAAGTAAAGTTCCCCTTTCAGACCTTGTGGTCTATAGGGCAGATGATGTAAAGGTCATCTGTATCTGTGGCCAACGGTTAAGGGGGGGGGTGTCATGTGGCCAACTTTTTAGAGCTCAGAGGCACCCAAAGATCCCGAAATGAAAATAATAGTCTTCACCGGGATTCGAACCCGGGACCTTCGGTTCGGGAGTCAAGCGCCTTACCGCTCAGCCACCGCGCCAGTGGTCACTAGGTCTGCTGATAAAAGCTCTCTGCCCTATGTCCTATTCAGAGATTAATCCACCGGATTCCGAACGACGCTGTTAAATGTGGACCCCAAGAAGAAGAAGAAGAAGACGAAGGACCCCAAAAAACCTTAACCATTGAGATTTCTGTCATAGACATTGAGTTTCACATTGCGAACATGACGTAGATATGAATCACTTTTAAAAAGTTGGCTGGATCATGGGCAGATTAAACAGAACACGCGTTTTTTTTTTAAAGAAAAATGTCAACACCAAAATCAATGACGTCATTTAAGAAATTAGCCACGTGTTTGAAGGCTGCAATACCGGGAAATGCTAAAGCTTTAGAGGGTTTGGATAAAGTAGCGTGTGAGAGTCAGAGAAACTGCTTGGAGCAATAAATCTCTTCATAAATAGTCTATATGAGATGCCGCCAGACAAACGTTGAATACTCAGAATTGCATTCTAATTAAAACGTTACTTGTTAGAAAAATGTTGCCCATTTTCATTAGTTTATATAATTTGTAGTAAAATAATAATTAATTTCATAGTACTTAGAATTAATGGAAGAGAATCTTGCAATTAACCAAGACCTAATTATACAAAATGGGTTCAAGCAAACAATAAATTGAAAAATCCAAGTGAGGAACTGAGGTTGCCTATATACTATTTTCATACATAAAAATCCTTCTATGTCTTTAATTAATCAATTCTAACGTAATACACAGTCCGTGGGCTTTGGGAGGCAGCATCTTGCGAGTCGAAGAATCAGCCCCGGGGCAAAAATAAATGAGCTCCCACTACCTTTTATCAATGAACAGGTAAATACAGGTGCACATTAATAATTAGATAAATAATGATTCCTATATCAGGGCGGCTCGTTGCGTGGTTTGCGCTTCGAACTGTCGCCACGATGCTTCTGGATTCGAACCCTGCCCTCTGCCATTACTTGCTGTTCTGCAGTTTGCTTTTTTTTTTTTTTTAGAAAGATTGTTTTTTATATTATCTTGTAAGATGAATACCTCTGACTGAGAGAGTTTTTTTTTGTTACTTATTTTGTGTGTAGTGACTTTGATAAGCAAAAGTTATGGGGCTCTAATAAAATGTTACACTTGAACAGTCTTTATATCTTCGTATCTTATCTTACAAAATACAGACGTTACCTTAAAAAAAGAAGATCGTTACGTCCTACGCGTACCCCTTGGTCAATGTAGTCATGCATGTTAACCATTTGAACTCTGCCAAGTCACTGGTTTTCCTGGCTGACTCAGGCAACCCATTCCTTTCTCTAATAGCACTAGGAAAGAAGGAGTATTTGTACAAATTGGTCCTAGCATATGTATACCAAAACTTGTCGTCTGGCTTTGCAGTGGGTTTTAACCAAGCGCTTAAGGCTAGTTCCGGTTATTTTGGTGAGGCCGTCCCAGCGGTGTGCTGAAGGCGAGAAAAGGGTGTTTAAATGGTCCGGCTTACCGAAAAATGATACTGAATTGATCTCAGCTTCAGTAGCCCGACTGCCTGCCAAACTCAGAGAATGGTTTAAACAGACGATGTAATGAGATGTCAATGTAAAGACAGTACTCCGTTATTATCCATAACAACGTAACCTTAACATTTTGGAAAGTTGATCCAGTTTTGAAATGTCAGGTGTACAGTCAGAGTAATTGAGAAATATTTGGCTCTAAATCACACAAGATTACAATATACTTCGTTGTGTATTTGTGGGGACATGTAAGTGTTCTGTCTATAACCAGCTTTGTTCAGAGCACATGTTCTCTCAGGAGTGGATCGTACTTTCACAAACTCCTAGAAATTACCTAGATTTTGTCTTTGCAATTCTTCTTCAACTTGTTTGCGGTGCCTATTGCGTGCTATTGGTCTTAACTGCCCACAGTTGCAGGTCTTTTTCACGATTGGTCTCGGCTAGCTAAAGTTGTAAAGCACTCGGCTTTCGAACCGGGAAACTTGTGTCGAATCTTGTTGAAGAATGTTATTTTAAAATTCGGGATTTTTATGACTCAAAAACAGCTCAACTGGATACCTGACATTACTTGGGGAAAGTTAAGGCGATTGATAACTGTGCTGGCCACATGACACCTTCATTTTAAGTCGCCATAGAAACAGGTGACTTTTACTTCATCTGTCCTATACATCGCAAGGGGAACTTAACTTTGTATATAGAATAGAGGCGTTGTAGAGAAAACAACACAGAGCCATAGAATAGGAAACAACATAGAATATAGCCATATAACAGAAAACAACTTAGAAACATGTTGACATTAAATACATTCAAAAACAGTGAAACTATCATTCCCAACTATTTTATTCACAATACGCTCGTTTTAAAAGATGTTCACATTGAAGTTTAGAAAAGTTGTTATAAAAATATGATTAAAAAAAAGACTAACTAAATGATTTCAGGTCTGGAGATACTCTCGTAGATCTTGTCTCGTGATGATTCTGTGCAGTGATATAGAGGCCCGTTTATTTACGACAGAGCAGAATTACGCTTTACATTAGTTAGCTGTTAAGTCTTAAAAAATTAACCAGAACAGTAGCCAGTGAAATGTAATGTTAAAAAAAGCAACCTGGACATACACATATTGGACATCAACAATGATAAGCTTATGATTGGTTATATTATTGCGGCTATATTAAATTCATGTAGATCAAGTACAATCACTGACTCGATACTTTAGCATTTTACTTGCCTAAGTCTAAACCACGTTTTCTCTGATGTCTACTGGGAACTACGCCCTGTCAAAAGTTAGGGTCATCGACAAAATCTCTTAGCACATGATCGCGCTTTTTTTTTTTAATTGTTACAAACTAATCAATACTAAGCGATGAAAAAACAACAACACACCCTTATCTTAAACTAAGTATTTTGAATAGTTTTAAAATGAATAAGGCAAGAATAGTTAATACAAGATGGTCGAAGAGTGAATGATTGTTAACTAGCACCTCATTAGCAATCTATCACATAAAGTTGTTCGAGGATGCTGATTACGATAGTTTATTAGCTTTTTGAGTAAGTCCATATTGTTTTAGTATTTCTATATTTCTTGTATGGTTAGATTTAATCTCCTTGTAAAGTTCTAAAAGACGAGCTAAATTGATGCTGTTTCTAGTAGGCCTTTCCACCATCACACACCCTGCTGCATTCCAAGGGCGTATCAAACAGATTTCCGGATATGCACGTCGCGTAGACCAGGATCCTGACGCATGTCTGCTGGATGGGGTCAAAAGTGAACTTGTAGACGATGTTGAACCCAAGCGATTTAGCCAGACAGTTGTTGACCACTTCACCACAGCTCTAGGAGGAACGAAAAAAAAAAAGACTTTTTAACCCTTAAAGTGCTAAGCTGTTTTACAATTAGTGCATACAAAATGGAATTACAAATCTAGTGTCTAGAGGTGTAACTACCACACGTGTCTAAAGGGTAAAGTAAAAATTAGAGAAATGGTAAAGCGTTGGCTTCCGAAACGAGAGGTCTCGAGTTCGAGTCGAGAAGAAGTCTGGCATTTTGAACTTCGGGATTACAGGTACACCATTGAGTCTACCAGACTCTCACTCATACTTATATACACTGGGGAAGTAAATGCGGTTAGTCGTTGTGCTGGCCACATGACACCCTTGTAAAACTTCCAGCATAAAAGGGGTACCTTAATTTTATTTTAGATGAAGACAACTTATAAGAGGAACTTTGGCAATTGGCTTGCCAACGTTATTCTTTATTTTAGCCTCTAGAAATCTTTCTCAATGGGTTTCCGACCTGAGATGAGTTCAGTATGATAAACCAAGCATTGGAAATTAACTGAACCCCTATGACCTTTTTTTGTTTTGTTAAAAAGATCAACATATCTACCTTTAAAAAAAGTAAATACAAAGGTAAGATCAAGTGTATAACCTTTTACTCAAAATGGAGAAATTTCAATATTACTTAATGCAGTGTTTCCCAAACCTTTTAGTTAACGGACACATTCAGAGTGTTTTTTTTAGGGAGGATTTTTTCAAATATTTAAATAATAAAAAAAATTAAACATGTTCTAAATTATGCATAGTTTTGAAGTATAAATCTAAAAATTTAGATAAAATATTTGCACATATGTACAGCATCCATGGCATTGTGTTGTTGAAGAGAATAACTTGTTGATATCAAGCACAATATTGGTAAGTTGAATCTGAATATCTGGTGTGGAGTCAAGCCAGTTTCTAGCTAGACTGACACTGTGGCAATATAAAATCCTGCTTTGCACAAATAGGAAACTAAATCAAAATATGGACCAGCTTGTTTTGAAATGCTGTAGCACTTCTCAGGAAAAAACACTAGACCAGAAATCATTTAATGGTTGATCTCTTATTGTATCTTTGTTTAAAATTAGAGTCAGAATCTAGATCAGTTCAAAGGTCATAGTGATATAATAAAATTGTTTTTGTTACCAATAATCTTTTTTCCCCAGCATGTACTAGAGAATTAATTCATGTGTAGGCCAACTAGTTCATTTACCAGTAGTACGTGGAACACCTAGTCAGGCCTTGCGCAACACTATGATTCCGCAGAGCACAGTTTGGGAAACACTTACTTAAGAATTCAACAATCTGAAATGTTGGCATACAACGTCACGTGGTCAGGAGAGGGGGCTGTATAAAAAGTACGAGAAAGTCATAAAACATTCCTCGAGTCCTTGGATCTCTGCCTAATCGTGTGGTTTGCGCGCTGGACTGCCATTAGGCCTTACCGATGCTCCCGGGTTCAAACCCTCCCCGCTCCCGCAGTCCTGCGGAAGGTTTGGACTAGGAAGTAAATTATCTTCAACTCTGAAGGAACATCCGAAACATGTCAAACATTTTCGTCATTCTCGACCAGGCACTGTTTGCGGTACTCAATACCAACCTACCTCCTCACCCTTCACCCCTTTTTTTTTCCAAAAAAACGACAAAACAACAACTGATTCTCAATGACTCATTTCTTAGGACCAACAAAATTATTCTGATGATATCATGGACGAATTGTCATTTTGTTGAACTGATATATTTTTTTGTGTTGCTTTATTTTTATCAGTTTGAAATTATAACTATGTAAAGGGGCGCAATTAACTATCAATTTGGTCATACGTAGTTGCTTCCCTTTAGGAGAAAATCATAGAAAAATTTAAAAAGTTAAAAATAAAAAAACAAACTCCCCTTGGGTTTCTTTGAAAATAGAAAAATAGTATTTGTCTGGTTCCCGGTCATTTCATCCCCAGTCACTTCATTCCCGGTTACTTCATCCCCGGGCACTTCATCCACGGTCACTTCATCCACAATCATTTCATCCCCGATCACTTCATCCCCTTGTCATTTCATCCCCTTGTCATTTCATCCCCCTGTCATTTCTTCTCCTGGTCATTTTATCTCGCGGTCATTTCATCCCCTGGTCATTTCATCCCCTGGTCATTTCTACACCTGTTATTTTCATCATCTGATCATTTTATCTAACAAATAGTAGGCCTGTAAAAAGCATGAAATGAACAATATTTAATATATTCATTTTTTATTTAAATGACATAAAGTGTAACACATTAGATAATAAAATAAAATTAAAATTAAATGACATAAAAAACTTTAAGCATTTAACATGCATAAATATATAGGTAAAAAAGTGTTATTATGTTCATCCACATCAAAAAGATAGATAGAAATGAAATATCGGTAGATCACTAAATAACAAAATGTACGAACTTGATTGTTGCTGCAGACATTTCTATTATGAAAGCTCGCAATCTGTCTCACTGAAACATGACTAAATGAAATTATTCGCGACGCACCAGTAGACTTGGGATGCGTTTCTTTTATACAGATCAGACAGAACAACAGATAGTGGCAAAACAAGAGGAGGAGGACTGGCCATTTATGTTAATATACAGTACTGTTGTGTCAACAATATTTCAATCAAAACTAAAGTGTGTACGACCGATATTGAACTACTATGTAACAGTCTCAAGCTATACTAACTGCCGAGAGAGTTTACACAATTGTACATCATACTTGTGCATATACCACCCACAGCCAACACCAAAAAAAGGATCAAAACATATATTATAAATTGTACACTGCTTCGCAGTGAAAAGTTCTGATGCTGCCCGACCAGTAATGGGAGATTTCAATCATCTTTCGTTAGCTCAACACTTGCCAACATATACTCAATATGTTAATTGTCCCATATGGCACGATAAAACATTGGACATGTGTTATAGAAACATAGAAGTGGCCTACACATCTCGATCGTTATTTCCCCTCGGAGAGTCGGACCACACAATCCATCTTACACCCACGTACAATCGGTTTTAAAAACAACGAAACCTGAAGTACCGTCCATCCAGTCATGGTCTGACGACGCTGTTTTACAGCTACAAAGTTGTCTGGAGCAAACAGATTGGGACGTATTTGTAAACAACTGCTCAGACATATGAACTTACCACAACTGTTAATTCATACATCCAGTTCTGTGAAAACATGATTGTACCAAAGAAGAAAATGAAAAACATTCAGTAATAATAGACCCTGGATTACCAACATTAAAAATTAACATTCTGTCGTCATCGAGAAGTACACAGAAGTCTATTTATAAAGCGCTGGTTATGTGTATGTGTTTTTCGCGTGTGAATGTCGTTCGTATGTGCATCTATATTGTGCATCTATATTGTTATTGTATAGTTGTTACGCTGAGGTTGTCAATTGTAGTCAAACCGAATTACTATTTGATTGGATCAATTAAAGTTATCTTATCTTATCTTAAATAAAGTCCTAAAACGCATTGTATAAGTTTCATGTTTAAAAGGAATTAAAGTAAAACTTATATAGGCGACATGATATCCTGAGGATGGGTGAAGTCAGTCTTTATTAGAAAAAAAAATCTTATTTTAAGGCTAAAAAATCTTTAAAGAAAGAGCGATTGAAAGATTAAATAAAGTGACACAGGTCATATTTCCACCACACCTTGGCCTTTGATGATAAGTTATCAGCGGCACGGTCATAATTATTGTAATCACACTTCTATCTCTCAAAAGATTTCCACTACTTGCACCAAACCTTGGCCTTTGATCATTACGTCATGCGCAGGATAATATTATAATATTACATTCCCCACATCCAAAAGAAGCGCTATAACTATGTACACACCCAGATTTATAATATATTATAAGATTTCTCATCAAGAATGCAAAGTGGAAGAGGAAACACTATAAACGCATTAGTAACATGTCAAAAATATATAAAAGCAATCAACATAATCATATTTATATATTAGATGAAATGAGGGCTTTAAGTCAAAGCCTTAACAGCACTATTAAACAATAAAAAAAAATATTTAATTGGGGATGACATGACCGGGGGATGAAATGACCAGGGGATGAAGTGACCAGTGGATGAAGTGACAGGTCATCATTTGTATAGCTATCTCGCCTACTATGTCATCTTCGTTATAGGTCACAGAGGTCATGGCTCACATTGTGAACAATTCTAAATAAAAAAAAATTGTTTGATTACAACCTGTGCAGCAATACATGACCAGTTCGGGCTCAATGTATAATTATGACTATAATCGTTCAAACTAAACTGGTGTAGATGTATTTGAATATACGTTTTTTTTAAACTATGGCATGTATAAATATAGAATGTTTATGTTTAGCAACGTCATAGGTCTGTACGACATGGCAAGGAACTATTGGTCTAAACTGCCCACAGGTTGTGACGTTGCAGGTCAGTGTTGAGGTCTTTTCTAACGAATGGTCTCGTTCAAAGCCTCGTTGAAAGCTCCTATTACCTGAACAATTTAGAAAACTTTATAAAATAAATGTCTCCTCTGAATTAAGGTGTAGAATAATTCAATTTGCGTTGAATGCTTGGAATTAAGTATTCCATTTGGTTTGGTCTAGATGTGTGTGAAGGATTAACCTAGATTAGTTCTCTAATGGCTCATTTCTTATTCCATATTCTAGAACACATCGGTGTTCCTTCTTCCCTAGTGCTATTTAATTTTGAAACGGGTGGCCTGAATCAGCCAGGGAAACCAACAACAATATAGTTTGTTTAACACCTGTCACTAGTTAATCTTTTGAAAACTCATACACATTTCCTGAAATATATAGTCGTTCTAAGACTTAAGAAGGTCAGCACACAAATGCACTCTATCTATCTATCTATCTATCTATCTCATGGGCGTAGCCGGGGGGGGTTGGGGTTCAACCCCACCCCCGAAATGAAATGCCCTCCCCCCCGCAGGGGGGGGGGGATCGGAATTTAGTGACTGATTTTTTGCTTTGATTTTGTTTTCTTAGGTGAGATTTTAATACTAAACTATCACTTGTCCTAGCACAGCAAATGAGGTTTTGAGTTTAAACCCCCTACCAGGGGTTTTGAGTTTAAAACCCCCTACCGGGTGGGGGGGTTAAGTTTAAAACCCTCCTACCAGGGGTTATCGAAGTTAAATTCCCATTTTCTATAACATGAAACAAAAAAATGCAGACGACAATCCCCCTAATTTCACGAGCACAGTTAAGGAAGATTTTTTTATTTTTAAATCCCCTTCAAAATTTACGATAAACCCCCTCTTCAATATAAAAAAAAAAGAAAATTATGCACTCAAAAAGTTATGAGCGTAGCCAAAGGGGTTTTGAGTTTAAACTCTCCTCTAGTGGAGTTTGAAGCTAAAAAATACCTCTTCAATATAAAAAAAGAAAAATACAAACTCAGAAATCTATGAGCGTTGCCAAAAGGAGTTTTGAGTTAAAACCCCCCTTCAGAGTGGTTTGATGCTAAATAATACCTCTTCAATATAAAAAAAAAAAGCAAATTACACACTAGAATTATTTGAGCCTAGTCAAGACAATTGGGGGTTTTGAGTTTAAATCCGTCTCCTACAGATGGCTTTTTTTAAAGTTTAAAATCCCTCCAGATGGTTTTGAGTTTAAAATCCCCTTACAGAGCGTTTTAATAATAATAATAATAATGATAATCTTTATTGTCCGTATGGAAATTTGTCTTACAATTTGTGCATTACACCAAACAAAAAACATTATAACTATAAGAAACCAAAGTGTACATTCACATCAGACTCACTCTTAATTTACATGTGACAAAGTTTATACCAGGTGGAAAACCTCTATCTCCAATATTATTCTAAAGCAAACTACAGTTACTAAATTCTATGAGCTAAATGGGGTTTTGAATTAAAAAAAAACATTAAAAAGTTCACTTCTCGATACAAAATCTAAAGCAAACTACAATCACTTAATTCCAAGAGCGTATTCAAGAGAGGTTACACATTTCTACCAGTGGCGGGACTCAATTAATAAAATGCAGTGAATAGTCATCTGCCGAATTTGAAAAAGACTAACTGTGGCTCAACAAAGATGGTTAAGACAGATTTTTGGAGTCAGTTAAAAAGATCGGCTGTAAATCAAGGAAATCCTATGCCAAACTGGGAGTCAACCCCTTAGTAAGATTGTGACAGAGCGTCGCATGAGGTTTGCGGGACATGTTCAACGACAAAATGAATTAGGCAAAAGAAGAGTTGCGATGACATCCTAGTACAACTTGGCGCCACACATTCTTAGAGGTCGTCAGAGCAGGTGGGAAGAGGCTTCAGACATTACCAGTGACAGATTTTGTGGAAACAGCTTGACGGCAAATGCGCCGTACGGCGCAGGAGGGTCTATGTCAGTAAGAACAGAACATTAAGTTTTTGAAATAAAACTTTTTAATAGCAGGACAATGCACTGTAGATACCTCAGAATATGCATTTTGTTGGCTTTCAATATCAGAAATAGTGCTTGGCGGCGGGGCGGAGCGCTGGGGGAGCTCCTAGCGCTCCCCGAGACCCCCTTGCTAGCTATGGCGGGGAGTCTACAATTTTTCCACTGACTCCAGGAAGAACCTATTATAGGGCACAATAAACGTCTTCCGAAAAAATGATGAGTCAGAATAAAAAAATTTTTTTTTATACACACTCAAACACACATACATATAAATATATTTTTTTCGCTGGGGGGGGGAAAAAAATCCCCCATACCATACTGACCTATGTTTAATTTTATTCGAGTATGCATCAAAGAGAATAACAATGAATTATTAATCATAAAATGTATTTTTTGTCTCTATTGGAAAATAGAATTCAACCATCAGAGCCTGCTACCTAGGTCTTCAGTTACTGTATCCTCCAACATGTCTGCTCACAGTCTGACTCATGTTTTCACTTCGCGCACTGCAGCCTGGGAACGGTGACCTTTGCTGCAGGTCACTTGAAACATGAGATTAGTCACGCTCTTAAACTTTAAGCTCATGTGAAGAAAGAGAAAAAAGCTGACCAGTGAATTGATACATTCTGTTGGGAAGATTGCGGAGCAGACGATTGTGTATAGCTTCTTGCAATGGCCACCGAAACTAAATCCTTGTTTGAGTACAACAAGGAACAGAAAGATGAGAAGTGGAATGGACAAGAATAAGAACGACACGGAGAGACAAATGACCATGTCCACAAGTCTCTTTTCTTTTCCTGTCTTGGTAACGATAGTGCTGGACACCTGGTGTCTCCATTTGGTTATTTGAAGAAATTTTCGCGTCAGTGCCACATTGAAAATTGTAATCACTCCTATTACTACTAACTGAATGATGGCCAGTGACAAAAACGAGGTACTCTCTAGCAATGCTCTCAATTCTGCTTCTTTCCGCTTTAGTATTATCTGGTCGATGTTTTCGATAAACACTTGACTTTGGCTGTTGGAAATAAAAGCTGGAATTGAAATGGCCACTACCACACAGATGACGGTCACAGATTCGACGACTGCAACGATTGCTCTCAGGATTAACTTCACTTTTAGTGGGAATGTGACGCACAGGAATCTCTCGACTGTGATAGATGCATTCATCGAACTGGCAACTCGATTGAATAAGCGGTCCAATTTTTAAGCATAAATCATAGTGTGTGGATAGAATTAGTTGAGAATCGTTAGAATATAAGCTACTTATCTATATTTGAACCCATTTGTTTATTATGTCACACAAGACCCTAAATTGTTATTTTTTAGTCCCCTATCCCAACCCTTACTCAATCGGAGAATTTTCTATTGTATAAATAACTTTGGGACTAATATGGCTAGGACTCACAATTTTATACTTGAATACTAAAATAAATAAAAGATTACAATCTTGTGGGTCTAACTGATATTCTAACCGTCTTTCACATTTTTATTTTGGGGCGTCATAGATTTGTATTATAGTTCTTTAACAAAACAAAGTTATGAACAAGCGTATCGAACAGAATGAAAACTTATATATGAATTATTTTGTTTAAATTATTTTTCAAAGACATTTTTTTCTGCGGCGACCCTGAAACCCTTAATCTAAATCTGTGGAGTATGTTTTATTTTCAAGAAAAATATCTGTTGTATTTGAAATGTACTTAGGGTCTATAAATTTACATTATGATTTCTAAAAGTAAAAACATTATTCAAAGGGTTCTTGAAAATTAGACATTTGAACTCGCCAAAACACCCGAATATCCAGAGTGCGTTTAACCATCATTTTCTTATCGTTTTATTCTGAAAAAAAGAAAAACATTACTACAAGAGGTCTCGCTTAACATGACGATAATAATACGATAAATACGAGTAGTAATGATATACTAACACTACTTGTATCTCCATTGTCACTCACACTTCAGTATCGGCCATTGCCGCCAGTACTTTATCTTACTAAATTTGACCTGCTTTTTTAAAAAATAGGATGAGTAATGAGCTGTAGATGTCAGAAGAATGCGTTTCTGGCAGTGAAAAACGCAAAAAGACGCTCCACCCCGAACCCCGCTGGTGGAACTTATAGCGCTCCCCCAGACGCCCTAGCTGACAAGGAAAGGGCCACAACGTAAATTTTTATCTTGCCGAAATTTGAGAAACTCTGCTCTTGTTGGAATAATACCACTTCTATTTTATATACATATTTATATATATAGGGTTAGGGTTTACTGGGCGTTAGGGTCAGGGTTTGGAAAACAATCGTAACCCCATTAAAAGTTCTGGATCCGCTAGTGGTTGGATGTGGCAAATTATGTAGGTCACTGCTGGGGCTGCGTAGCCAGTGAAATACTGCACTTCTTATGTATCTTGGCACTCGAAAAAAAACAAAAAAAAACTCTCAGACATAGATATCTTTGTGGTCACGTGAGTTCAGAGAATATGTTCTTTTGAAGTTTATAACTGCAAGAAAAAAACATTTTGCGATTAGAAGAAGACAAAAAGCAAGAGAACTCGTTACAAACTACTTTCAACTACTTCTATTCAGCGTACTAGTAGCAATTCGTTTAGATCAGTGGAATTTGTAATAGATCTAGACTGACAATAAAAAATATTTACGAAAAAAAAAAAAAAGGGGGAACCACCTAACTTCGAACTCATGCCTCAAACCTCAGGCTTCTCAAGCCAACCACACTGCTAGTGAAGAGCCTATGAACATGATTTTGGTTGCCGAAGTCAATTTGGTATTTTCCCACACGCGCTTAGAGAGTTTTTTCCAAAGATGTGAATTCCTGTAGCACTGTAAGTGTGTGATTTCCAATATGTATAGTATGTCCAATAAAAAGCTATTTAACACAGCACGCATTAAAGCCAAAGCGAAGAAAGGGCGAATCTTGATTAGGAAACTGCTGCACTCATATCTCACTCACAATGACGATTGCAGAGGCTTGTGAATGGTGAGACAGCTGCTTGTCAAGAGTGTAGCCTTACAATAAGCCTCTCCAAGATCAAAATCCTGGCACAAGATGTCGCAGAAATATTACCAATAGTTGATTAACTAATTGGTTAATTTTTAAAATTAAATCTTGTGATGTCACATAATAGTCTATACACTAAAGCTGTATATATATATATATATATATATATATATATATATATATATATATATATATATATATATATATATATATATATATTTGTTATATATTATATCTATTTGATTTGGTCCAAACTATTCCACAGTGAAGCTTTAAAAATTTACAAATAATCGAGAACCAATCAAGTTTTAAAATATTTATTATAAGTATAAAAATGACAACTATTCGGATAGCTATTTACTAGCGGTCTGCTTTTCTTTAATAGAACATAATAGTCCCCAGGCCCTAATATTTATTTGCACACAAAAAATAGATCTATAAATAATCATATTTATTTAAAGTATTTTTCTATCAAATAATTCATAAAGTAGAGTGTAGTGATTTTTTAGCGTCCTCCGAAAGGGGAAAAGACGCTATTAGTTTTGTGTCGAATGTCTGCCCGTCCGTCCGTCCGTCCCGTTTAGATCTCGTAAACTAGAAAAGATTTTGAAAATCCGACATCATAATATTTTAAAACATTCAAAGGTCTCGTGCAACGGCTACTTTTTCTTTTCTGAAAGCAAAATAAAATTTTTTAAAAATCACTTATGCAAGCAGTTTTTTCCATAAAAATACACCACTTTTACAACTGTTTACTATTAATAGTAACAATCATGGTAGGCTCTTTTGTAGGAGAGGCCGTTATTTACCATATTTATAACACATATTTGCAAATGGTTTTAGATTTTTTGACAAAAAAATTTGTTTTGTTACATTTGCATTGTTAAGCTATGTACATTTATTCACAAAAATTGTTTACTTTTTTAAAAATAAAAACATTTATTTAGTATGCATATAAGTTGGACATAATTTAAAACAACAAATAATAAGCAGTTTTTCATATTATCGCGTGAATTGCAGTGCCGCGCTTTAACCATAACTAAAGGAATTTATTTTTTACTGAAATGTTTTTTTTTCTTGAGGATTTAAATAAGAAATTTACCCTTTACAAAACAAAACAAACAAAACATCAGTTAGGCCAGGTTCACACCTAAGTTAACATTCACTTTGGTCTTTTAGACCGCCGGGGCACCACACAGGATCTGTCAACCTTCTTTCTCCATTCTTCTCTGTCATTTGTCTTTGATAGAATTTCATTCTAATGTTCTTTCTCAATATAGTGAAACCTGCCTTTTAACATGCCTTGGTGGACCACTTTGAGGGCCAATTGTGAGTTTGTGTTTCCATTCAAACTGTCTTTGTAACCTTGTTTTCAAATATGACACATTTGTTGCAACAGTTTTAAGTTTCACCCCATCAGTTGAAATCAAGACCATTTTAAAATTGAAAAAGCACGGCTCAATGTAGCACAGTGCACAATGCACAGCTGCAGCTTGCACTTTATCTACTCAACACATTTACCCCTTGAGTTGCAATAATCCTAAAACTCCATCATTTTTCCTCCCCTACCCAACCAAGACCATTCGTTATACAAGGCCTAAACACTGACCTGCAACATCACAATCTGTGGCTAGTTTAGGCCAATAGCTCTTTCCCACTTAGTACACACCTGTCAGTATTCAGGCCTTCAATAACGTTTGGTCTCGACCTAATAATGGTAAAATAACACACATACAAAATATAGATTTTGTACCTGTGCCCGACCCGTTATGCTTGCTGCTCTACTGAGAATGGGCTTCTTTACAGTAAGCTGGCATTTCAAATGTATTTACTGGTCTCTTAAATGGCGAGTTAATAAAATAATATTCCGTTCCTGCATTATATAAACGCAGCTGTTTAAACTCGAAACCACTTTGGCAACTCTCATAGATTTTAGAGTGTGTTATTTGTTTTTTATGAAAAGATATTTTTTAGCTTCAAACCCCAACTGGGGGGGGGGGGGGGGGGGGGGAGGTAAACTCAAAACCCCATTTGACTACACTCATAGAATTTTGAGTGTATAATTTTCTTTGTTGTTAATATTAAAGAGGAATTTTTAGCTTCAAACCCCGCTGAAGGGGGTTTGAATATCAAAACTCATTTAGCTATGCTTATAACATTTTGAGTGCGTAATTTGAATTTTTTTTTATATTGAAGAGGTATTTTTTAGTTTCAAACACCGCTGTTGGGGGGTTTAAACTCAAAACCACTTTGGCTACGCTCATAGAATTTTGAGTGTGTAATTTGCCTTTTTTTATATTGAAGAGGGGGAAGGGGGTTAATAGTAAATTTTGAAGGAGGTTTTAAAATCAAAATCTTTCTTAGGTGTTTTCTTGGAATTTTGGGGAAGGTCATTTGCATTTTTTGTTTGTTTTGTTTTATAGAAGAGGGGAATTTAACTGCAGAACTCCTGGTAGGGGGGTTTTAAACCAAAGGGGATTTAAACTCAAAATCCCCTGGTAGAGGGTTTTAAACTCAAAACCAACCCCCTTGGCTGTGCTGGGGTAAGTGATGATTTAGAGTTAAAATCTCACCTAAAATAAACGAAATGAAAGCAAAAAATTAGTCACTGAATCCCGACCCCCCCCCCCCCCCCCCCCCCCCCCCCGCCGGCTATGCCCATGCCTGCTGATAAAGTCCCTCAGCCCTATGACCTACGTGAGATTAATCCGCCGATATATGAACGTCTTCCGAACGAACGACTTTGTTAAAGTGTTAGCCAACAAACTTTTACCTTTGAGACCTCCTTCATAGAGATTTGAGTTTCACATTGCGAACATGACGTAGACGTGTGGCACTGAAAAAACAAAGGCTGAATAAACTGAATTGATGCATTTTTTTAAAAAGAAAAATGTCAACACCAAAATCAATTACTTCATTTACGTAACTAGGGAAGTGCTCGAAGGTTGCAGTACCGGGAAATCCCAAAGCTTTATAGAGTTTGAATGAAGTAGTTTGTGAGAGTTACAGAAAATGCTTTGAACACTAGATCTCTATATAGTCTATATGAGATGCCGCCAGTCAGAAGCCAAAAAAAAATAATTCAGAATGACATTCGAATGAAATCGTTGCTTTGTGGCACATTTTCAACTTATTTAAGCTCGTTAGTAAAATAATAATTTATTTCAAATTGCTTATAGTTAATGGTAGAGAGTCCTGCAATTGGTCAAAATCTAATGATATATAATGAGTTAATGAAAATAACATATTGAAAAGTTTAAGTGACGAACTGAGTTTGCGTACATACAATTTTCATAATTAAATATCCTCCTCACGTCTTTAATTAATTAATACTAATGTAATACACCGCTCGTGGCCTTGGGAGGTAGCATTCCGGGGAAAAAAAATAAATTTGCTCCCCCTACCTTTATTAAAAAACATGAAGATGTAAATACAGGTGCACATAAATAATTAGATAGAGCAGGGGTTCTTAACATGTGGGTCGCGACCCCTTCGGGGTCGATTGACGATTGACAAAGGGCTGCCTAAAACCATTGAAAAAATTAATTGTTTTGTCCATTCGGGGTGGGGGGGGGGATGCGGCAGAGTGGGGGATATAAAAAGGGGTCGCCGAGCCTAAAACGTTGAGAATCGCTGAGATAGAGCATGGTTATTATATCAGAACTTGTTGCCTGGTTTGAGCTTCGAACTGTCGTCACGCACAATGCTCCGGTATTCAGCCCTCTCCCTGCCCTCCGCCATTTCCAGCAGCAAAAGATGATGACGGCCTACGCGTGTTCTAAGGTCAATGTAATGCATGTTAATCAATGACTTAAGCTCTTTCGAATTCACTGGTATTCCTGGCTGACTCAGGCAACCCATTCCATTCTCTAATAGCATTAGGAAAGAAGGAGTATTTCTACAAATTGGTCCTAGCAAATGTAAACACTGATGTGCGGTGGCTGAGCGGTAAAGCGCTTGGCTTCTCAACTGGGGGTCCCGGGTTCGAATCCTGGTTATGTCTTGGATTTTTATTTCGGGATCGTTGGGCGCCTCTGAGTCCACCCAGCTCTAAAGGGTACCTGACATAAGTTGGGGAACGTAAAGGCGGTTGGTCGTTGTGCTGGCCACATGACACCCTCGTTTACCGTAGGCCACAGAATCAGATGACCTTTACATCATCTGCTCTATAGACCACAAGGTCTGAAATGGAAACTATATGTTTCCAAAACCCAAGTGTTTGTAAAGTACTTTGGAACAAGTGAAATAAAATCTACTTATTTAAAACAAAAATGTAAATACTGATTGCAGTGGCGTAGCTAGGGTATATTATGCCCAGCGGGGCAGCTCCTCATGATTCCTCTTATAGGTATAAACATTAAATAAAACAGCAAAGAGACTTTTTTCCGACTTAATGTGTATTCATGGTTTAGGTATTGCTGATTTGTAAATAAATAGGTAAATAAGTAAATAAAATGAATTAAAAAAAAAATTCCGATCAAATGCTCATTCTCGAATGGACGATCCTTGTTAATGAAGCTAGACGTACGCTTTCTTTATGTCAATTAACAAAAGGTGCCAAAAACCCCCACGTTAGGTGAAAAAATGAAGACTGTTTCCTATCTAGTAGAAGTGTTTTCATCTGTACTACTCAATGTACCTAGAGTTTCTATAATTTTTCAAAATTAATTCATAACCATCTTGACGGCATTTCCTCTGGCGCCCCAGTGGGTTTTAACCAAGCGCTTAAGGCTAGTTCCGGTTATTTTGGTGAGGCCGTCCTAGCGGTGTATTAAGTTGAGAAAAAGATTTTTAAATGGTGCAGTGTACGGATAAATGATACTGAATTGATCTCAACTTCGGCAGCCCGAATTCCTGACAAGCAGAGAATGGTTCAAACAGACAAGGAAAGGAGATGTTAATGCAAAATATGTACTCCGACATTATCTATGACAACGCAACCATAGCATTTGGAAAGTTGATCACGCTTTGAGATGTCAGGTGTACTGTCAAATTAATCGAGAAATATTTGGCTTGTAATCACCCAATATTTCAATAAGTTCGTTGTGTATTTCTGGGGACATGGACGTGTTCTGTCTGTAATCAGCTTGTTTCGGAGGACATGTTCTCTTAGGAGTGGATTGTACTTTGACTGTAATTTCACAAACTTCTAGAAATTACCTAGATTTTGTCTTTGCAATTCAACGTGTTCGCGATGCCCATTGAGTGCTATTTCTCTAAACTACCCACAGGTTATGACATTGCAGATCTGTTTTCAGGCCTTCTTAACGATTGGTCTCGGCTGGCAAGAGTTGTAGAGCACTTGGCTTCCGAACCGGGTAACTTGTGTCGAATCTGGTTGAAGACTGTTATTTTAAATTTAGAGATTTTCCTACTCCCGACCAGCTCTAGTAAAGACTTTACATCATTTGGCCTGAAAGGGTTACTTTACTTCATTACCTTTTTATTTACTTTTGTTTAGTAAATAAAATAAAACTGGATGGGGGTAAACTTAAACCCCCTTTGGCTACGCTCATGGAATTTGGTGATTGTAGTTTGCTTTATTTTTATTCTAATTGAAGAATGGGTTTAAACCTCAAAACCGCCTGGAAGAGGGTTTTAAACTTAATTCCCACTGAAGGGGGCTTTTATACTCAAAACCCCTCTTGGCTATACACTCATGGAATGTGGTGAATGTATTTTGCTTTAATTTTCTTGAAGAGGATATTTTAACCTTAAAACTCTCTGAGCGTAGCGCTCATGAAATTTAATTACTGTAGTTAACTTTAGTTTTTTTTTATATTGAAGAGGGGTGTTTTTAACTTCAAACTCCCTTGGCAATGTCAGCGTAAGGGACGGTTTAACATTCAAATCACCCCTCCAATACAAATAAAATTAAGCAAAACAACTCTCACAAAGTTCCATGAGCGTATAGCCAAGGGAGGTTTTTCAATTCGGAAAAGGGGGGGAGTTGACCCATGTCCAGGTTCAAATCTCATTGATAACTTGTATTTTTAATTTCAGGATTTTTTAGGGCGCAACTGAGTCGATCCAACTCTAATGGATAACTGACATTAGTTGGAGAAAGTAAAACGGTTGGTCGTTGTGCTGGCTACGTGACATCCTCGTTTACAGTCAGCCAAAAAACCCCCCCAGATGACTTGTACTATCGCAAGTTCTGATTTGCTTTGAACATAGAACAGAGCCATATAACAGAAAACGACTGAGAAACATTTTGACATTAAATACATTCAATAACAGTGAAACTATCATTCCCAACGATTTTATTCACAAAATGCTCGTTTTAAAAGATGTTCACATTGAAGTTTAGAAAAGTTGTTATAAAAATATGGTATAAAAAAAGAGTCTAACTAAATGATTTCAGGTGTGGAGGTATCATTGTGGATCTGTTCACGTGGTGATTCTGTGCAGTGATATAGAAGTCCCATATCCCTTTTATTTACATCGACAGAGAAGAATTACGCTAGTAAGCTACCTGGTCTTAAACAATAAACCAGAAAAGTAGCCAGTGAAATGTGATGTTAAAAAAAGGGACATGGACATACATATATTGGACATCAACAAAGATAAAGCTTATGATAGCTGGTTTTTAATATTGGGGCTATATTCAATTCACGTAGATTAACTACAATTGCTCTCACTGACTCGATACTTAAGCATTTTACTTGCCTAAGTCTAAACCACGTTTTCCCTAATGTATTCTAATGTTTATCTTAAACTAATCCATGAATTTTGAATAGTTTTAAAATGAATTATGCAAGAATAGTTTATACAAGATGGCCGAAGCGTGAATGAATCTTAACTAACACTTCATTTGAACACAATCCTATAGAGTGTTTTTTTTTAATTGTTCGAGGATGCTGGCTACGATATTTTAGTAGCTTTTTGAGTAAGTCCATATTGTTTTAGTATTTCTATATTTCTTGTATGGTTAGATTTAATCTCCTTGTAAAGTTCTAAAAGACGAGCTAAATTGATGCTGTTTCTAGTAGGCCTTTCCACCATCACACACCCTGCTGCATTCCAAGGGCGTATCAAACAGATTTCCGGATATGCACGTCGCGTAGACCAGGATCCTGACGCATGTCTGCTGGATGGGGTCAAAAGTGAACTTGTAGACGATGTTGAACCCAAGCGATTTGGCCCGACAGTTGTTGACCACTTCACCACAAAGCTCTGGGGGGAACACGAAAAGTAGAGACGTTTATGATATAGCCACCTAGAACAAGATCTAGACTTCTAATTGAAAACTCTTATAATCTAGTCTAGATCTACATCTACTTCTAAATCTTGAATCTAGACGTAATCCATATACGATCTACGTACAAATGTAAGCAAAGCTTAGACAATCTTTCAATAAACTTGAAGCAACTTTATATTTCATTAACAACTCAGTTATCGGTACACTACGGCTGACTACGCCATGCAGTAATTCAGTGATATATAGTAACTGTTAAATTTATAGGAAAATAGTTAGAGCCAATTTTTGAGATCAGCTTCAATGCTGGTTCCTGGATCCGTAAAGTTCTGATTTTAATAGAGGTATTGTAAAAAAAAAAAAAGGAAACAAAATACCCCGCCCCAACTCCCAACATGGACTGTAAAGTATCTTTATAACTAGAAAAATATTATTTGTCTAGCTATAATTCGCCTACTACGTCACCTTCGATATAGGTCACATAGGTCATGGCCTACAACCTCACTGCGACCCTCACCTTCAGAGAGAATGCGAAAAATAAAATACGTAAAAAAAAAATTTGTGAGCAGGTCAGGAGGCGCGAGTGGCAGATGTTAGTGCTACTGGGTGGGCTCAATCTGTGCACCTCGGTCTGCACAGAGGGGCTAGAGTCGCCTAAGTAACCAGACATACTAATTCTAAACTAAATGAAAGCAAGAACAAACTTTAATTGAAATACTAAAAATACAACGATACTTTATTTACATGAAAATAAATCAATAATAAATATAATATATACACCAACCACTACAATTAAACCCAGCAACTAACTAAAACCCTTTAAATCTACGCCACTACCAAACACCAACAAACTAACCAAACCAACTATCTAACACAAACTGATAAAACCAACTATCTAATTAAATCATTACAACCACTACGCTGGATAGACCTAGATCAACACAACACACTACAATAAACTAGTCTATATCTACAATATTTTACTATTACAACCAACCTATAACACTAAAACCAAAACAAGAACATCTTAGTACCTTACTATTCACTAAGAACAGACTAAGCCACTAGGTCTAAGCCGACTAAGGCAACACTACAAAAACAAAATCAAAATAACACTAGATTTAGATTCCCTAGCCCTAGATCTACAAAAGCAATAACAATAGCAGTAATAAATGCAGCAGAGTAATAGCAGCTTAAAGCAGCAATAACACAGCAGCTATATTCAGCAGTAATAATAGCAGGCCGTCCCAGGTACAGAAATATAGCAATGATTAAATAATCATACGCCAGATCACTAAGATCATCAACTGTCACACAGACAGTGATATACTTTACTGACCGCTGGTCAACTGTACAGGATGTAGCCTGGATTCAACGATTTATACTACCCGCCCTAACCCATAAATCAAAAAGCGGAAGTACAAATATTAATTCTGGCTCTAGCCTATAAAAAATAGAATGCATAAAATAGCTCAGACCTATAAAAGTAGAAAAATAAAATTACATATAAAAATAGCTCTGGGAGCACAAGCTCACAAAAATAAATAAAAAAAGCAGTTTCGGAACTCACCTTTATTGCTCGCTAACGGACCACTTAACTTGCTGTAGTCGGGAATGGGTCCACTACCATATTTGCCTCCTCCAATGATGGCGCCGCCAATGTCACCACGTGGTATGCAAGTTCTGCTTCCAAACGTCTGCTCACATAATGTACCTTGTGGACAATTCTAGAAAAAAAGCAAACAAAAAAAAATATTTAAATAGTTTTACTATAGCTTACATTTGCACTTTTGAAATAGTAAGGATCAATATATAATTATGACTATTATCGTTCAAACTAAACTGGTGTAGATGTATTTGAATAAAAGGTTTTCAAATATGGAAGAAAAAAATATAGAAAGCTTTTGTTTTGCAACGAAACAGGCAAGGAGCTATTGGTCTAAACTGCCCACAGGTAGTGACGTTGCAGGAAAGTGTTAAGGCCTTTCATAACGAATGGTCTCGTTGAAAGCCTATATTACCTTACCAATAAAGAAAACTGTAAAAATTAATATCTACTTTGAATTTAAATATACCCTAATTTAATTTGCGTTGAATGCTTGGAATTAAGTATTCCATTTGGTTTGGTCTAGATGTGTGAAGGATTAACCTAGATTATTTCTCTAATGGCCCATATCTTATTCCAGATTCTAGAACATCAGTGTTCTTTCTTCCCAAGTGCTATTAAATCTGAAACGGGTGGCCTGAATCAGCCAAGGAAAACAACGACTTAGTTGAGATTGTCCAAAATGTCCACAAGTTTATCACATGGATACACACTTTTTTTTTATCTAGGAACGTCTGTATTTTAATAAGATAAGTATTACGTCGTGATATGAATATATCAAGAGTTGATCTTGACTGTACTAGCTAAAAGAATAATGAATACGGAATCTAGATAGAAATCTAGATCAATGAACTGCTCTGATATGGGATTATCCCAGTCCATGCTTCTCAACCTTGTCGTGGCGTTCGGTTGAAAACAGGCGACAGAGGGACGATTGGGACAATAGGGAAGCAAAACAGAAACCCTGTAGGGGTGCTTAAGGACCGAGTCCATTGCACTGGCGGGGATAGAAGATAACCTCAACTATCCACACCGTTCCTTAAGGGGCCGTGCGGCGGCTGATACAGAGAGGGAATATAAGGGAGTTTCCCACTTGTGCTCAACCTTCGGTTTCGCCTCTAACCTAAGCGTCTTTGGAAAAGAGCCATCTGTAAAATCTCCCACAAATAGAACAGTTCAGACAGGGCGAAGGAATAACGATTCCATTGGTCTAGAGTTCCAAGAGTTCCTGTCTGACAGACCTTTGTATTCGCAAATAGCACAAATTCTGAGGTTTCCTTTAAAAAAAAAAAAAAAAAAAAAAAAAAAAATAATGAGAAATGTAAAATAAGTTCCCTGTTAATCAGATATATAAAGCTTGTCTATACAAATGCTACAAGTAGATTGATAATTAACCATTCTCTCAGTAGGAGTATCCTCATAATACTATCCCCTTCTTGTATATCCTTTGCTTGGAACCCTTCTTGGAATCTATAAGATCTGACCCCACTATTATTGGTATTAATATACCGGGTCGTTCCTTCTCAACCATCAAAGTCAAAGCCTGTGCGGATGATACAACTTTTTTTCCATCTTCAGAGCAAGATATTGAGAATATACTAAAGAAATTTACACTCTTCGGAGAAGCTAGTGGTTCAAAAATAAATATAAATAAATCCTCTGTAATGGGACTAGGGAAATGAAAATGGAGATATTATGGTTTAAAATTAAGTAGTCTTCTTCCAATACACAATGATACTCCTCACTATTTTGGTACAGTCACTCATCCATTTTACAGGTCTATTTCCAGAATTTTACCTGGTAATGAACATTTAATACACAACAAAACCAAAGAATCATACACAACACTTAAAAAGCTGTTACATGAAAGTCTAGTGAATAGGATTAAGTGGGGGAGAGTTCTTGGGGTGACAGAATTCAAGGACACATTCATAAACCTACACAGCAAACATATCCCACCAAAAGCTAGAGAGATAAGTTATAGACTTATCTTTGGGATGACCCCTATGGTTAGAAGACGAGAAAATGACCGTGCCTGTATATTATGCCATCTTGAAAATGCTGACAATGAGAAACATATGTATTTGGAATGTCCATTATTCCTTCAAGTTAGAAGTACTGTAAGGGACTTATTAGAAGCAAACTGTGGCAACTATGTAAATGTTAACTTGTCAATTGTATTAAACAAGCTGCCAAAACTAAAAAATAAAATGATACATAACTTTAACTTAATTATTGTTTCCGAATACAGGAACCTTGTTTGGGCTAGCTGGCTCAAAGCTCTACATAATAATAAGGTTTTTCATCCTAATCACTTAGAATTGACATTTAGAAAAATAATGGATTTTAGGGTAGAGAATTATCTAGTTTGATTTTCATATACTTGTACAATGCTCAGGTAGTTTTCCAGAAATGGGGTGATGGGGGTCAGGGATATTTGATATTGTGTTGATTGTTCTGCGGTAGAGGATACTTGTATCATTGTTCTGTCTTTAGTGGATTCAATGGCTAGGATGGTTAGGTAGTATGTCTTTGATATTAAATAATGTTTCTGTTAAAAAAATAATTAAAAAAAAATAATGATAACATTGGGATTAAAGAACCACGTGGATCTTGATCTGTACTTGGAAACCATTTTAAAAAAATTTATTACTCACAGATACTATATTTTATCTTTTCAGAACTCCAGGACCTCTCGGTGTCAACTGGAGGAGATTAGTTGTCTAGAGATCTCATTGCGGAAAAATTATCGCCAAACCAGACATACTAGAAATCATAATCAACTTATATCTAGTCCACTAAATTCCTCCTCATGAGCTCACTGCATTGCTGTTTGGCAAATTAGCATCTGGAAACCGCTGCCGGTCAGTCAACTTGTGGAGGCTTCTCTACTAGTGATTTGGAAAAAGCGGTCATTGTAATAAAGATCCTTTGACTCTTCTGCTTGTACACAATGGCGCAGGACCAACGACTTGTACACAACGTGCTAATGACTGAGTGATGTACAGGAACATTTTTTGCGCTGACTAGCCCAGTTCTAAGTTCTAAGTACACCTTGTACATAAAAACAGTTACATTAGGAACTCATGATTGTCAGCTGATAAACGCATAGCTAGGGGTGTGCTTGCGGGTAGCATGGAGTGTCTCACATATTAATGGCCAAACATCCTCCGAGACCCTTACAGATTAGCCTGAGGCTTCACAGCCTCTGTTTTCGTCTGCTGTGGAGAGGCTATGTACTGGCAAGAGGGACTTTCAAAATTGCTCCCCTTTCACAGATGTTAGCCAGCGGTGGTAACAAGTTAAGCTACCACTCTAGACGCTTCACACAACCATTGGACTATAAGAGCAAAATACCACTGACTGACTAACTGATTGATCTCATTAATTACTCTAGTTTTTAATGTTAATTAGAGAATCAAACTATCTACTATTGTTTCCCTGGCTGATTCCTACCATAGTACTAACATAAGTCAGAGTCTATAAAATCGACACCAGTTATTTATAGATAAACCAGTCCGCAGCACACTGAGCTCTAGGTGCAACTAAATGTTTTGTTTCACTTACGCAGTTCAGAATTTTATTTCTTCCATGGAAATCATATTGACTACAAGTACATCCAGTTACGTCATTCCTGTTGCTAAGGTAGGCGTCGTAGCAACGATCATAGCAGTCAACTTTGGTACTAGATATTAAAAAAAAGAGGATATTCTTAAATGCATGGTATTAGGAAAGTGGAGAAAGTAAATGCCTACATTGGGATTGAAGACTTACCCTAAACTTGAAAGACCTGTTATAAAATCGTTTCCTTTCTGTGGACAAGATTGTGACGTAATAAAATAAAGTTATTTCTATTAGAGGAATTACACGTTTTCTGAGACCTATATTTAAATCAATAACCTATTTGACACTTTGATAGTGATACAAATATAATAATTGACGTGAGATAGATAGATAGATAGATAGATAGAGAGAGAGAGGGAGAGAGAGAGAGAGAGAGAGAGAGAGAGAGAGAGAGAGAGAGAGAGAGAGATAGGGGGAAAAGAAAGAATTGTGATACTCACAAACTAAGGTTATTGATTAAATCACTATCTTAGTCAATCAGTAAGACTCGTCTTCAGAACGAGGCTACAGAGTGACTAAGAAAGTATCATCTGGCAAAAATTATGCAAATATATCACAGACATTTTAAGATCAATAAAAAGTAATACACTGTCTTATTACACATACTCCACATAGGCTCACTCGCGATGTAAACAAAGGACATGTTATTTTATGTGTTAAGTACAGAAAACTGAGGATGCTTGACTCACCCTGGCGAGTCTGTTGTCTGTTAGGAAGTTGTTTTGTTGTTGACTTGATGGAACTAAGACACAGACTGCAAGTCAAAATAAATTTGTTTAGGGAAAGAACATATATTACAATGCAACAATGGCTGCCTGGTCGTGCGGTTTGCTCGCTGGACTGTCGTTAGGATTTATCGATAGTCCCGGGTTCAAACCCTGCCCGCTTCCATCCCCGTCGTCCTGCGGGAGGTTAGGACTAGGAAGTAAAGTATCTTTAACTCTGAAGGAACATCCTAAATATGTCAAACATTTTACAACAATTAAAACAGTTGTACAAACATTAAACATAGGTTTGGACAAAGGATCCGTGATGCTACCAAGATAGTCACTGCACGGACTGACGAGGTAAACAAAAAAGATATCACTAAAATGTATATCTGGAGGCTGAGAATACCAGGACCTAGCCTTAACTTAGCCGAAAAGTCAAGTATAGAATCGACGCCATGATCACAGTCGCTGTTGGAATGGTTTGTATCGAACAATTAGGGGCTCTTCACATCAAGTATTTCTCTGAAGTTTCCACTATGGCAGCGAGCATTACTGGCTTGGCTCGTACCATATACATAGCACACCGCACCTCCGTCCGAACGCTCTTAGCAACTTAACTATGAAATGATGAATGAAACACGGCTTATGTGCCTAGGTCAACATATAACACCTAGGTCGACACAAGCTCACAGTGTTTATAGTCTTTTACTATAATAGGCTCAAAGTTTTTTTTATTGACTAGACTACTGTGGCATTCAAATTGTTTACATTCTAGATCTAGAGCTACATAAAATTAAACTAACAATGTTATATAAACAATTACATTCGCGGGTTCGATTTGATTATAAAATATATTTTATTGCTTTTTGTCACCTACACGCCTGCAGTATTCACCAAGGCAACGCGTATTGAGGTCATGAACTTTCGGCTCTAAATAAAATTAAAAACAGATGTTGGCTTTTGACTAATAAATTTAATTAACTCTATTTTGCGTTATATTTAGATCAATGAGTGTTCAATATTTTACTCTCTTAAATATACGTTTGACTATACTTTTTATTAAGAATACATACACATTTTAAAATAGATCTAAAATTTACTTCCATTTTATAAAACATATTTATTTATACTATTTATAGATCTACACTATTATTACTTATACGGTAGACATTTTAACTTTTATTGGTAGGTACTATTTGTCTATTATACGAACAGCATAGTACACCAATACCCGGTAACAAAAGGCCAACTATTCATGTTCATAACATTGGCCTAGGTCAGGGGTCGGCAACCTTCTGAGTCAGAAGAGCCAAAAATTACAATTTACAAAATTTCTACATTTCTAAAGAGCCACAAGATTTTTTCCTTCCGAATATTTCGTTGAGATATCTTAAAACTGACGATGGTAGAGTGCTTTCAACAAGATGCTGTTAAAAATCTTGATTAACAAATTCATAACCTCAACTGTTTCGTACGCAAATGTTTGGACACAAAGCGCTTCTTGGTCTATTATGCAGTGAAACGTAAAAATGTGATGGTTTAATTTTGCGCCAAATAATCGTAGTTGCCCCTTTATTTTTTTCTTGGCATACTTCTGGCTCCATCAGTTGCTATTGAAACGATTTATTTATATCATCATCATCATCATCATCATCATCATCATCAAACTCCATTAGAATGAGGGCTTGAGAGGCTCAAATCCTCTCTTGCAAAAGCCCTGGACAGAAACCCTGCTGTCTTGCGTAGTGCATAAATACAGGTCGAGAATTTTGGGTTTCCCAGACCTGTCGAGACGGAGATCAGCAAGTCTGGGGCAGTCAAACAGAATATGAGACACGGTTTCCTCTTCTTACCCGCAGCGGGGGCACGGTGAATCAAAATTTGGCCATAGCCTCCACCACGGGGAAGTGCGGTCAGGGCGCCTCATGCGCTCCCAGACTCCACGGGCTTTTTGGGACTTGTCCCAGCACTCAAACCACTTTTCCATTTCTGTTTTTTATATTATAGCCAGGGCTTGATGAAAGCTTACAGCCTGATCAGTGGGTGGAATTCGCCCTCCCTGGTGGCCCAAAGAGTCTGCAATTGTGTTGCCAGTCACACCTATATGACTCGGTACCCACTGCATTATTACAGGGGTGCCATAGCGTTGTTTGATGTTATGTGAAGCCATGATGACAGTGTTGATATTGGGGGGGGGGCATGGTCCGGGGCTTTGCAAAGCCTGTAGTACAGATTTTGAGTCAGTGACCACAACAATCTGTGTTGCCCTCAAATGTCCCTCGCCGAGTTGAGAGTCAATGACTTTAAAGGCTTCACAGACTGCCATGGTCTCCGCATCAAAACTGCAAACACTACCACATGATCCAAAGATTTTGACTGTGTAAGAGCCAAGAAAGTCGATGTAGGCTCCATAGCCTGCTCTTCCAGAATCTATTCATGCCGACTCATCAGTGTATGCAAAAATAGCACTCGGCTTAAGGTATTAATGGTCTCCATAGCTAGGATTTGAAGGTCGTTAGATGAACGGCTTTGCTTAGTGGCATTAGGATCTACTAATTTCAAGCGTATGTCTGGGGTCGTTGGGCGACACCAAGGGAAAAGGGGATGAAAGCGTTGAAAGTTTTGTCGGTCGGTGGAGAGACCAGCTTCATCAGATAGTCTAGTGGCATGATGCATAAAAGACTGCATCTGGATACGTCTTCTGCATCTCCAACCATCCACTAGTTTTTATTTATTTATATCGATTTTATTGTCTTCTATGTATTTTCGAACACCATTAGCTGTATCTTTTCCTCTAGTTTGTTATGAGAGCGGTAGTAATCCTAGAAGTTTTTTTGGAACTTGGGAAGACATATACCTGACAAAAAGGCCAACTTGTGCTGTGTCTTTTATGTCGTAAGACTCATCTATATCAAGTGATAAGGCAGAAGAAAGTTTAGTATCTTCCACCTGCAAATATGTTACATTTCAAGACATGTGGGAGTACAAAGCGAGTACAAGTGGCTGAGAGATAGAATCGAAACAGAACTTTTTAAAATGTTTTTTTTTTCAATAAAATAAATAATATTTGCGCATGGAACTAAAAAGAGCCGCAACTTAACATCCAAAGAGCCGAATGTGGCTCGCGAACCGCAGGTTGCCGACCCCTCGCCTAGGTCTAGTAATTTTAAGATTAAACGTGTAAATTCATACGAGTTCTAATCTAGATATAGTAGATTTTATATCAAGATTCTATATCTAGTTCTAGACCTAGACTTAGATCTAGATATAGACTTCGCGAGCACGTTGCCTTGCCTCATCGTGGCGCTCGCGTGTGGATGCCCATTAGAGGAAGTGGCTAGGCTAAATGGGTAACAACACAGGACTCCCGTGGGGATGCCCATTAGAGGAAGTGGCTAGGCTAAATGGGTAGCAACACAGGACTCCCGTGGGGATGCCTATTAGAGGAAGTGGCTAGGCTAAATGGGTAGCAACACAAGACTCCCGTGGGGATGCCCACGAATAGACGAGAGTCCACCCATGGCACCGGCGGGGTTGTAACAAAGTCCCCACAAACCTGTCACCAATCCATGCGCTGTTCCTCAAAGGGACCGTTACATAGATGGCGGGTCCCTCACAGTTAGCTTGGTACATTGAAGGAAAATGGCTGTAGATCTCGGTGTATTCTCGGCCTTCGGCCGTGTCTAGCCCACGCGTTGGGGGCCAAATGCATCGGTCAACAGCAATGCTTTACATAGGCATTGTCTAGGGTCTCTCCCAAACAGAACTGTGTGTTCACACAGGTTTTTTTTTTACTGTTTGGCGTCCAAGCAGGTTTTTTTTCAAACTTAGGGCTCGAAGAGCCTTCGGCTCAGCCCTTAGACATCAACAAGATATAGACTTAGATCTTGAATCTAGATTTAGATGCAAAACTAGGTCTGGATCTAGCTAGATCTATGTCTAGTTTGTATTACAAATGACAATGAAGATATTAATTTTTATTTTGCGAGGGGAAAGTCTTGTTAAGTCATTTGTACACAATTGTAGCTTGAAGTAAGTCAAGAACCTTTTTTTCGTGTTGCCAATTTATCTAATTTTGTTACAAGAATAAAGCATTTTTAGTTTCTCTGTATTACATGTAACATGTTATTGATTTTGAATGTATGGATAAGGTTAATTATTATTTTAAAAATATAAGTGTACGCTAAATGAATATATGGAGATACTGTGGCTGAGGGGTAAAGCACTTGGAACCGGAAGTTCCGTGTCCAAATCCTGGTGAAGACTCTAGAAGTCTAGGTGGACCACTTCGGGGGCCGATTTTGAGTTTGTGTTTCAACACAAGCTGTCTTTGTAACCTTGTTTTTTTTTTTGTTTTATAGAAGAGAGGGATTTAACTGCTAAACCCCCTGGTAGGGGGTTTCAAACTCAGAAACCCCTTGCCTGCGCTGGGGCAACTGATGGTTTAGTATTAAAATCTCACCTAAAATAAACAAAATCTAAGCCAAAAATCAGTCACTAATTTCAACCCGAGGAAATTTCATTTCGGGGGGGGGGGGTTTGAACCTTAACCCCCCTTGGCTACGCCCATGTATGTCAGTACTAGGTATACTAGACTCCAGATTGACATTTTACAAGCTCTTTGATCACTTTTCAACAATCATTTGACTATGTAAATTGTATGTGTTACATTACAATCGTGAGCTAAATACTTACACAAGGAAGTAAGGCACGTGACTAAAGTGATTGGTCTCATAGCTACCGGCTTATACATTTTGATAGGCTTCTGAAAAGTTGAGTGAGAAAATCTTTCAGTTGTGTTATCAAGAAAATAAAACAATAAATGATTCTATTGTACACACTCCGGACGTTACTTGAGTCCATCCAACTCTAAGGTACCTCAGATACGTTTGGAAAAGTAAAGCCGGTTTTGCTGACCACTGGAAACAGATGACATTTACATCATCTGCCCCATAGATCGCAAGATCTGAAAGTGAATTTTACATATATTTCACATGTCTCTAGCTCATAGTTTAACTCAGAGTTAACATGCCAAACCTTATTATAACCAGACTCCAACTGTCAGCCAGAGAATCACCTATCAGAGCCCTGGGGTACGTCGTTTAAGTTTGTGAAGGTTTGCTACAAATTACAAATTACTACCAGATTCCAATTTCTAAGTAAATGCACACTTTAAGGAATTTATGCATTTAAAGAAATCTTAATCTTAAGCAAATAAAATAAGCAGATACACATTCATTGTGCAATACACATTCACACATAATTCATAATTGTCATTCTAATGAAATGTAGAGTCTAATCAATTTCACATTTATTTAAATACACGTTAAATAGCAAATCAAATTTATTAACTATTCACATTCTAAACAAATATATTCATAGCTAATACATATTATTCCTATAAGAAACACCTTCATAGTTATAATATTATAAATAAAAGATGCTTCAGGAGATATAGATGGTGATATTTAGTAGTTTAAAGTTCATAGCTTCAAGAGTTCCAATGATTTTTTTTTGTTAGCCCAGTGATACGCTATGTTCTTTAAGGCTCTATTGACATAGTTGGTCACTACTGACGTATACATTTGTCCAAAAGGAAAAGAGCTACTGGAATCGGTTCCACTCTAATGTTTCTTACTCTATTTCTTTCTTCTGAAATATAGCATGCTTAAGATATAATTTTTTTTTATTCATTAGTACATCTTTATTAAAGCTTTCGAAAGCGTGTAGGGGCCTCAACAAAAATCTTGCCCCTGGGCTTCCACATACTTAAATCCGGACCTGATTTATTTTCTCCATGAAGCAGATTTCGGTTTATTGATTCTCATTCTATCTATTTCTTGTAATGCTTCCTTGCAAGGGGTATTCCCGCTGTGATGTCACGTGTCATGCAAATATTTGGTTTTCTTTGGCGTCATTCGGAACAATTTTATTGCTACAAATATGTATCCTAAGGTTACCAGGCGCCCGCAAAAAGAGGAGCTGCGCCTCATTTTTGAGGCTTTGATTGTGAAATTAGGGGGAGCGGTGGATGAGTGGTTAAGCCCTTGGCTTCAGAACCTGGGGTCCCATTTTTTTTTTTTGAAGCAGTGGCATATCGAGAGTAGGGCAGCCAAGGCCGTTGGTCATGACAAACCTCGTTAACTGTGGGGCTCAGAAACAGAAGACTTTTACATCATCTGCCTTGTAGGTCGCAAGGTCTGAAAGGGGAACTAACTACTAGTACTGCACATAGAGGGAAGGTCTATTGGTTACTTAATACTGAAATTATTTTGTGAAAATTATTGTGTGAAAACTTAGAAAATTTGCTAAAAAAATTTTAAAGAAAAAACTTAGTTCATCAACACCTCCTTTATTTTTTACACCAAAAATCTATTTAAAGTTTTCCCGACTTGTATGATAATCTCAAATGAAAGCAGAAACAAAACACTGACTATGGCTCTACTAAGAGCCCATGACTCCAGTGAAAAGCCTAGCAACGTACTCGATCGCTATGACGAGCAATTATAGTTGCAATTCAGTTGTCATAATCACAATAGTCTAACTGTATTTCTTTGTGGAACCACCTCCATGTATGTATCGCTTTAAAATTTATGGTACTACTCAAATTGTACATATGAGGTATAATATAGGTGACGCTAATTTCCATAATTGAAATAATTTTATGACCAAAGCTTTAAACAATTCGCTTACCTGAATGTTGCTATACAATCTAAATGTTTCTTTGGTTGATCCTAAGTTCACCTACTTCTCCCACGTTATAATACGAAGGTAAGATTATTACATTTCTGCTAGCATGTTACACGCTTACCGGTGCTGTCCCTTTGAAGGTGTAAGAGCAGAGTAGTGTGCCCTTAGACATGAAAAAGGAAAGTTGATAATGAGGTCACTCTGAGGGCGCCTCTCAGTGGTTCTTACACCGAATCCGCAATTAACTTAGCAGTAAAACAACTACAATCATCTAAGGGGAAGAATCGCTAATTACTGCCGTATATCTCAAGATGGTAGGGCTTAGATATCTTTCTGCTATGTATAACAAAAATCATTTATTATCACTAATTGAATAACTAATTGGTTATTTTATTTCATTTATTCATGTATTGTCATGGAGAATGATAAAACATGCAAAATTTCAACTTGTGATTTGAGAATGGGAAGTGGGAGAAAAAAAGCACAAAACGTTATAAGGGGAAAAACTTCACATTTACAGCCACATCTCTGAATAAAAGCATTTCTTTCCCTTTTTTAAATTTACCAAAGAAAATAATTAATTACCAAAAATTAATTAACTAATTGGTAAATTAAAAAAAATGATTTATGTTTTGTTAGATGCGGGAGAAATAAAGTGTACAAAAATTTACCAGACTGACAGACAGAGTGAGTTAAAACAATATCAACTAATGCTAGCATGGATAGGAAAATAGTTCAATTGAGATCATACAAAGTTTTAAAGAAATCAAGTGATAATAAAATAATTTGCCTTGAGGACTTCAGAATTTCAAAAAAAAACATTTCTACTTTATGTTCCAATAATATAGAAGATTAAACATTCCTAACTCATATTTTTTTTTATAATAAGAAAAAAAAATGGCCAAGTATGTGGATGATATTGTTATTAGCACGACGCTTTAGCTAGATATTTTATTTCTGGGCCATTGTGCGTTAGCTAAGCTCGGAACTAATGATTCAAATTTTTGACTTATGGTTTTAAGCTTATAGCTTGTGGTTTTGAATTTTTAACTTGTGCTCTTGAAGTTTAACTTGTGCTTTTGAAGTTTAACTTGTGCTCTTGAATTTTTAACTTGTGCTCTTGAAGTTTAACTTGTGCTTTTGAAGTTTAACTTGTGCTCTTGAATTTTTAACTTGTGCTCTTGAAGTTTAACTTGTGCTTTTGAAGTTTAACTTGTGCTCTTGAAGTTTAACTTGTGCTCTTGAAGTTTATCTTGTGCTTTTGAAGTTTAACTTGTGCTCTTGGAGTTTAACTTGTGCTCTTGAAGTTTAACTTGTGCTTTTGAAGTTTAACTTGTGCTCTTGACTAAGACGAGAGTGTGAGCTAATAGTAAGAATTAAAACTTGTGCATTTTCTTGTGGGTTAAAGTTAAAGAACTATATACGTCATGGACCTGTAAGGCCCACTTTAGTTTTTTTTTATAGTCCGTTATCAAATTGTTTTTAGTTTGTGTCTCAAAAAGTAAAATGTAGATTGGAACAAGCCATTGTTGAATTGATGTTCATTGTTGATAATATTAATGATGTAAACATACTTCCAGGGCCGGCCTTAGGCCACTGCAACTTATGCGACAGCAGTGGGCCCTGCACTTTCATAGGCCCCGCGCTAATTCTAAGTGTAAATTATTAAATTAAACCATTTTATAACTTATAACAGATTTCCCGCGTCCCCTGATTTATCGGGAGCTCCTGGAAATATACGAAAAGTCCTGGAAATCTCCGTAAATTATTAAAATCTTCTAAAAACTCATAAAATCTCCTGAAAGATAGACAAAATTATCATTTTGGTGTTTCATTCAATATGGAAAACGCCAATCCTATGCACGATTAAGAATGAATAAAATGCAAAGACGAATTTATTTTCTAATTAAAAACTCTTAATTTTCACCCAAACTGGGCCCCGCGCTATCGGTATCGCATAGGGCCCATGCAATGGTTAAGTCCGGCCCTGCATACTTCACTATACCTGCCTAGTTTATACTTAACTATTCTTTCTTAGTGCATACTAGGATCACGTGAACACCTGAGACACATTGAAGTTATGTTACATTTTTGTTTCTTGTCTGCGAACTATTCAAACTAGTCAACATAACATACCAGAAAACAAACAACAGTACACCACACAGAAAACCAGAACAGCACACACAGAAAACCAGTACAGCACACACAGAAAACCAGTACAGCAGACACAGAAAACCAGAACAGCACACACAGAAAACCAGTACAGCACACACAGAAAACCAGTACAGCAGACACAGAAAACCAGTACAGCACACACAGAAAACCAGTACAGCACACACAGAAAACCAGTACAGCACACACAGAACAGCAAACACCAGTACAGCAAATACAGAACAGCAAACAACAGTACAGAACTTCTGATTAAAATGTGCAGTTGTTGTTAGGTTGAGAACCGCGAGATCGTGCTGACCAGGTTTGTGAATGATGTACTGTCGGAAACTGACGTAGCTGCAGGGAAAATCATACTGTCGAAGTGTAGGAACAGGGACGGGCCCTGTTTTCAAGATCTATATATCAAGTAAGAAAAGATTTTAGAAAATAGAATACTCCATAGAGTTACCTACGGCGAACACAAGAGAGATGGTCCGGGGATGAGGGATTTGTATACATCCAACTAGAATGCACGAAAGCTCTAAACCTATGTGGTTCCAGTTAGGGCTATGAAGATTCTCACCACCTGAACCCCATGATTATCTCCAGAACAATGTAAGCTCATATATAAACAATAATACTCAAAAAAACAAATATGTTAATGTTTTGAGCTCAACATTTTAATTTCATTAGCTCTGTCTGGGTGGAATCGTGTTCACATTATTTCTCCCACTTCCCATTCTCTGATCAAGTTGAAACTTTGCACAAATATTCATTGTCAATGACAATACATATAAACCATATAAATTATTTCTTGGCACGAATGAAAATAAGATAAGCCTTGTGTAGAGAATTAGGTCGTTTGGTAAAAATTGTAAACTTACAATAGACAATAAAATGTTCGATTTTTAAACGTACTTATATAGTTCAGTGGCTGGCTATTCGGCATTCCATCACGTGGAGGTACGAGACTTCGAGTTTATTTTTGTTCTTGCTTTTGAAAAGGCAGCTCAGAAACCTTCTCCAGATACACACTCCTAACCAGAAACCCTATTGGTAACAAACCATGCTGAGAATTACTCCCCTTGAGCACGTACAAGGAAGCTGGCAGTGAGTTTTAAGGGCGCTTTGTCCCCAAGCAAAGACAGCCCTAATGCCGCACATATTTATGATTGTTGGTCTAGATATATTAAAAATAAATTAAATGATAACATGATTGACTCGAAATAATTAATGCAAAGTCACTCAGTATGTAAGCTTTGCTTTTAAAAAAGTATTTTGTATATTGCACCTGTTATATATCGCTTAAATATTTTCGTAAATCTTGTACATAACTGCCCCTGGTTGTTTTACAGCCTTGTTGTCAAGGCCTGATCAACAGCATAGCTAGAGTTTGATCCCACCAAACAGTGCCAATTCTTCTACCGTACTTCGCAAACAAAATGATGACCTATCTGCTCAAACAGTGCACTGACTATTTCTGTTTTAAAAATTACTTCTGAAGTCCAATGCTTCATCCGAAAAATAGAGACATATTTACATACATTCATCTTTAAGTGTGTAAGGGCTATGGTTCATGTTTTGCTTTTAGGTCAAACTGTGTGAAACAAAACTTACTGACGGTAAACAAAATGTTTCCTTTTATTATTCAAAAGAAACTTTTGAACATGAGATTGAAAACCGAGGGTAAGAAAAAGTAAAAACATTCAAAGTGTGAGAACCACTGCATTATGTCATGATGTCAGGAAAATAGAGGGAGAGAACATTCTATAAATAAACTCACAAAGCTTGAATGCTTTTTTGTAAGGGGGGGGGGGCGAGGGGGGGGGGGTCCACTATATCACGTCATTATAAATTGCCACTGACGCAAAACTAAGACCAAAAGTATGCAAATATTCCCTTGATGTAGGGTCCTGACGTTTGTAGGACAGCACGCAGCTCTTGCATTTACAGCCCTAAATAGTACAGGACTACTTGGCCTAAGGGGTGCTATCTAAAGAACCACTCTCATTTCACACCATTAGCCATAAGCATGTTGGGGTGGCGTAGAAAGAGAAGACTTGAACATGCTATCCACTGGGAAGCAAAGTGGGTCCCTAACATTGTGCTTGATAAATATCATTAAAACTTGTCCGAACGATAAAGTCCTAAACTGATGTGACGCTTCCTCTTGCCAAATAAAAACATTGCGCTATTTTTAAATGTCAGTCACCTGAGTCAGGAAGTCAAAAAGCATGTCCCGCGCCCGGATCTGGGTCACGACAACATATTATCCGACCCCTATGTCTCGAAGAGAAACTCAACTGCTGTCAAACTAACAGACTAGACTTTAAATGTGGGCGTGTGTGTGTGTGTGAGAGTAGGCGCGTGTGTGTGTGTGTGTGTGAGAGTAGGCGCGTGTGTGTGTGTGTGAGAGTAGGCGCGTGTGTGTGTGGGCTGAAAACGTGTTTTTTTTTGTCTTCCAATGAACTTAAAATTCCTTCTCCCCTTTCCAGCCATTTCAACCGTCTAAGCAGCAAGCCCATTGAGCCTCTTGTAAGCCTTTAGAGCCTCTTGTAAGCCTATAGGGCCTCTTGTAAGCCCATAGAGGCTCTTGTAAGCCTATAGAGCTTGAAAGCCTAGGGAGCCTCTTTTAAAACTAAATGTGGCGAAATTTTTTGTAAAAAAAAAAATTATGGAGAAAGACGCTAAAGACTATTTATTAACTAGTATTCATAGAATCGTTTGTATCCCGACCACAAAATGGGGTAGCCTAAGGCGCAGTCATGTTTTTCACCGGAGAAAACGATTTTTGTATATTACTGTCTAGGACATTCATTGTTTAGTATACACATATAAAGCCAACTTTGATGTCGAACTAAGTTTTTCAAAAACAGATGGCTAATTTATTAAGCGCTGGTGTGAGTGTGTATGTGTTTCATGTGTGAATGTTGTTCGTATTTGCATCGATATTGTTATTGTACAGTAGTTACGCTGAGGTTGTCAATTGTAGTCAAACTGAATTTACATTTGATTGGATCAATAAAAATTATCTTATCTTATCTTAAAAGAAAAAAAAAATTGAGAAAATTCAAGGAGTCAATGTTTTTGATTATTGTCCAGTCATTGACAATCTAGAGGGGGTGAGTTCAAACACAAAACGAACCTATTGTAATATTTGGGTGATAATGAGACAAATAGTTTTCGATTTTTTTTTCACAGTTCACCTGACATCACAAAACTGGATCAATTTATTAAATGCTGAGGCTACCTTTCATGGATAATGGCGGGGTATAAATTCTGAAGTCTTTCATTGACATCATCTTGATTAATTATTTGCTCGAACCATTCTCTAAGTTTGGCTGGAATTTGGGCTGAAGCTAAAATCTATTCACTAACATTTTTCGGTACACTGGACCGTTTATCGACTTAAGCATACCGCTGGGACTGAAACCAGCCTACAGCGCTTGGTTAATACGCGCTTTAGCGCCAGATGAGAAGTCGTTAAGATACTTATCGACTTGTTTTCAAAGTTTATAGAAACGTTAGAGACATTGACTAGAACAGATAAAAACACTTCTAGTTGGTTTGAAGCAGCCGGGGTGTTACTAGCTATGCAGTCTTCATGTTTTCACCTACCTTGGGTTTTTGACAACTAAATGAAGGACGCAAAAGTCTACCTTCAATTCGAGACTGCGCACTTAAACGTAAAGCTAAAAACACTATTAACTTCTAGTCGACAGAATGCATGTGCTCAGAGTTGGGGATTAGCGCAGAGCCTCAAAGACCACAAGATGCAAAAAAAAAAAGGTGAATGTTCCGCTATTAACAGACTAGAAAGAGCTAAGGATGGAAATGTACTCTTCATTGAACGGACTAGTTCAAGAAATAATCATCTGATATGAACAATATCATCATGTGGTAGGTAAATATGAATTTTTGTCACCATCCAAAACTAGTGAATCCCCAGATAGAAATCAATCTCGGTAGTGATCATAAGGACATTTAAAAAATCGAATTTCATCTGGAGGGAAAGAGACTTCAACGGTTTGTCTCATTGTGCACTTTTTGTTTCCAAATGAGCAAAAACTTTCACAATAAATACACATTAGGTGGAAAAAAAAAGTAATTTCGCTGTTTCATTTCTCTTTTGTTCGAAGGGGGTCATCATGATGAGCTGCCGCACTGGGCATCATATACCCTAGCTACGCCACTGATTCTCCCATAATAAAGAATAAGCAATTACAAAAAATATTTTCTACGTTTATCACAAGCTTGTCAATGAAATGTTTAGTTTTTATCTAATTTGCTTTCTTGGCATTAATAAAGGTAATAGTTTAGATGCCCAGATACTTTTACTGACCACCATGTTGTTATCTATATTAAACTTTCATTAAATTTTTTTTAAAGAGAATTTTGTTCTTATGCTGTCAACTAATGAATTTTTAAGTGTATTTACTGAAATGAAGGTCTAAAAAAATGTTAATAATAAATTGATGAAGTTGTTTCTTCTTGTTTTCAATAACTTTTTTTAAAGAGAGTTTTTTGTTCGTATGCTATCATTTTAAATGAATTTTAATATTAGATCTAATAGCTGCTAGAAACAAAGATAAAATACAAACAGAAAAAAAGTTGGCCGTTAACTTATGGAAGATAATCTAGTGTTGAGCCTTCAAAACAAAAATGGCGTATTTCCAATAAAAATATGTGGTAGTAAGAAATTAAATTTAAAAAAATATATTTTAAAAACTATTTATCTCCGAGGAAATCAAATTACATATTTGTAATCTGCATTTTTTTCTGCATATTCTTAAAATACAAGAGAATACTGATTAAGCGTTTCTAGTCACGTAAACTAATACCTTATAAACATTTAATCCATCCTGGATAACACTGGTCCACACAATCATGTGACATGATGTACATTGCTAGATTGTAATAATTATGGTAAAAAGGTTTTCGTTTAACTGACATTAAAAAAATGTCAAGAATGAATTATTTTCTAGAATATAAAATAAATTACACACCGTCTACGCCCAGGCTTTATATTGTTTATTATGGCCGAAACACCCCTTCTTTTTTTTTTCTTAAATTGTTATAAACGGGCTCCATATTAACGATCAACCTAACATATGTTTGTGGCTCGTGAATTAGTGTATCTGTTGCAATGAAATGTCACGGCCCGCTCCTTCTCTCTCTCTCCTTCTCTCTTTGCTCTCTGGAGCCCCCATTTTGTTTTGTTTTGAAAGACACAAAAATAAAGGCACATTCCTTGTCCCCTATGCTAGGACAAATTTGTACAAATGGTTCTAACCTGCATCTTAATTTCTCAGACAAGGACTTTTGTCTTGATTTGGAAAGAGCCGTTTCATAGTGCTCCCACCCCCGACACATTTATTATTTAGACCGCGACTAAAAGTAAGCGGTTATGACGTAAGGCCTATTAAAAATAATTAGATTCAGGAAAAAAAAATGCTTTGAAAATACGGAATTTGGGTGATATTTTTAATGCTTTATATATAGAATACGGCCTTTTGGAGATACACTAAAAATAAATTAGAGTGTTGGAAAGAGCTTGCGGTTTTTCGCGAATTTCGATCGTCAGGTTGCGAATTTATCAAAACCGGTACTAAGTGAGCGCCTCGGAGGCAAAAGGAACCTGCGTACGAAACTTCATGCGAATCCGTAAAACAGTTTAAGAGAACTCGCTGAGTGGTATTTTCGCGTATACATAGCAGCTTGATAGCACTGTAATGCAGGACGTTTTATTAATGAATTTAAAAGGGTTCCCCGCAATATACAAATATACCAGCTTTTTTTCAGACGGATATCAGGTATCGTTATGCGCTTTTTGGAATTTAAGGGCAGACGTTCCGTTGGAAGATACAAATACCAGGAAGTGTGTTGCTGGGGAGGGGCCTTTCATTTGGAAATATTGCCAGCGGGGAATGTGTGTTGCTATGCAGGCAGGTGAGAAGGCTGCAATTGTCTATGTGATTAGAAATATTTTGGACGATTGTTTCGTTTTGCTCAATTTTATGCTTTCATCTTTCTCAATGACTCCGTCTTTTGTATGGTTCAGTTGGGAAAGGGAGGTGGGAAAGAGAAGGGGGTATCAGATTGAATTGTGATCGCTTTAGAAGTGTATAAAAAATGTTGAAAAAAAAAAAGTTGCCTTGAAATGGAAGTCAGGGCTCAAGCCTTTAAGAGGGGACTAGTTGAAACTTATACCAATACATGGGCTCTGTTAAGAAAAGTACAATTTCTTTCCGTGTGTTCGATTATAAAGAAAGTAATTAATTGTCAATAGTTATTTAATTGGCATTTAAAAAAAAATAATTTTTGATTTTTTTAGGTATTAGAAATAATTGAGCAATATTTCAACCTCATCCGAGATTGTTTGTGAGAGAAATAACGTGTACAAACTTTTTACCAGACAGACAGATGGACAGACTTGATATTAGTTTTGTAATAAAAAAGGACTTACAGAATTTGAGGGTTTAAAACATGTGTTTAGGGAGCGTTGTAATGTGTGTTGCTTTATTGATGGCTTTAAAAAAGTTCCTATCAATATACACATTTACCAACTATTTTAACGTAACACAAGTATCAGGTGATTTTCTATATAAGCACAATTTAAAACAAACAAGTTGATCAAATCTTGATTCATACATTTATTTATTAACTAGAGAACACAATATTCATCTATAATATAAGCTTTTTCTTAATTCTACCATGCATCCAGAAGGTAGTGTCTGGTAGCAATTAATATCCTCTGTTGGGCTCACAGGCTCTGGCACAAGCTGTCTGGCTCTGGAAGATGTTTCTCTGGGGTGTGTAGCTGTCCACACATCTGCTCAAGACGCTGACCTTCTTGCAGGAGTTTATCCTGTGGTCATATGTCCAGGCGTACACGTTGTAGGTGGCGTCGTAACTGTTGGCGATGCAGGAAGCGTCGATGTAGCCACAGTTGTCTGAAACAATTAAAACAGACAAGATTTAAGGTTAAGAAAAAAAATGTGTAAAAGACATTAATTAAAGTATTACACGGTGAAAGTCCTATAGGCATGTTTATCTATGAATAATATAACATTATATACCATCGGAATGAGAGAAATAATTACGGAGAGAAAGAGTTAATATCTATAGAGTTACTGCGTTATTACAGGGCAAAGGGAGTAGGCCTACAAGAGTACAAGTAACAAAAGTACTCACACATTTTGTACTTGAAGAAATAGCACACACAAGAATTGGATTTCAATAATACCTTCACAGGAAAAGACTTAGCATGGAGCTTGAAACGTATAACTCAATAAACAAGAGACCATATATTGGTTCGTACTATCTATTTATAGTTTTACCAACCTGGGTTAGAAATCGAAAGAATCAAAACAAGGAGGTTATATTTAGATGGAGATGGCGGTTGCTATCAAATGTTCATTATCGGTTGAAGCCAGTGGGCGGAGCCTATTCGCCATATTGGTTTACTCAAAACATTCCATCCGTTTTCATTGCGATACCAGTTTTCTAATTCTCGTAACGACTCAAATTAGCCTCGTATTTTGTCATCATGTTTTTTTCTAAACTCCTCTAAGGCCCAAGTTCATATTTGGTGGTCTAGATATTCCAATGGATCAATTACAAAGCGCTGTAGAGCATGTAAAGTGATTTATACGATCACCTGATCGAGGCCAACAAAACCGAAATATAATGATTACATCGAAATTAAGCACTATTATGGGCTGAAAAAATCTGTATACAAAATACATTAGGATTATAAATGCTTGTATTAATAGTGTAAATAATTAATTTCTATATAATAAGACATATGTAGATTTTTTACTACATCTCAGTTCCAATTATTTATTAATTGCAAAGTTTTTCAATTTTTTAAAGTAGTCAATGATGTGAATGATATTAAAAATCAAATAACTTTTATAAATGAATTCATTCCATAATTTTGAACCTTCAACGAAAATAGAGTTGTAGTTTTAAATTATATTATCTTTTCCACATTTTTACCCCGGCATATCACCTGAAACAAAAAATATCTAATCTTATTAGTTAATTTAATATAAATATTTACATGCCCTTATTTTATGACTTATGTTTATGTGCAACTAAAACAACAGAGTGCAGATAGGTAAATACACACAAAAATATGCCTAAAACGAAATTTAGGTAAAAGTGCATTTTAGCGGCGTCTATTAATTTCGTAATGTAAGGGTTAGGATCAGGGTTTGGGTTAACATTAGGGTTAGAGTTAGGATTAGGGTTAAGCTAATCTCTACCCTAACCTTCTATAAATACATTACAAAAATAATAGACGCCGCTAAAATGCATTTTTACCAAAATTTATATAAATAATTAAATGGCACTAACGACATTAACTAAACTCTAACTCACTAAAGTTTAGTCTTCAGTGACTAAAAACCAAACTAACCGATGAAGCGATATCCCGTTTTCTGGTCGTCGTTGCGTACAACCGTATGCCGAACAAGTAGGCATTTGTAATGTTTATTTTATTCTATACACTGTGTATTTAACGTTTTATAAGATATTGTACAATGTACAGATATTTAAATAATGTCGTGAAATATTGTCGAACAAATTTCTCAAAAAAAAACCAGACTACACGTTTTAATTTGAGTAGACCAAGATGGCTGCGATTTGGCTTCAACCTAGTGACGTCACGCCATCTCCATCTAAATATAACCTCCTTGAATCAAAACATCAGGTTCCGGAAATGAATTATCTCCCCTACATGTTTTACTCTTCTAGGTTTTAAAAAAAAAAGAAAGCTGCCAGGAGCCATTGTTAAAAGTTTACACTTTTCTGGCAACCTTGACGCGTATACCAAGTGAGATGAAACGACTTCTCTCCCCCAGTTCCTCTTAATCTTTCAATAAGTTCATAACTACAATCTCTAAGGAAGTACTAATGACTACTGTGTACTCACTGTGTCCTGGGAAGTTGTATCCGTTACAGTTACATTGGTCTACATGGTAGCTGTTGTGATTTCTCTGGTAAGCATTGTTACATTGGTCGTAACAGTAGGCGTGGTCTCTGTGGTTTAAAGGCGAAACTTGTTATGTCAATTAAAACAGATTTGATGAGAGGTCAGCGACTTTGAGACAGACGGAGACAGAGACACATCTATTCACAGAGAACAAGACAAAGACAGAGAGAGAGAGAAATATAGACAGATAAAGATAGCGAGACGGACAGATAAGTAGATGTAATGGGAGAGAATCAAAACGAGATAGATAGATAGATAGATAAATAGATAGATAGATAGATAGATAGATAAATAGATAGATAGATAGATAGATTGATTGATAGATAGATAGATAGATAGATAGATAGATAGATAAATAGATGGATAGATAGATAGATAGATAGATAGATAAATAGATAGATAGATAGATAAATAGATAGATAGATAGAGAGAGAGAGAGAGAGAGAGGGAAAACAAGCACAAAGAGAGAGAGAGGGGAGAACAAGCAGATACATTGACAAAGTAAAATTGAGAGATTGAGGGAGAGTCAGATGAACATCACAGCTACAATACCCTAACGCATAAGACTGTCATGACCAAACAACGTCTGCGGGCCATATCCGGCCATTCGATACGTGTGCCCATAATGCTGACCGAAGCCGCTAAGTTGCTGTTCTATTCGAAACCATGCAGTTTGATTTTCAGTGATGCGGCATGTGTCGGAAAATATGTGGACCAAAAATGGTCGAAAATGTTTGGACACTGTAGTGACCGCTGGCCAAACGAAACAATATATAGACTTCGACCAGTGAGCTACGTTGTGCTGTGTGCTTGTATATTTGATTTAGCTCTGTATTCTAACTTAAAACGGTCCTAGGCTATTTGAGATATGGGCCCTTTTGGAGCTTTTTTTAAATCCAGATATTATATACTTTCTAAATATTTATTAGTGGTCCTGAGATATAACTTGCGTTACATAGATAAATTTGACCGTGATGTTATTGTGCTAATTTGGCTTCTGCGATTTCAAATTCTGGAAAGGTCAGCTGTATATTTGATTAATTCCTACAATCAGCTTACACTCTCATCAAAGACAGAAACTTAAAACTACAAGTTACAAGTCAAAAATTAAAGCTACAAGTCACAGGTCTAAAACTTAAAACTACAAGTCACAAGATTAAAGCTGGCTAAGTTGTGCTAATAATGCGAAGGTCTGGATTTGATCCCCATTCTGACCAAATTTCTTTTCTATTGTATGATAACAAAATTGTAAATGCGCTTCAAAAATAGGCCACAATTTCAGAAATATTCTTTCATTAATTATTGAATTTAAATGTCTATTCACTGGAAAGGCCCCCCTTTGTGTTCGTGACACATTACAATCATTTACAATTTATGAATAGTATGAAAAATATGAGACCAGCATTAGCTTCATAAGGCTGGAATTTTGAACCTAAAAATTATAAGCCAACACACTTACCTATATACACCATGGCCATGTCCCTAAAGATGATAATTAAAAAAAAGTAAAAATATATGTATTAAAGAACACCCTCGATGTAATTTTTAAAAAATTAAGATTAAATAAGATTAAAGACTAAGACCAAGACTAAATCTGCTTTATTTATCCTTATGGAAATTTGTTGTGATTTCAATGACTCTTTTGTCACATAAAAACAACACAAAAGTAAACTGAAGAAATTTACAGTAAGAGATAATCCTGTTGGTAATTAGGTTTTAATAGATTTGCATCCCTTAGTATATATTTGAAGCATCATTTTATTTCAATGTTTCATCAGACTATAGAAATAGAGTAAATGGCTATACTTATAATATTGATAACTAAATAGATGTCATGTTGGTTATGATAGTTTTAACATTTGATATACATTGTGGAATAACATAATAGACATAAATGACAATATCAGCCTACACATCATCAGGGTACTTCATGAGTACAATTGACGAGACATTATTTGCTTACCCCTTGTTGTAAAGATGGTGCAGCTGAAATAAAAGTGTGAAAACATTGTAAGAAGACACCAACACATTGGACAAAATATTAAAAAATGAAGTTTCCCTTTCAGACCTTGCGATCTATAGGGCAGATGGTGTAAATGAGTTCTGATTCTGGGGCCCACTGTTAACGAGGATGTCATGTAGCCAGCACAACGACCAACCGCATTATCTTTCCTCGACTAATGTCAGGTACCCATTAGAGCTGGATGGACGAAATATTTTCCTACTAAAATGGATTTGGGGAGGTGGGGAATTTTTCCACTAAATGTTAATCAGAGTAGTCTGGTCTTTCTTTACACTTTGATTTCAAGATTTAGTTGCCATGATTTAATTAATACAATTCAATATCAGAGAAAAAGAAAGAGAAAGCGAAATGAAAAAATGTGGTGGAGGTGTAATGGAACCTAAAGAACAACGTAAGGAAAAAAAAGAGAACGACTGAGAGAGATCTAGAAGTAACTCAACAGAATAAACAATGCCATGGAAGCCATAGTGAAAAATCTGTTGCCAACTAAAGAATTTTTTTTTAAGAGCTTAAAAATCTGATTCTGCTTCGTTAAAAAGTACAAAAAAAAATATATTTTCCAAATGCTTCGTTTCTCAATACTTTTGTATTCTCTACACCGGCAATACCCCAAAAAGCTATTTATAGCTTTGTTGCCATTTATGAAAATTTCAAACTGATTCTAAACTGCATGTCAATCGTGAACTATTTTGTGTGTGTGTTGCGTGCTTATACCTCTTTTATGAGATTGAGCCTCTTTTTGGTTATTCCTAGCAATGAAAATAGAGATTAAATAATCTTTGTAATTTGTATCTTTGTAAGACAATACAATTATTCCTAAGTAAATGAAACATGTTATTGTCAATGTCTTAAATTTAGTAAACGCCATAACACAGAAAAACTTACCAAGCACTAATAAGAAAGCCAGAACAGCAATGAAAGCCATCTTTGCTAAATGTAAAAAAAAATAAAAAATTATTCCAACAAGTGTGTCTTTGTAAAAAAAAAATGTATTTCACAATATCAACACGGGCTATTATTTATAGACAAAACCAGATATAACCTTTCATCCTTCTAATTGTGTTTCTTTTCCATTCAGGGAACACCTTAATGTTATAATTGAATGTAAAGTTTGGCTTGATATTGTTTTAAAATTCTAGTATAATGTTTGATAGTTTCATGAATTCTATTCACTAATATGTTACACGGTAAGACATATAGATCTAGCGTTATGCATGTGTATATGATAAATTAAAGCAGAATAAAGGTTCACTCTAGTTATGTTCTTTCTATTAGATGAAGGACTAGATTTACCTACCAGTGTTTTTTCAAAGTTCTAACCTTATAGACAAGTAATCAATGATGTGCCGATATAGCTACGTTTATACCACACCCAGCATCTTTAAAGTCCTCAGACAACGCCGCCCGCGCTGGGTTGGTCATGTTTGCTGGATGAAAGACAATCGCATCCCGAGAATCATTCTTTACGGGCAACTTGTGACTGGCTTCATAAAAACGGGTCGCCCCCACCTCCGTTACGTGGATGTAATAAAACGAATTTAAAAACATTGAATATTGATACTGACCATTGGGAAGACACAGCTCTAGACCGCACCAGATGGAGAGAGATGGTGACCTAGAAAGCTTTGGTCAGTGAAAAAACATGAGCCTCAGCTCTGGAAAAAAAGCGTGTCATACGAAAGATTGCTGGCTAATCTACAAATAGCGAAAGCTACATTGACGTTGTGGTACATATGTGGACTGGAGTGTTCCCCCAAATATAGGGCTTCATAATCACACGAGAAAGTGCTCAAGATGAACCATTGAGATAAAAATTTAAAAAAAAGCCCCCTCCTTGATTGCATATATTGAAGAAATAAATAGGAAAAACATAACAAAGATAAAAAAAAGTCCATCCTCGTAAATCTGGTTGGAAATTAACCAAGGATTACTTTATTTTTTTAAAATGTAATATAAATTATATGTTTGGAATAATCTTATTTTTTAAGGCATGCAAGTTATAAGATAAGATGAAGTACTCACCTTTTTTTCTGTATTCTACCGGGAAGCAAGTGAGAGAAGACTGTAATGGTCTTGAGAGAGCCTGTGTCCACTGCTGGTCATAGTACTAGCTTTTATAGACCACACTTCAGCAACCTGACATCATCAAGTCTCTAATTAGTGTCATTTAACAAGGTTAAGATTGTGATAAATGACTTCAGTCTACCAAAAGTAACAGAGCACGCACATATCTCTTTACCAGTGTTTCCCAAACTGTGTTTCGCGAGGCCGGAATGTGTGTTCCACGAGCTACTGGAATAATTAACTCGTAGGCTACCACGTGAATTAACCTCAGTATTAAAATAAGCAAAGTGTTCCGCTAAATACCCAGAGTGTGCGAAGTGTTACGTAAAGGAAAAAGTTTGGGAAACACTGTTTTATGCAAAACAAATAGAACGACATTTTGAACCGGAAGGAAAGATAAATCAACTAAATGTTTTGAACGGATCTAAGTGTAGTGTGAAGGAGTGCATGTCCTTGTGAAGATCACGTGGTACTCATGTACAAAGTAAGTGTGGAAGTCAATTACTTCAAGATGTCGGATAAAATCATGACCTTCTCTTGTATCTGGTTGTTTGGGGCTTCTTTATAGCAAGTCCAGTTGTTCATTGGTCATTGCAAGATGAAAAAAAAATCTATTAATGCAGTATATGGTTGAGTTGGTACCACTTGAAAGACCTAATAAAAAGTCTCGAGCTCAAGTCCTGAATGTTTTAATGGAGATTTCAATTGAGCTGAGTTTTGTTTGCTAAACGCCTTAATGCAGAACGGAAACTGCTGCAGCGCTGCCACATCACCAGACACATATGTCTCAGAGGACTACAGCGAACGTTATTTCCCCTCTAACGAATCTTGATCCTTACAGTGACAGAGAATGCATATAACACTCTATTATACTATTATATACCAAAGTATACTAATGTTTGGATGACTTTGATGTGTGCAGCACGAGAAATAGATTGAAAAAGTGTTTTTTTTAATGGACTCAGCACCAATTGATCAAACACAGCACCATATGACGCGCACATTGATCAAACTCAGCACCAAATGACGCGCACATTGATCAAACACAGCACCAAATGGCATGCACACTGATCAAACTCAGCACCAAATGACATGCACATTGATCAAACTCAGCACCAAATGACGCGCACATTGATCAAACTCAGCACCAAATGACGCGCACATTGATCAAACTCAGCACCAAATGACGCGCACGTTGATCAAACACAGCACAAAATGACATGCACACTGATCAAACACAGCACCAAATGGCATGCACACTGATCAAACTCAGCACCTAATGACATGCACACTGATCAAACTCAGCACCAAATGACGCGCACATTGATCAAACTCAGCACCAAATGACGCGCACATTGATCAAACTCAGCACCAAATGACGCGCACATTGATCAAACACAGCACAAAATGACATGCACACTCATCAAACACAGCACCAAATGACATGCACACTGATCAGACTCAGCACCAAATGACGCGCACATTGATCAAACACAGCACCAAATGATGTGCACAGGATTAGACACAGCACTTAATGACATGCACACTTAACAGACTCAGCACCAAATGACACGTACACTGAACTGACTTGGAGGATTAAAACGTCGTCTTAAGAATGTTTAATTTTGAATATATAACCATGCAAGATAGACACAAGCCCCTAACATAACTCTGTAACCTCCAGAACAGCAGTTCTCAACCTTTTAAGCTCGGCGACCCCTTTTTACAATATCCCACTCTGCCGCGACCCCCCCCCCCCATACACACACATACAGCAATAGAAGAATAGACAATAACAATCCTTATTTTTGATGGTCTTAGGCGACCCCTGGCAATCGTCAATCGACCCCCAAGGGGGTCGCGATCCACAGGTTGAGAACCCCTGCTCTAGAACCTCTACGGTTTGCTTACAAGAGACAAGATTGTGTGAGATAGCTGAGATGAATAATTTGGTGGTCCAGAGATTAGTGCTTTGAAGTCTTGGAAAATACTTATTTTGTTTTCTAACTTCGGAATTTTAGAACTACATTCCACCAAATTAAAACTGATGCCTTTTATTAGGTTCATGCAACCAAAAGGAAAAGTAAATCTTCTATTTATTAGGGTGTCCTTCCCTTACTATCGTACAACTCTTTCTAAACCTCTTGTCTGTACATCTGTACGTATTAGATCATTTATGATAATATGTATACATTTGTGAATTTCCAATTTAGCAGTTCTATGAAGATCTCGTGGGTACATGCAGAGCGTTGACGCTCAAGATTTTAAGTTACTAATCAAATTTTTTAAACGCATTATTTGAAACTAGAGGATTTCCCGCCTCATATTTCCGGTCGATTCTACATCCAGCAATATTTTTACGTAAAGGCAATCGGCCTCCTCAAATTAAAGTTTGGTACAAATTGAAAATGGGGGGGGGGGGGGGTCTTAAGGCGCGGAGATGAAGCGGTTGTTCCGCTCAAAGCCTTGAAACGCCGTTACTCAGGGCCAGATTTAGACCTGAAAAGGCCCTAGGCTATTTAAGACATTGGGCACACGCAATCAAAATGATTCAATATATTTATTTGCTTTTTCTTCCAAATTTTTTTTGGACGGTGGGTTGGAGTTTGGGGCAAGTAGAGGCTCTAAGCAATAGCTTCTGTTGCCTATAGGGGATTCCAATATTGCCGACACTGGTTAGTTTATCAGAGTGCTAACATTGTTTGGCGAAACCTACATAATTAATGATCTTTCTGAACAGATATTCATCTTGTGAAGGTAATTATCTTGTTTTTAAATAATTTACATTCTTTTAAAATCCTCATTTTATTAATCCTATGTTTGTGTACTACTAACTAGTATCTAGAAAGTCATTACTTGCCAACTTTCAGTTTTAATGAAAGAGAAAAAAAAAAGGTTATAAACAACAAACTGTGCATCCGTTATATCAGCTCGCATCTCTCAATGTCAACACTGTTATCTAACAAATGTACGATGTCATTAATATCTTTCATTTCATCGTCTTAGTCTTCTGTCATTCGAGTCCTCCTCTCTCTCCCCCTCTCTTTTAGTATTTAATCCCTAAAGTCATTTTCCGGACTTTCCTTATGCTCGCCATGTCTATAAAAGCAGAACCTGGGGTCACCTATAGTCACACATCTGCTCCGGTATTCAGCGCACTTAGTGAGAGTTACTTCCCAGGAGCCCTCAGGTAACTAGTCACGGTGTTGGTAATTACTAATACCTATATTCATATTGTTATGTTAGTTGCATTCTTTGTTGAGGTTTTATGGATTCCACATACAATGGGTAAGGGAGAATATCACCAAAGATTGTATCACAGTAATCTCCCTTTTTTTTTTTTTGATTCTATTTACAATTCGATTCCTATTTCGATTCTTTAAGCAATAAAATCTGGCAACATGATAAAATAAAAGAGACTGTTTAGAGAACCAGGGGGGGGGGGGGGGTAATATAAGGTAACCCAAAGAGTACATAAGAATAGGCATATTTTCATTGATCGGAAATATTATAACATTTTAGACTATGTTTAGGACGCTTATGGAATATCAATTATAAGCCTATAATTAACATTGCTTAGTGCCACAAGTGAAAGAAAGCTGGATAGAGGTGTAGCAATACGATAAATGTGATAAAATATATATATAAATACATACATCGTTTACCTTTTAAAGTCTATAGCGTATCAACACTTTGTATTATGTACCGGATACACCAAATTGCTAGCTATCGATAGTTATCCGGTTTTGATATGTTAACATTAAATAGAGATTTTCATCTTTGTTTCTTGTATGTCTAGTTTTTGTTAACTGTTATTCCCCATTGGGCCTCGGGGTTTTATGCTAATGCTCAAAGTATATGGAGCTTTGTGAAATACACTTACACTCTGAAGGGGAAGGGGAAGTCACTTTGTTGATAAAGACCCAATAGCAATATCTGTAGAAGCTATCATAACTTGATTTTTACCATTCAAAGTCTTCGAAGATCCATCTCTTTTACAATATATAAAGTTTATTCTTGAACTTACACTAGCGAAAGCATACAGTGTTTCTCGGGTTTATAGTGAAACAAAGGGGAAAATCTTTTACAAAAGAATATGCAGCGTCCCTTACACCATGTGGTGGCCGAAAACAAATAAGGAGGGCTGCCTAAAAATGAAATACGAATACACAAAACAAAAGGGCACTATTGACATTCTGTATTAGAATACATAAAAAACAAAACAAAAAAAAAAGCATTTGAAATGGATGACTGCCAGGTTTAGTAATTTAGTAGTCCGCGCTCTGAACTCGTCTCGAAGGTTTCGGGTTCGAACATTACCCCTCACCATCACCTGTCAAGTGCAGAATGTTTGGGCTAGGACGTAATCTTTTTTTGTGAAACCAAAGTCTGATACGTGCAAGTACAAATCAAATGGTGACATTTCAAGTTTCAGCCAGTCAACTGTACTTTCTGACCTAGACTCTATTTGAAATGAAATTCATGCTGTTGAAACATCTCAAACATTAGTTATTTTTGTTTTTCAGCATAAAATGACTTTCTACGTATTTCTGGCTTTCTTCTTAGTGCTTGGTGAGTTGTTTGCAATTCAAGGTTTACCAGTTGGTACATTTTAGAATGTTTAGACAGCAATACATTTATTTAGTAAAAAATAAAAATAAAACAATTAAATGTTTGTTTTTTTACATAAATTTAATTTAAACTTTTTTTTTTTTTTTCAGCTGCACCATCATTACAGCAAGGGGTAAGAAACACTGAAGTCTTTTCATTTCCTCTTTGAATTCAAATAGTTGTTTATAGTTTTTTAAAGATCCTCTATTCAACCTCTGTAACTAGCTATTGTTTAACCCCTGTAACTAGCTACTGTTCAACCTCTGTAACTAGCTACTGTTCAACCCCTGTAACTAGCTACTGTTCAACCCCTGTAACTAGCTATTGTTTAACCCCTTTAACTAGCTACTGTTCAACCTCTGTAACTAGGACTGTTCAACCTCTGTAAATAGATACTGTTCAACCACTCTAACTAGCTATTGTTTAATCCCTGTAACTAGCTACTATTTAACCTCTGTAACTAGGACTGTTCAGCCTCTGTAAATAGCTACTGTTCAACCACTGTAACTAGCTATTGTTTAACCCCTGTAACTAGCTACTGTTCAACCTCTCTAACTAGCTACTGTTCAACCTCTGTAACTAGCTACCGTTCAACCTCTGTAACTAGGACTGTTCAACCTCTGTAAATAGCTACTGTTCAACCACTGTAACTAGCTATTGTTTAACCCCTGTAACTAGCTACTGTTCAACCTCTCTAACTAGCTACTGTTCAACCCCTGTAACTAGCTACAGTTCAACCTCCGTAACTAGGACTGTTCAACCTCAGTAACTAGCTACTTTTCAGCCTCTGTAACTAGCTAATGTCCAACCTCTATAACTAGCTACTGTTCAACCTCAGTAACCAGCTACTGTTCAACCTCTGTAAATAACTACTGAGACATTTTGGGTCAGAAAATAAGAACCTTGCTCATAATGTCTGTATATGTTTCGTGTATCAATTTTCGTTCGAGATTTAAATCTAAATGTAACACACGTCAGAAAGTATAGAGCTAATCAGCTTTGTCTTGCTACTAAATAATGACGTGAAATAAAAAAGTAATATGATATGAATCTTCAAGCAATATAATATAGGCAATTTCATAGGAGTAAATAACTGGATAACTTCCTTTCTTTTTTTCTAGGGACATGGCCATATTGGTGGCTATAGGTAAGTGCAGCACAGTATTTACTTCTATGTAGGCTATGTAACTTATGTGATGGCTTTGAACAAAGAAATATATTAGATTGATTTGGGGTCTTGTGTACAAAAGTACTTTGTACATATAAGAATAATTTTTTAAAAAATCACGTTTCACTGTAATATTGTTTGTTATGTTTTAAAGCTTTTTACAAAAAAATGACATTTCTATTTTTTTTAAAGAAGACTTTTGAGTTGCAAGTAAAATGGTGGATCTTTTTGTTTCTCTTTTGCTCGCAGCTTTCTTTGTCATTTGCTTCTCTTGTTTTCTTTCGTTCTCTCTTTCTTCTCTTTCTCTTGTTTTCTCTCTCTCTTTCTTCTCTTTCTCTTGTTTTCTCTCTCTCTTTCTTCTCTTTCTCTTGTTTTCTCTCTCTCTTTCTTCTCTTTCTCTTGTTTTCTCTCTCTCTTTCTTCTCTTTCCTGCACTTCTCTATTTCTACATCGTTCTCTTGCTTTCTCTCTCTTTTCTCTTTCTTTCTGTTTCTCTCTGTCTCTCTGTGTCTCACTCTCTCACTGTCTTCTCTCTCTCTCTGTCTTCTCTCTCTCTCTGTCTTCTCTCTCTTCTCTCTCACTGTCTTATCTCTCACTGTCTCTGTCTCTCTCTCATACTGTCTCTTTCTCTGTCTCTGTCTGTCTCTCTCCCTGTCTCCCTGTCACTCACTGTTTCTCTCTCTCTCTCCCTCTGTCTCTCTATCTCTGTCTGTCTGTCTTCTCTCTCTCTATCGGTCTCTATCTTTCTTTGCCTCTCTCTGTCTCTGTCTCTCCCCGTCTCTCTCTACTATCGACGTTCAAAACGTCTTACACCACGTTCTCACCCTCTCTTACAGAGACCACGCCTACTGCTACGACCGATGTAACAACGCTTACCAGAGCAATCACAACAACTACTTTGTAGACCAATGTAACTGCAATGGTTACAACTTCCCAGGACACAGTAAGTACCCTTTCTTCATCTAAGGGGCATCACTTTAATGAACAAGGAAGATAATCAGAGTAAATACTACGAACATGAAAATATAAGTTCACAAAATAAACACATTTATTATTCCTTACTTTCTCTTGATTTAGAAGCAAACCCTGATTTAGGAATGTTATGGCCCTGTACCTTTAAATCAGTACAAATATTATTATTGTTTTTAACTTTGATGTCCTCTCTCCTTATGTACAGTCTGGAGTAAAATATGTTTGGGAACTTGATATGTTGATTATTTTCGATTTCTAATCGATTTTGATAAAACTATAAATAGATGACACGAGCTAATATGTAATTATTTACATTCTGGTGGAATCAACGCTGGTATCATCAGTTAGGAGAGAAAGAGTTAAGTCTTCTACTGTGAATGTATTATTGAAATCAAATTCTATTGTGTGTTATTACATAAAGTACAGTGTGTGTCCTCTTGTTGCATGGGTGGACTCCCTTTGCCTATTAATAGCGCAGCAACTAGCCTATATAGATATTAATGTTGGGAGAAAGGATGAAGAAAAAGCAAACAATTAAAACAATTGCTTTAAATATGCAGACAAAGTGGGTCAAAGAGCATGCGCAGTGAGAATCGCTAAATATAGATATATCATTCATAGATAAACAAGACTATATTATAGGTTTTTCTTCTTTGTAATTATTTAATCAATGTCTTTTACACATTTTAGTTCTTGACCTTACATCTACTCTGTTTAAATTGTTTCAGACAACTGTGGTCACATTGACGCTTCCTGCATCGCCAACAGTTACGACGCCACCTACAACGTGTACGCCTGGACATATGACCACAGGTCAAACTCCTGCAAGAAGGTCAGCGTCTTGAGTAGATGTGTGGACAGCTACACACCCCAGAGAAACATCTTCCAGAGCCAGCAGGCTTGTGCCAGAGCATGTGAGCCCAACAGAGGATATTAGTTATAAACTGCATGCAATTGTACTTCAATAAAATACAGCCTCTGGATTTGACATAAAGATTCCAATTATAATTTTGGTTAACCTTATTTCTTTTTCTTTCGTTCTTTTTTCTGTATTCTTGTAAAATGGTTTGATATTAAATACACCTGCACCAAATATGATTAGAATATCTTTTTCAGTAATAAAATTTTACTTGGAAATATCAAAGTGTGTCCATTATTCTTTTATAAGGGGAGTTATTATATGATGAAATAAATCACTTGTTAAATAATATACAGAAGAGCATTGCTGGCTGCATGGATTATATGTCTACTTTAGAATCGCATTTAATGTTAACCAGCATGAACATTGAAAGAATAGGATCAATTTTCAAACTGTTATCTAGTACGACGATCATTTCCTGGTTACAATCTTGTAAATAGCTAATATGGTATTTGGAGACGCGATGGCTGAGAGGCAGTATTTCAAATCTCAGAACCGGTGGTCTCAGGTTCGAATCCTTGTAAAACCAGGAATTTTTTTTTTTTTTTAATCCTTGGGCGCTTTTAACTAGCTCTAATGGGTACCTGACATTACTAGGAAAAAGTAAAGACTATTGGTCATTGTGCTGACCACATGAAATCCCACTAACCATTGGACAAAGAAACAGTCGACATTGCCGTTGCATTTCATTGGGTATAATAGGTCTTGATGGCACCCATCACCTTTCCGAGATTAATTTTTTCCTTGGGGTCCTCTCCCAAGGTATTGAGCAAACCAAAAGACACCAATAAAGATCATGATTTACTGAATAACTTGTAACTGCAGATTCACTTGTAGATTCAATAGTAGACTCACCAGCAGATTCACTTGTAGATTCACTTCAGGCAGTGAAAGTTTGACAACTTTTTTCAATTTTTAACTTTATTTCTCTGCGGTAAACTCGGTAAATATGACACAAAACAAACGCCTTAGACTGTTCACGTTTTCTTTTTAACAATGACAACTGTCAAACTCTGAGTGAGTCTCAATTTTAGATTTCCACACTCAAAATTAATCACAGTAACCTGCTCTTCTACTTCCAGTTTACGTTCTTTAATTAAGTTATAAAGTACACTGAAAAGACAAGAAGAGAGGGCGATATGAAGACATGTGGTGGCGACATAATGAAACTTTGAAGTAAAACGTAAAAATAACATGAAAGCTTGTGAGATATTAAGAAATAAATGGACAACATTAACAATGCCATAAAATTATTGTGTGCAGCAATAAAAACATTTTAGATTTTTAAATTTACCACAGTCCTCAAAAGTGCGCTTAATTATATTTGTTTTATAAAATAACTTCTCTCATCAATACTTTTGTATTCTGTACACCGGATACACCAAAAAAAAATCATGCTTGCTATTTATATACATGCCTCAATGTATCAAAATCTACATAATCTACTAGGATGAATATTTCTGTGTTATTTACGCAGCATTAATATGGAGAGATTGTGAAGGTACGTGCTTTCACCAGCGCGCAGCTTTATTGACCGTGAGACTTCCTTCTTGGAAATAACAAAATAACTTTCATTTTTAAAACTAGATTCTATCATCAACCGAGTATTTGTTCTGATGTTTAATTTCACGTTGCATTGTTATTTCGGAGTGTACTAGACCTAGGTCTATCTTGACGGTACATTTGTTTACTAGACTAGCTCTGTCTTCAGTCAACCATACAGTACATTTGTGTACAAACTAAACTCTAGATGTATTATAGATAAAGCATTAAATTGATTATTATATGATTATAGATCTAGAGACTAGAATACAAAAATAGAATCCAGATCTTAGGATAAAAAAAACAAAAAAAAAAATCAAACAGACATCTAAACATTAGTACAGGGGTGGGCAACCTTTTTCTATCGAGGGCCGCATTAAAAAATTTTTAGGAATGGGGGGCAGCATATAACATGTATTTGCAACTTAGAAAATGTGGTGTCTTGTAATTTATATGTATACTGTATTACATATTTACACTACCAATTAAGGAATTACAAGATTTAGCAATTTCTGAAACTAATTTTACGAATATTTTTAAATTTTGTTATTGTCTTTACACATTACAAGAATTTATCACAACAATTTGGTTATAATGTTGAACTTATTGTAAAATATTTAATTTTACACTCGTGCAGAATGTTCCGGAACTGTGGTGGAACTAGCTTAGTAGTTCTTATCCTTATGGCTGCTGTCAAATTACAGCCAGTCAGCATAGACTTGTTCTTACCTTTATTTTCAAACATTCTTTTTCACAGATATATGTGGAACCAAATAATGTGAAAGTTTAGCATCAAGTTTTTTTTTAAATGTAGAAATACAGCTTCTGGCACCCAGGGACGGCCTTACAGATTGCGGGGCCCTATTCGAAACGAATTGCGCGGGGCCTAGTCTGGGTAGGGATAAAGATAATAAGTGAAAATTACGATTTTTTGTTAGAAAACAAATTCGTCTTTGCATTTTATTCATACTTGCAAAATCACGGTCGTCAAATTAACTTTACGAGCCATCTACAATTAAAAGTAGTTTTCCAACAAAAAAGCCGATAAACATTCAGATCTGCCTTTTAGATTTACTATCGACTCGCAAAATATCACTTAAAATTTTTTTTTAAATATCAAGATTTAGATCTATATGTATATGCCAGTGACTATTAAAGTAACTAAAGTATTGGATCTTCCTGTTTTAGTTAAAATTCGCCCCATTATTAAATTTTTATTAAATGAAAGCTGACAATGCCGTTTTTTTTTTTTAATCGCTAGTAGGATTGGCGTTTTCCGCATTGAATGGCAACCCAAAAAATGACTAGTTCGTCTATTTTTTGGGTTGCTTTTTTATTTTATGTGTTTTTGAGGATACTTTAATAATTTCAGGAGATTTTCATGATCTCCTGTAAAATTTTTAATTTACAGCTAGAATTAGTGCGGGACCTATGAAAAGATGCACATACATGCAAACAACCCGTTGAAATATCCAGGATGAAAAGCATGAAGTCTATCTTCACTTTTCATTAGAAATATTAGTAACAAAGTCACAGTAAATGTCCCTCAAGGAACAAAACGATTTCTTCCTTGAGATCCCATTTTCTTCTCAATACCGGACACTACTTTGGTAAGGAACCTCGGAATGTTTTGTTTCCACATCTTCAAGTAATTCTCGGAACTGCCTGTGGTAAAGTTCCCTATCTCTGATAAGTTTGATCGCTGATAATTGGGTCAATAACATGTTTCATATTAAATGCAGCTTTGTGCAAACTTTCATATGTAAAGTTTATAGTTGGGATATTGTTCTTTAATTTATTTTTAAAAAGCCAAAGCACGGGGTCCATCAGTTGTTACACTAGCCATCTTGCTCCAAGCCAACCTAACTCTTTCAACACAGTTCTTCATAGTATTGAATAAATACTGGCCTGAGTTTATGTCTTTGACTAAATGTTTAGAAATATTGCAAACAAGCATAATCTTCATTTGCTGTAAACTTTTTAGAATGACATGCAGAGACAATGTTCCTTTAGCCTCTTCATCATAAGTGATAAGAAGATGTGTAAAATTACTTAATTTTATTTTTTTCCCTTTTTTACATGTTTAATGTGTGGGTACATCTGAATTCTGTAGGTGTACGCGGGCCGCATGAAACACTATGGCGGGCCGCATGTGGCCCGTGGCCGTAATTTTCCCACCCCTGCATTAGTATAATAATATGTTAGATACTTTCAAATAACGCAGGAAAAAAACAAAGAAAGTCATAGATCACTTGATATGTATCCACCGATCCCTAATGTTCATGTAGACTATTCAAGTAAAGAATACGAATACAACTTTTGCACTTGCTCTTTTGAACATTTTGTACTTCTCAACAAATTGTACTTGTGAACATATTGTACTTCTCAACAAAGTGTACTTTTGAACATATTGTACTTCTCAACAAAGTGTACTTGTACAATATTCCCAGATCCCAACATAAAAGTAGATGTATGAAGCAATAAGTGAAATGATGTTTAAACAAAGTCTAGCTCAGTACATCTACATGTCTTTTCTGTCTCACGTCTCAAGACTCCCCATTCAACTTTCCTGACAGTTCTTTTTTAATTCAATTGAATTACGCCAAACCACAATAAAGTTTTATCAAAATCTCTTCATTCTACAACGAAGACATCTACCCTATACCCATTGATGTACATCAGAAACACGCACTTACATTCTCTAAAATACATTTAATAGGAGGCAGTGGTGTAGCTAGGGATTTGGGGGCCGGGGGCTTGACCTTTTAAAGGGCCCTTGCATTTTGACATAAGACATTATGACATTAGATAATGTACTTAACGAATTGGCCTATATAAGTTTCAATTCCAATTGGTATAGTATATAAGTAAATTAATTTAAAAAAATCATTAAGATTCTTTTAATCTTTTATAGCGTTGTTTATTGGCGAGATAATGCACAAGTGTCAAATCTCATTTTAAATCGCCTCATGTATGTGAAGCAAAGACATCTATAACATCATCTAACTAAATCAATGCTGTCTATTTTTGACTACACGCGAATATGAAGATTACACGGCAGAGGCGTAATATTTAATTTTTTTAAAAATTGCAACATTCATTTGGGGGACCCCTCAAGTGGGGGCCCGTGGGGGACTTTTGAATTTGAGCCCTCCATTCTAACCCTAGCTACGCCACTGATAGGATGTCGGAAAATCGAATGTACTATTTTTTTTATTATTTCCATAGCAACTGTTGAAACGGATCATTGCGAAGACCCTTAGATCTGCAGTCTAATTTGATACTGTAGAGATACTGTTGAGATGCATGTGACACACAAACAGTACTAGTAATCCCTGACTCTAGAGAAAACATGTCTCTGGAGTTACCAATGTACGTATATGTGTTATAGCTAAAACAGATAGATAGAGAGAGAGAGAGAGAGAGAGAGAGAGAGAGAGAGAGAGAGAGAGAGAGAGAACATTGTTAAGGCGTAAAGTGATGTAATTCTAATTAAACTTGACTTCTTAAAATCACCGTTCACATTTTAGCAGAAAAAAATTATTCAAAAAAAAAGTAGCTAATCTAAAGGAGAAGAACTCTGTCCTTGAAACTATATCTACAAATAATGTACAGATTATTTCTTTTATTCGATATCGAACAGATCTCGTAAACTAGTAAAGATATTGATAATCCACCATCATGGTATTTTAGACCATTCAAAGTTCGGATGCAGCGGCTACTTTTTTATTTTCAGAAAACGAAAAAGTTAATTTTTAAAATCAACTATGCAAGCTTAGGCGCCATTATCCCGTCGGTCGTTAGAAAGGCTTTTATCCAACAACCAGGCCTGGACATAAGGCTCTGCACCCCTGCCCTGTCTGAGGGCTCCCAACTGTAGACGGCCATGTTGATTGAATGGGCAAAATCGGACCGTGCGTGTACACTGCGCACCGTCATCGTTCCTGGACCCCACTCGCTATAAATGGCCGAGAACAGTGCTAAATGCGGGGAGCTTGATTATATCCCTATACTGTTACCGCCACTGTTCCGTGCAGGGACCTCCACTCCAGCCACGGGTCTCTGATGACGGCCCCTTTGTGGAACTGTGTGGCGGACTTTTTGGACTGGGTTCCGGGCGTTCTTTCCATCCCAACCCCGAGTGGGGAAAAAAAAAGATCACCCAGGGAAGCCCAGCCGGGCCTAGTTCGCTACTCGTACTTAGCCTATCTAGTTCCACTACTAGACGTTTCCACCGGAGGCGCCACGCTGAGGCGACGGGTAGCTGGAAATCCTCCGGGGGTTCCGGTGCCAGAAGTTTTACAACTTTCAAAGGTTTGTGAAAACTTAAAATGGAAGAGTCAAGCTAGTTTCAGTGACCAAAAAAAAATCAGTTCATTGAGTCTGCGAGTTTCAAGCATCATGTTAAGTCTACGACTGAGGATTAATTATAGAAATTGAATTATATTGTGCTTTTGCTCGTATTAGAACTTCAACTTTGGAAACTATTTTTTTTTTAAAGGAGAGCTTTGTTTCTAATTCACTAGTATTAGAATCCATGGCTTACACTTGGGTCATCAAATTTACCTTGTAAAAATGTTTGTTTCCAAAATGTTTGGGATACTCATTCAGAGTTGATGATAAGCTTCTTCCTAGTCCTAATCTCCCGCAGGACGACGGGGGATGGCAGCGGGCAGGCTATGAGCGCGGTACAATCGAGACGACCGAACGACAGTCCAGTGTGTTTTCACCACTCAAAATTATTGTATCAGTTACAATATTTCACAATTATTTTAAATACAGTTGCATAATTAACTTACAGAAAGTTCAATCAATTCAAAAAGTAAAGTGCTTTGTAGCTGTGTTTGACTTTTAGTAGTAGAATATCTTAGTATTTTTATATTCATAACTAGATTTTTTTTAATATCCTAGGATTTAGAGTATTTAAATCTTTCTATTTCCTTTTATTTAGCTTTGTGTACCCTATAAAGTAAAGTATCTAAGTATTCTCAGTTTTATTTTTACTTTATTTTACCTTAGGAAATAAAAGTATCTAAGTATTTCTAAGTCGATTAAACCTTTTTTAATGTATTTTTTTTTTCGGTTTACAGTCCAACTGAGACAAAACTTAAATAAAATGTTGGAAAGTTTTAATTTTGACTATCTCACCCAACTGAAAGGACCAGCTGTGAATCACTCCCTGGTGTTTCTGGAGCACCGGAATGTCATCATTTCCCACAATGTTTTCATCGTCGTCTGCCTAATCTACATCCCTAGCATCGTTCTGGTCAACACGCTGGTGTTCTGGGGCATCGTCTTGTACCCGGGATTCCACACTACCAACAACTACCTTCTGCTCAGCCTGTCGATCGCAGACTTTTTGATGGGCGCCTACTGTATCCCCATGTATGTGCTCAGCTATATTAAAGACACCAGCCCCACGATACTGGGTAACCGGATGGCTTGTCTGACGCTCTTCGCGTCCAAGCAGCTGGCTGGGAGTGGCTCACTCCTCTCGCTGTTCCTCATCTCCGTGGACCGTTTCATCGCTATCACCTGGCCGTTTAGGTACCCTTTCCTCATTAACGAGAAGAAGATCCTCAGGCTGATCGTGATCCAGTGGCTGCTGTTGACGTTTCTGTCCTTCTTGCCCATGATGGGCTTGAACAACTACAACCCCGCGGTGTGCCCTCTCATCCTCAGGTGCAATTATTTCACCACATTGCCCAGCCTCTACGTCCTCATCTGGATGTGTTTTATCTGCGCTGCCATCAGCATCTCAGCTGCTCTTCACATACGAATCATCTTCATCGCCATTAGACAGGTCAGCAGGTTTAAGAGCGAGCTGGGCACTCTGAGCCGAGATCAGATTACCCAGTTCCATAACCGGGTCAGCTCGGTCAAGCTGACCTCCTTCCTCATGTTAGTCTTCGTCATTCTGTACCTCCCTTACGTACTCATCACGCCCTTCAAGTACCTGAATCTCTTCTCGGAAGTCACTATCGAGATCATCCAGGTGGTAGCTCAGCTTTTCACCTTCGGGAACTCCCTGGCTAATGGGCCCATCTATGCCATAGCGCGAACAGAGTACAAGCAGGTGTACATGACCATGCTGACAGCGTACCCGTGGAGGTGGAAGATTGCCCTGCGTAACTTGCACAGGGAGCAACATTCCAGCTTGTATGATTCTTACCCAGGCACCCCCAAGCCTAGCAGGGCGTTTAGTGTGAAAACATTTTCTGGAATGAGTAAATCCTCAAGTGAGGCCGTTTGAACCCAAAAAATCAATTTAACCTTTGACCTCATCAACAACAGTTCATTGTTAGACAGCTAAGACTTGTAAACAAGAAAGAACGGTGCTTACTTCTCTTTTGACTTTCTCCCCAATTTGTTCCCATGATTTTAATATGTCTACCTTGTAAATAATAAAAAATATTTTGACACTAACCACTGCCTAGGGGATGGTATAGTTTTCTCAGATTCCTGTAATTCTTGAAATGAATATTCTTACAAGACCTAGAACAAAGACACGTGCTCGACATGACATATTTCCCCCGTTTCAGACCCTTTAGTCTATAGGGCAGATGATGTTTAGGTCATTGATTGAAGATTGAAGCCCAGGAACCTCCGGTTCGGAAGCCAGTGCAACTCAGCCACCGCGCCACCATGTCTGACATAGTTATATTGAATTTTGTATTCTATTATTTATATCTTTAGACTCTGGTTCTAACTTATTTCGAATAGATTTTTTTAAAAACATTTTCTAGTACAGCTTAGACTAATTTAAGAAGTAATCTAACACAGTGTCAAACTTGAGTAAGTGAAGCAACTTGATATTAATACATTCAATAATTTGATTGGATAGTTTCGTACATGGCTTAAAAACTATAAATAGCTACCTTTTTGTGTATCCGGTGCACAAGACCAAGGAGGTGGTGCCTATAAGCTATGTTCAAAGTTATTTGATAATTTGTGCACTACAAAATCAAGTTTTCTATGCTCTTTCGCTTCTACCTCAAAATATTTCTTTAATATTTAATAAAAAGGAAGCATTAGACTTTCAGTCTATGACATTTTCAAATTCGAAAACTTAAAACCAATGGGGCATTTTTTAAGAGACATTATATATTACTGTAAAGACAAAATCTTGAAAGCAGCCCTCTTTTCTATTGACCAGGAAAAAGCCTTTGACAGAATAGACCATGACTATCTTTTCAAAATACTAGACAAGACGAAGACAGATGGAAGAATGAAGAAATACATAAAGCTAGTTTACACTGATGTCACAAGCAAACTCATAATAAACCAAACCCTTAGTGGCAGTATCCTTATTAGAAGATCTGTTAGACAAGGGTGTCCCCTTTCTCCCTTTTTATACACCCTTTGCCTAGAACCCCTTTCAGAAACCATCAGGCTAGATAGTGGAATCACGGGGATAAGAAACCCAGGCCCCACGCCCGTAATTAAAGTTAAAGCATACGCCGATGACACCACCCTTTTTCCCTCCTCAGAAAAAGACAGCCGCAATCATAGATAAGTTTAGTCAATTTGGGAGGGCAAGCGGGTCAAAAATCAACATAAATAAATCTTGTATTATGGAATTGGGCAAGTGGGAAATCCCCTCAAACATCCCCTTTAACCTTAAAATAGAGAAGGAAATAGACCTCATTCACCAATCGTAAACAAACAACATTTAGTCACGTGGTGCTCTATCTCTCCTATATAGTTTACGATCTCGTGTTTAATTCATGATGGTTGTCACGTGACAGTTTTTGTCGTTGTTTTATCAATAAGATCACGTGACTAAATGTTGTTTGTTTACGATTGGTGAATGAGGTCCATTAAAATATGCGGCATCACGTGGACAAGCAACCCAACATATTACCACACACAGGAGTGGGAAAATATTTTAAAGAAAACCAAAAGCACACTTAAAAGATTTCATTATGCAGCACCTACTATACTTGGTAGACAATACTAGTAAACAACCTGGTCATCCCGAAGATAGTTTATTTAGCAAACATCACAGAACCTCCACCAACTTTTATACCAAGCATAAACACAATCATTAAGAATTTTATATTTATATTTATATTTAAAAGCACTATCAGAAACATTAAACACACAACACTTATACAAAACAAAGAGGATGGGGGGATAAACTTACAGGACATCAGAACCAAAATACAAGGACTTAGATTAAAATACATAGGACAAGTAGCCAAGAACCCAAACAATTTTCCATTAACAATATACTACTACGGCTTAAGGTTAAATAAAATAATTCCAATAAAAAATGACACCCCACACCACTTTGGTACAAACACACATCGATTTTACAGATCCATATCAAGAATACTCCCCGGCAATGAACATCTAATACACAGTAAATTAAAAGACACATATACAACACTTAAGAAACAGTTACAAGAAAGATTATTCAATAGGATCAAATGGAGTAGAGAGTTAGGTGTAATAGATTTCAGAGACACTTTTATAAATCTACACAGCAAACACATTGCACCCAAAGCCAGAGAAATAACATACAGACTAATCTTCGGGATGACCTCTGTAGGAAGGAAGAAAAGAAATGTACACACATGTGTTTTATGTCATACAGATAATGGTAACAATGAAAGCCATATGTTTTTAAAATGTAAAATATTTGATAATGTTAGATGCACTATGAAAGACCTACTAGAGGCAAACTGTAACACCAATGTTAATCTTAACCTAGCTATTATTTTAAATAAATGGCCTAAAATCAAAAGTAAGATGATTCATACATTTAATCTAATAATAGTGAGTGAATACAGAAGTCTTGTGTGGCACAGTAGAATTAAAGTTGTTTATAACAATGTATCTTTAAATCCTTATAATCTAGAGTTAATATTTAGAAAAATAATTGAACATAGAATTGATAACTATAATGGTTAGATAGAAATTGTAATTATTGTATAATTTATTGTCCTTGACTAAATTGTCAGACCTCAGAGATAAAAATCTAAATACTGTAATCAATCTGTAAAGCTACTCTATTTGTATTATGTCAATTAGTTAAGGGGTTATGCGAGTGTGTGAGAGTGTGTATGTACCTGAGTTACAGAGAGTTGGGCTGAGAGATGCGGGATAGGAATCACATTGAACTTTATTTATCTATGGAAAACTACTAAAGAACTGTCTTTTAAAGGGAAGTCAACACTTTTGAAGAATTATTTCTCCCTCGCGGTAATGTCCTCTTTGATCACATGATCGGAGAGCATGTCACAAGTCAACATCAAGTGTCTGTAATACACTCACAGAACACGGCAAGTCCGTGGGAACGTAACAAGAACACTATGACAATGTCTATATCGTAGCGGCAGCCTCATCCTAGACATACTGGGAAACAAGAAAACAAGACGCAACTGAATGGAGCCTGCGAAGAGACTAGAAACAAAAAATTGACACAGACAATTGAAAGTAAGAATCTTTTATGAATAATGTAATATTTTAAGACAAATTAATTATTTTTATTTATTTATTAATTTTTTTAAACCCCTCGTAATGAGAGGAAAAAGAATCTTTAATCGACACCCCTATCCTGAAATAATTTACACATGACCCTCCTAACAGAACCCTGAACAATTGTGATACAGCAGTACCTTTGTTTGGTTATCTATCCCAGAATGACTCTAACAGACCCAAGGGCCACCTTGATGATGCTAGAGTAGCCCTCTTACATCTCAAGGAGACCTTTAAAAAATTGTCGTGAGAGGGATTAATCTGTTCCCTGATCAGTCTTTTTTAAATACATAAGGCATACAGGGCAGCTGTATAAAACCCTATATTAGCTTGCCTTGCCAAATTACTTGCTATTACCTGGGAACATAGCATTGCTTCAAAGTCAATTTCCTGAAAGATTGTTAATGTTGCTGTGCAGCTTTGTTAATGAACTCATTTATGTTGAAGATTGTTACTGTTAAAGCAATAATACTGAGTCTACTTATCAAGGAAGTCCTTTTTCTCTGTACTACTTCATAGAAAAGATGTCGTTCTGTTGTGTAAAATTAAATATTATTATATGTCTAAAATACTATTTGACGAGACAGAATGGAGGCTTAGGATGAAATCCGTCACTTTTTCCTCTTCGTACTACCACCAAGTTCAATACATTATGTCCCCTTTAGCCCTAAAGTGACAACGACAAATGCCAAGTGCTTAAAAGGAAACCTAAATCGAATTGGATACAATTACACTACAGAGTTCTTTTTGCTTCGTGTAATTGTTTTGAAAATGTCTACAAGATAACTTAAATTCAGTTTGACTACAATTGACAACCTTAGCGTTGTCAAATTAGTGGATATTAAATGAATTGTAATTTCTTCACAAAAAAAAAAAAAAAAAGAGATTGAGCCTTTTCAAAACAATTAGATCAATCATAAGACATCAGTTAGGCCAGGGGAGGCGCGGTGGCTGAGCGGTAAAGCGCTTGGCTTCCGGGTTCGAATCCTGGTGAAGACTGGGATTTTCAGCTTCTGAATCTTTGGGCGCCTCTGAGTCCACTCAGCTCTAATGGGTACCTGACATTAGTTGGGGAAAAGTAAAGGCGGTTGTTCGTTGTGCTGGCTACATGATACCCTCGTTAATCGTAGGCCACAAAAACAGATGAACTTTACATCATCTGCCCTATAGACCACAAGGTCTGAAAGGGGAAATAGTTAGGCTAGGTTCACATCTAACTTTACATTCACTTTCACCTATCCTTTGATCTGCTGGACCGTTGGGGCACTACACAAGATCTGTTAACCTTCTTTCTCAATTCTTATCTCTCATTTGTCTTTGATATAATTTCATTTGGATGTTCTTTCTGAAAATATTGAAGCCTGCCTTGGTGGACCACTTCGGGGGCCGATTTTGAGTTTGTTTCCACACTAACTGTCTTTTGTAGCCTTGTTAGATTTTAAGCTAATGCATTTAACAACAAAATTACAATTAGAATTATAGCTTTCAAAATTTTTTTATTTACAATCTAGTTGGCAACATTGGAGTTCAGCGTTAAGTGATCTTGCCATTGTTTAATTTATCGTGAAAAAAATCTCCAATCTAAAAGAATGTCGTGTTTGTTAAGAACCAAATAGAGAGTACTTGTACATTTCATCTCATTTCTCTCAATTTTCTTTTACTTACTGAGTATATTTTTTTAAAGTAATTTTTCTGAAATGTGAAGGACGACCGCACAGTTCTGCCCACTGCCATTAACCCGGTCCTGATTGAACAGGAGAAAGAAAACTTTAATGGCGATGAAATAAACCCTCCTTCTTATTTCAGAAATAATCCTTGAATTTACCAATGTGTAGTACACTGGGGACTAGTCCTGGCTAGATTAAAGTTGTAAAACCAACACGCGCTTATTTCTTACATAACTTTACGTCTTTCTGCTTCGGTCCTCTGTTTTAATCTTCTCGTGCTTCTGATTGGGCTCGATTGTTTTTCCTCTGATTTGGCTCTATTTTTTGGTCTTCTGATTAGGCTCTATTTTTTGGTCCTCTGGTTTGGTTCTATTTTTTTTGGTCATCTAATTTGATCAACTGCTTTGCTATTATCAAAGAGCTCAATTATGACAGTACGGTCCTTTTATATTTCATTAGTTTCAGTACTGTAACTCGCACTTAAAATAACTCACTCACTCTGCCTGTCTGTCTGTCTGGTAAAACGTTTGTAAACGTTATTTCTCCCACACCCAATCTCGAATTAAGTTCAACTTTGCATTGGCATAGACGAGATATGGAGGTGAGGTGGCTGAGTGGTAAAGCGCTTGGCTTCCAAACAGAACGTCACGGGTTCGAATCCTTGTGAAGACAGGGCTTTTTAATTTAGGGATCTTTAGGGCTCCTCTTAGTCCACCCAGCTCTAATGTAGGGGAAAAGTAAAGATGGCTGATTCTAGACGGTTGGTGTTGTGCTGTCCACATGACGCCCTATCTAACCGTGGTCCACAGAAACAGATGACCTTGACATCATCTGCCTCCTAGAATGCAAGAATGGAAACTTTATTTTACTTTATAGACGATACATGAATCAATTTTAAAAATTAACTGGTAATTAATTATTTTCTTTGATACCAACAAAGGAAATTAACCCATCGATAATTAATTGTTTTGTTTGATATTAAATAAGGAAGAAACTTCTACATTATTGAGAGATATATTTTTAAGTGCGGATTTCTTTCCTTAGATAAGTTTTTTGTTTTTAAAAACATTTTTTTTCCTATTTTGCTGGTTTGAATATGTTCAAATGCATTCTGTTTATGCTGGAAACCAAAGTCTTCTGATTGATCTCATTTATACATAAGATAAATAGTTCAGTTTACAGTTAATGACTCCATAATGATCAACCTTATGAGGTCTTTTCATGTTAATGCATTTATGTTGTTCTGTTAATTAAATTGGGCCTTTGTTCAATCGAAACCTGTCGGCTGTTTGCGTCGGTTCTGTTAAGCTCGTTGGTGAAAGTGGGGGTGTGTGGTCGAGGGGTCTGAAAGGGTTAGATGACCATTTTATTCTGGAAAAAAAAGATACCCCTTTCAGAAATTGCGATCTATGGAGGAAGATGATGACCGATGGTGTCAGTCATGTGTCCAGACAACGACTAACCGCCTTTACGTCCATGACTTATGTTAGTTACGCATTAGAGTTGGATGGATTCAGGGACATCCTCAAATTCCCAGTCTCTTCACCGGATTCAAACTCGAGAACCCTCGGTCGGCAACCCAAGTGCATTACCACGCGCCATAAAGAAGTTAACAAATTGCAAAACTGGCAAACGCTACCAATCAAAAAAGATTCTTTTTAATAGATGAAAGAGTGGTCTGCTCCTTGGTGCTGTGTTGTTGCTAAGCCGATTCATCGATTCGGAGGCTCCATGGTTCGTGCCTTGACTGTCCATTAGTATTCTATATTAAATTTATTAGGATTCCAGGTGGCTGAACGACAAAGCGCTTGGCTTCCGAATCCTGGTGAAAACTGGAATTTTTAATTTCAGGATCTTTAGGGCACCCCTGAGTCCACCCAGCTCTAATGGGTACCTGACATTAGTTATGGGAAAAGTAAAGGCGATTGGTCGTTGTGCTGGCCACATGAAACCCTCGTTAACCTTGGGCAACATAAACGGATGACTTTTACATCATTTGCCCTATAGATCGCAAGGTCTGAACTTTTTATTAAATGTATTATCTATGTCAATGCAAAGGATACTAGAAATGAGACTAAGTACAGAGACATGAGTATCAGCCCTTGGTAGACCTATACACATACATATATACATTACAGAAAACTGTTTCCAAGTAACATTAAGGTGAATTTACTTCCTTGAACTTGGACAAGGATTTCCAAGCACGAGCTTCATTCGTTAAAATCATTTTTCTATGTCAACACGAATACAGCAGGAAACACAGGCAGGTATCACAATTAGTCTAACTAGCGTATATATGATGGTCAGTGTTACCTTATCATTACAGGAAACCTTTGCAGATCTTGTAAGTACTGTGGCCTGTTATCACAACCATATAACATTGTATAGCGTATAAAATAGCTAGAGTAAGAACCGAGATACTAGATATCGATAGGATTGTATTCATTGGACAGTTTCGTGATAAACTTCTTACTTCATCTTGACTTTGTTTCGTTTTTGTTTTCGATTTTTAAGTATCAAAATAGTTTAATTAAAAAAAAAGAAAAAAACTAGAAAAATGTGGGCGAGACTATAGGTAACCATAGCGCTATTTATTTTCCTATAGTACTGTATTCTATTACAAAGCTTATATCAGCTCACTATGTTTGTCAGTTTATCTGTCTGTCTGGCCTAAAGGTTTGTGTACGTTATTTCTTCGGCATCTAATCTCGAACCAAGCTGAAATTTTGCACAATTATTTCTTTTACCTGACAACACAAAAATCAATTTAAAAAAAAAATGTGTTAATTAACTATTGGTAATAAATTACTTTGTTTGGTATCTCAAACAAGGAAAAGAAATATTACTTGACTGAAGTGGTGGTATAAGCTGAATTAGTCCCCTTTCCAAGGGAAAGAAATAGTACTTGACTGAGGTGGTGGTATAAACTGAATTATTCTCCTTTATAGATTGTCGTCTGAGGCTTATTACAAATTTAATTACATGACTGATCCAAACTAATTGATACACTTAATATAGGCTGTTATTTTTAAAGCATTTTTTTATTTTGCTTCTTGAGCTATACATTGTAAATAGAATACTGCAAATCAAAATCTAAACAAGGAAGACATTAATGTCTTTTTTATTTTGTGTGTGCATATTTGTAAGGCAAGTGTTAGCAATATATCTAAAAAAAATAATATTTTTTTTAATCCTCTATTATAATGAGTTTTATTTTTGAGTAAAATTGTATCCATTATTTCGAATCAATCACAACAGTGCATAATTGCCTTGGCTAGTGTTCTGGTCTTGCGACGTTTACGCATCTGCTTTTTTGCATGTCGGGGAGAGCAAGGCTCAATCATTGTTATATCTTTCAAAATTGCAGTGCTTATCTCCCGTGAGCCGAAAGTTAGTGTGTTACATTTTCCACATAAAAACGAGATTTATTAATTACTATTTATTAATTAACAATTGTTTAATTTTTTTATCGATTCATGTCATCGACAATTTATAATAGCGCGAAGTTTCAACTTGATCCGAGAATGGGAAGTGGGAGAACTAGCATGTTTAAAATGTGTACCAGACAGACAGGCGGAGTGAGTAAGCTTTGTAAACACAGAAAAGTATTTGGAATAGATTTAGTCACAGCTTATTTCTATATGAGTTACGTCGTGTTAGTTTTGAACTCAGTATCACATTGAGGGGCTCTCCGAGCGACTGGGCAGCCTGTGTAACAAGTTACTATCGATGAAGATTTAATCCGTTAATTGCTCAAAGCCACTTCAAGTGGTATATATAATGTTTAAATCAAAGCCTACCTAGACCTACATGTTGTTTATGTTCTATCTGTTTCAGACTAAAGAAATCTGGGCAACAATGACATTATTAGGACTTCTTTTTATTATATTTGAATTAGGTAATGGTTGACCTACTTTTGTACATAAGATATTAGGTAAGGGGTGACCTACTTTTGTACATAAGATATTAGGTAAGGGGTGAACTACTTTTGTACATAAGATATTAGGAAAGGGGTGACCTACTTTTGTACATAAGATATTGGGTAAGGGGTGAACTACTTTTGTACATAAGATATTAGGTAAGTGTTACGGTCGTAGCACAGCACGGTGCATGAATAGTGGTGCGAATTTGTGTAATGAATGGAAGGGATGTGTAAAAGGGGAAGCCGGGAGAAATGGACAGGAAGAGAAATGAAATGTTCGTATTTACATAACTTGTTGTAATATTAAAGTATTTATAGAGTAATAACCTGAGAGTCTATTATTATTTCGAAGAGTCTTGTGTCGTAACAAGTGGCGCCCAACGGAAAAGGCAAGACCTGCGTTATATCGGTATGTAATTCCTGTCTACTGAGGTATTACTAGTACTACAAAGTGTAACAAAATCTCTAGATCTATTAAGATTGAGAGAGTTAGCGTCATCTAAATCTCTAAAGCTATGTACTAGACTCACTGGTAAACATAAACCTTTAGTTGAAACTTAACTAAAAACATTATTGCTGAATTAATCAATCGGATTAATATGTAAATTTAGATTTATATCAGTAGAATTATTATGACGGTCAATTCTCTACATTCACCAATGTGAAAACTGTATTTAAATGTGGTATGAATTCATTGAAAAATAAAATAATTTAAAAAAATCATGTCAGTGGCTGCTGAGGTACATGTTCATTATTATGGCTGGTCATAGTTCTCAACAATAACGTTAACATTCAATATTGATGGAAATTTGTACGAATATTAGCACGGCTGTGGGCAACACTAGTGAATTTTGACTACGGTGGAGAACAGTGCCCATTTAGGACCAACGGATATACACTGACTACGGCATATAGACAAACAACGAAAGATTCATATCACCGGCGGAGAATATACACTAGCATTGGAAGTTACACCAGCAGGAAGAAGAGTATTCCGGGAAGTAGATACATATTTGTATTCGAATAACATTAAACGTTTGTTTCATTACATTACATTTAGATATGAACATTGTTGGGTACAGTCATTAAGTATATGAGAATCAAATATATTTAGTTGATATGGTCAGATAACTCGATAAAGAAAAAAATTACAAATGGCGGATAAAGCTGAGATAGTTGCTTTGAAAAAGAAGGGAGACTATTGGAATTAGAAGGAGCAGAGCTGAGAAAATATGTACAAGAAAGATTAATAGAAAGAGAAGTTAGCCATGGAAAAGGAAATAGAGAAAGAGAAGTTAGCCATGGAAAAGGAAATAGAGAAAGAGAAGTTAGCCATGGAAAAGGAAATAGAGAAAGAGAAGTTAGCCATGGAAAAGGAAATAGAGAAAGAGAAGTTAGCCATGGAAAAGGAAATAGAGAAAGAGAAGTTAGCAATGGAAAAGGAAAGAAAGAGAAGTTAGCCATGGAAAGAGAAAGAGAGAAAGAGAAGTTAGCTATCAGTAAAGAGAAATTAGTTAAGGATAAAGAAATTGAGAAAGAGAAGCTAGCTTTGGAGAAAGAAAGGTTAGCCATAGAGAAAGAAAAGTTGGAAATAAAAAAAGGAAAAGCTAAAGATGAAGGTACTGGAAAGAAAAATGACGTGTCTGGAAATAAATTGGCAAAATATAAAAGTACAACGTTGATGAGAATAAAATAGACATAGATATTTTCTTAAAGAAGTTTGAAATTGAAATGAAAGAATTGGCTTTTCCTGAAGATAAATGGACATTTTTGTTATCGAAGTCATTTGCAGCGGAGGTACCGTCAAAGATTTGCATGAATCAGAATAATTACCAAATAGTAAAGGAGCAATTACTACGAACATTTGGAAAAACTGAGGCGTTTTATCGTCAACAATTTGTTAATTGCACCATTGAAACTAACGAGGATCCCCAAACATTTTTTAGACAAGATGAATAGATACTTTGACAATTGGACAGAGTCATCAAAAATAGAGAAGACGTTTGAGGGACTAAAAGTATTTCTTATGCTGGATAAAGTTATTTATGAGAGTCAGGACGAACTACAAATATTCTTGCTGGAGCCAAAATCTGTAGATGAGATTGTAAAATTAATAAAGGCTTACAAAGTGGCACATCCTGAAAAAAAGTTAAACAGAGGTAGCGATATTGAAGAAATAGTAGCATTGAATAGAGCTAGAGAAACACAAGACAGTCATAGCAACAATAGAAGATTTAGATATGAAGGACAGAATAGGTTTAGAGGACAAGGAAGGAGCCAAATAGACAGTAGACAAGGCCTGTATAATAGCTACAGAGGGAGATATCGAGGAAACAGACAAGGAAGATATGACGGCAGAAGAAATGGAAGAGATCAAAGTTTGTCGTTATTGTCGAGTTCGGGAAGTCTAGATTGTTTTCAAACATTTGTAGGAAGTAAGTCTGCAAGAACGATAAGGAACACTGGGAGCACTATTGTTAGAATAAACCGGAAATTGGTTGAAGATCATGAATATACTGGAAAAAACAAAGCATGTATTATGTTTGATGGTAAAACAGTTCGATTACCCGTGGCCCGAGTGAACATTGAAACACCGTATTATACAGGGAGCGTAGAGGCATGTGTTATAGATCATGATCAAATTGATTTGATTATTGGCAATATAACAAACATAAAGAAGTGCACGGAAAATGAGATAGAAGTTTGGACAAATTGTTGTGGAATGGCCACTACTCGATCCTGTAGTAAAGATGTAGAGGAAGGAAACTTGGCAAAGTTGTTTGAGTTATCAACTAAGGAAAAAGAGCAAGATGAAGAACAACATGAAGACACAGAAACAATTGAAATCAAAGATATAGGATTTAACAAAAAAAAATGTATCACAAAACAAAAAAATGATCCAGAGTTACGCCAACTAGCAAAGAAAAGAGGTAGAGGAGGAAGATTCTATGTAGAAAGAGGAACTCTTGTTAGAGAGATTGAATGGCATGGAAAAAAAATAATTCAGTTTGTGGTACCCAGAGAATTCAGGCAGCTTGTAATGGAAAATGGACGCGATATAGCACACACAGGACATATGGGACTACACAAAACGAAACAAAGAATATTTCAGAATTTTTATTGGCCATCAATTAGTAAGGACACAAAAAGTTATGTAACTTCGTGCCAATCATGTTCTAGAAAAGGAGCAAGAAACATAAAAGCACCATTACAAAGGGTGGATGTACCAGATAGACCATTTAGTAAAATAGCGATTGATTTAATCGGTCCAATGCCAGTGGTATCAAATAGGGGTCACCGTTATATCCTAACTGTGATAGATGTGTTGTCCAGATGGCTGGAAGCTATCCCACTCAAACGAATTGAAGCCAGAGACATAGTACAAGCATTATATACGTTGTTTACAAGATTTGGATTTCCTAAAGAAATACTGTCAGATAGGGGCACTCAATTCAACTGTCAATTGGCTACAACATTCTTGAACATGTTTGGGATCCAGCAAAGGTTAACAACCTCGTATTATCCACAGAGCACTTGTGAACGATTTAATGTCAATCTAAAGAAAGCATTATCTAAAGTAGGAGATGATAAACCCAAAGAGTGGGTTATGGCAATACCGTCAATACTATTTGCATACAGGGAGAGTCGTAATGAAACAACAGGGTTTTCACCATTTCAAATGATTTATGGAGGAAATCCACGAGGTCCAATGACAATATTGAAAGATTTGATAATCCCACAAGATCATGTAGTAACTAATGACAGTTATGATATTGTGACAGAAACTAGAAATCAGATTATAAAGGCATGCGAAGAAGCGGATAGACAGATGCTAGAGAGAAATGAATTAACTCGTTCCAGAGTGAATGAACATAGAAAAATGACGGAATTAGAGACAGGACAATATGTTTTGGTCTTACATAAGGATAACAATAATGCTTTGGGCACACATTGGCTGGGACCATACAAAGTAGCAAGGAAAATTAGCGATATGGATTATGAAATAGACATTGATTCGATGTTAAAAATATTTCATGTGGATTTGTTAAAAGAGTTCAGACCAAGACAAAAAAGTGATGAAAGGAGTAAAGAGGAGTCAATGACAATGGCTGCCTGTGTGACGGAAGAAATGGAGACAGAGGAAAAGTTTAGACCAATAGAGACAGTGGTAACAGAAAGTAGGCAAACATGGAAGGATGTCGCGGTGAATGGAGTTTCTCTTGAAAGAGCTAAAGAAATCAAGGCACTAATTGAGGATTATAAGAATATTTTTACGGATTTACCCGGTAAAACAAGTATTATAGAACATGACATCAAATTAACTGGCAAAGCTCCAAATAAACTGCCACAATATACGATTCCGTTACACCATAGAGAAGCATTACAGAAGGACATTGATGAGCTACTAACGCTGGGAGTGATAGAACCATCATGGGCTGCACCAGCCGTGTTTGTTAACAAAAAGTGTGGCAACTTAAGATTGTGTGTGGATTATCGACAGTTGAATAAAGTCACAGAATTTGATCCATTTCCAATGCCACAAGCAGAAGAAATGTTTACTAAGCTAAAAAATGCAAAGATTTTTAGCACGTTGGATCTGTCTAGAGGATACTGGCAAGTACCTCTAAAACAAGAAGCTAAACCTTTTTCGGCATTTAAGACACCTTCGGGCATATATCAATGGAATGTGATGAGCTTTAGCTTGGTAAATGTTCCAGCCACATTTAACAGAATGATGGCCAAATTATTCAGTTATAGAAGAGACACAATTTGTTATTTAGATGATGTATGCATTTTTAGTGAGTAATGGGATGAGCCTTGGAGAGGTTTTTAAAATTATCAAAGAAAACAATTTAACATTGAAACCAACAAAGATAAAAATTGGCCTCAGTGAAATTTCATTTTTGGGGTATAAGATTAAAAATGAGTACATTACACCACTGGAAGAAACAGTATCAAAAATATTGGACATTAAGGTACCAAAGACAAAGAAGCAAATTAGAAGCCTTTTGGGTTTATAGAAAATTTATCTCAAATTTTTCAGAAATAATTGAACCACTAACAAATCTGACAAAGAAAGGAAAATTTAACACTATAGTGTGGACGGAAGAATGTCAAGAAGCACTGGACATAATTAAAACTTTCTTTTCTGGAGCACCGATTTTGAAATTACCTGACAATACTAAGAAATTTATTTTGGCTACAGATGCATCAACCATTGCAATAGGAGGCTGTCTAATGCAAAAATGGAATGGTGTCCCACGTCCTGTTTTATATGTGAGTAGGAAACTGACAGCAGCTGAGTTGAAATATGCCACCATTGAAAAGGAAGGACTAGCCAGTGGATGGTGCATAACAAAATTAGAGTTCTATCTATACTGGGAGCTAAATTTGAACTATGGACTGATCACGCTCCCTTGGCCTTCATTAATACAAATAAACTAGGGAACAACAGAATAGCCAGGTGGGCATTGCAACTTAGGGAGTATAACTTTGAGGTCAGGACAATACCAGGGAAAGGCAATGTGATAGCTGACACATTATCACGGTGTACCTACGAAGGACAAGAAATGGAAGTAAGGAAAGGAGCTAGGCCACGGCAATTTTGTTTCTGTTGGTTGGTCAAAAGAATAATGTCAGTAAAATCATTTTGGTGAGAAAACAATGAATAGCAGTGTAATGAATAGACATCTATAACAGATAGGAACATTTTGTAAATATACACATATTGCATGTATGTGTAATCGATGACTGTATGGATTGACAAAGTTTTGTTACATGTGTGAGGTGTCTAGATATTAATATATGATGTTCTATTGAGAATTTGATGAAACCATTGTTAGAAATGTAAAATAGAGTATTACAGTTACATAATTAATTATAGTTTATAATTGTGAATTATGAGATTTACTCTGATTGGTTCGTTGGGGAAGTCTGGACATTATACATTGGGATGGATGTAAGTAATTTTGAACCTAAAATAATAATGTAGAGCATGGTGACATGTAATGTTGTTGCTGTTGGAGGTTTTTTGTTGTTGTTGTTGGTTTTTACCTGGTTTAAAAGAATGAGAATTAATGAAGATAATAGAATTATATTGAACAGTGGTTTATAATTTTATTTGATATTTAAAGGACGTTCGATGTACATCGAACTTGGCAAACAAGGAAGGTGTTACGGTTGTAGCACAGCACCGTGTGCATGAATAATGGTGCGAATTTGTGTAATGAATGGAAGGGATGTTTAAAAGGGGAAGCCGGGAGAAATGGACAGGAAGAGAAATGAAATGTTCGTATTTACATAACTTGTTGTAATATTAAAGTATTTATAGAGTAATAACCTGAGAGTGTATTATTATTTCAAAGAGTCTTGTGTCGTAACAGTAATTATGACCTACTTTTGTACATAAGATATCAGGTAAGGGTTGACCTAGGTTGAATAAAGATCATAGGAAATATTAACCTACTTTTGCAATTTAGATTTTTAACAAGCATTGTACTTCTCTTTCAAAGGAAGATACAATATAAACTTATTCTACTTTTGTCGGCTAAATAAACATAAGCTTAAAAATAATAAATGAATCTTATTGGGATGAATGTTTTTATTTATTTTTCTTTTCGACTTACAAAAAAAAACTTGTCCTAAAAATGGTTCATCATATATATCTATTCCACAGTGGTACCTCCGCTCCAGCAACCGAACGCTGTAAGTCATCTTCAATAGTATCTTCTCTTTAAGTAGGATAAGTATTACATGTCAAGGTTCCATTGTGTTTCCATATTTTTTAGGAACTCAATAAAAGATAAACACATCATTTATTTTAATTCAATGTTTCCAATAATATGTATTCACAATCCATAGAGGTATATTATTATTAAGAAAATGATTGAATAAACTTCCTGGCATATGTGATTGACGCGTACATAGTGTACGAAGCTTACTTATCTTAGATATTTACTATGGGATGACAGGCCAAAAAACGTCTTAGCCACATAATAAGGGGTCTTGAGTTCAAGTCCTGTCTCGTGTTTGCTGGGCGTCTAAAGGCAGCATGGAATCTCCTAGATAACCCCCTCCACCCAAAGTGTAACAGAAAAGTGCTTGGACCATAGCGCACCGAACATGCTGGAAGCATAAGAGTTGCGATCTATAAAAGCAATAAATACAAATCTAGTGAGAATTTTATTTCTCAGTTATCTGCTCTTTTTCAGTCTGTCCCAAAAAAATGTGGCGTTCTTATTGGCACCGCACTACCGTAGTCTACACGGCGTTTGGTTATACTGGGTTGTGAGGCATTACGGTCTGTCTCTAGATGATTGAAAAGAAGATGATGTGACAGTCTCTTGAGGGTGGAGTCTGAATCACAAGTGTCTTTTAAAAAATGAAAGAAATGTTTTCGAGAATCAGTCAATGATATTTGCCCTAACATGAATTTCATAAATGAATGATCTCAATAGATTTCTCTCTTCTTCTGCAGACAACATTCATGGTTTGTTTATGTTTTGTTTCGTATGACTATGTTCCTTGTAAAAATCGAAGCCGTTTGAACAAATCTTGATGAAACTTGGCATGAATGCTCTTTAGAACATTGCCAAGTATATGTTACAAACCCCTCTCCCCGCCACCACTATATGTATTTCTAATAATTTAAAACAATTAATTAATTCTCACCCTCAGGTTCACATTGGAGAACTGTTGAAAAGCCTGTAAGTATCGTCATAGGTTTAAAATGGCCCAGACTCTAACTTAAATGTCTGCATACGCGCGCGCCTCTGTGACCCTTTCCTATAGTGCAGTAGCATCAGCTTATATCAAAACGCCATATTAACATTTGTCATTTGAATTGTCATTTAATTGTCATTTAATTTAAAAAAAATAGAGACCACCTTTCTTGATAACTAAAAGTATATATTCTACGAATTGACTTCATTCCAATACACGCGTTTCAGATACCAAGGGAACTGTTATGAAAGATGTAGGACCGCCTACAAAACAAACCCAGACAGCTTTATGGTTAACGGATGTATTTGTTCACAATATAAGTTTGTTGGAATGTCTTTAAGTACAACAAGTAAGTCATGAACAGCTGAGATAATACATGTTAATGACATGTTCAAAAATGCGATGTAAGGTGTGTCATATGTTGTCATATTTTGTTATGTGATGACACATTGTGTCGTGTGGTAACATGCCATATTATGTAGAGTCATGTTTTGTAGTGTCATGTTGTGTCACGGTGTGCCAAGTGTATCCTGTGATGTCATATCATGGCAGGTGGTGTCATGTGATAACATGTGTTGTCATGCCATGTCATATATTGTAATGAGATGTCATGTAGTGTGATACGATATTATAAAGTGTCTTTTGCTGTCTTGTGAAGTCATGTGATGTAATGTGGTGCCATATTGTGTCATTTGGTGTCATATTGTATTATGTGGCGTCATATTGTGTAAGGTAGTGTCTTGTGCGAACATGTGGTATCATGCATGTCGTGTTGTATCATGTGATGTCATCTTATAACATGACATGTGATGTTGTGTAGCGTTTTTTGCTGTCTAGTGATGCATATGGAATATTGTGATGGCATTTGATGTCACATTTTGACATGTGATGTCATTTGGTGTTTATTGTATATTGTCTAAGTTTAATATAGTACGAGTTGGTCCTATACACATTTAGTTGCTTCATGTTTTAAACATATATACTCCTGTTTGATAATAGATATCCTTATTTAAAAATATTTCTGTAGACACATAACTTATATTTGATAGTTGATATGTTGACTTTACCAGATACCTGTGGATACCTGAACGTCACTTGTCTAACTGACCCAGGTCACTATGACATTGTCAACGCATTCTCGTTTGATCTGAGACGTCTGAGGTGTCAGAAGGTCGTCGTGTACGCCAGGTGTGCTATCTCTTATGGTGTAGCCAGCAACATTTTCCAGACTTTTCAAGAGTGTTCACGACTGTGTGAGTCTAGCAACAGATCATTCTACAGCCTGATGTAGTCAGGTCACTTTTTTAGAAGCAACTTATTACAGAGCTATTGAGCTAAATAAAAGAAATGATACATTTGTTTCATGTTTTGTTATTTGTTATTATTGGGCTTGGTGACTAAGTCTGAAAGCGCTTGGCTCCAAACTGAGGGATCTCCAATTTCCATAGAAACACGAGATTTACAGCATCTGCTCCACAGAGCGCAATGTCTGAAAGGTTCTTTATAGTAGGTGGTCTTGTTTCAGTATTTTGCATTTTGTTTTTGTAAGTGGTTCAAGCCTATACGTAATTCGTTGTATGGTTAGTAAATCTAGTATGAATAATTTGAATTTTAGCTTAAAAAAATTTATAGCATAGTGGCAAGAACCCTTTCAGACCTTGCGATCTGTGGAACAGATACTGTAAATCTCGTGTTTCAGTGGCCCACAGTTCACTAAGGTGTTATGTGGCCAGTACAAAGACTAACAGCTTTTACTTCCACACGTTTTTCTAGTACCTATAGGATGTTAGGTGGACTCAGGGGTGTCCTAAAAATACCGGGATTCGAACCGTAGATCCCTCGTTTTGGAGCGAAGCGAGTCTCATAAAATGTCATTAAAATGTTTGATAAAATGATGATCAGCGCCTACGTTATCAAACACGATTTATCAATAATTAGATAGTACTTAATTATTACAAGATTTCACTTAACGGAGTGGCATAAACTGCTTGGGTCAGGGTGAGTTTGAGTCTAGATATAGACCAGGAATGTTTACTTTCGATTCAATGTATAATGTTGTGATTGGGCCATCGAGCATGTCAGAACATGAAAGACATGATATAATATAAAAAACCAATCTAATAAAATAATTATGAAATCTCGGAGAGCTCTGCACAGTATATAAAGAACATAACTACTCTATATTACTTTAACTTTATGTTCAACATTGTTAAATAGAAAATATGTTTTTATCACTCTTTCTGTATGCAATGATTCAACTTAATTCCAATTTTAAAACTATTTCACCAACAAAACAGAGGCGTAGCTAGGCTGGTGGAGGGAGGGGAGAATTTGAAAATCCCCCCCCCCGGTTCCTCTTTTGAGGGGAGTACCACAAATGAGTGTTTTTACATTTAATATTATGAAAAATGCAGGGGCCCATAAATAGATCAACCCTCCCGGGCCCCCAAATGATGACATACTCCTAGCTAAGCACTGAAACAAAACCAAACTTTGGTCGTGAGATTTGCTTAATTGTCAGGCAGCATAGATTTAATGAATCAACTTTGTTTTAATTGTGTGTAGTTATTCCAGTTAGCATCCAAACTTTAAGAGATGTCAAAAATTAAGAAGAGAAACATGATTTAAAAAAAGAACATTAAATGTTCTAGCATCTAGGATGTGCATTGACAGGTATATTGAGGAGCAGAAGGACTATGACAAAATAGATAACACCAAACTGTGGTAGATGGGTGGACAGAGAAATATTGAGGTGCAGATATAGAGAGAAAGTGGAGATGGATTGGCCACACCCTTAGAAAAGATACCAACAAAAGAGCTAGACAGACAAAAGAGCTAGACAGATAAAAGAGCTAGACAGGCCTTAGAGTGGAACCCCCCCAGGGAACAAGCAAGACCGTTCGTTCCAGAAGGCCTCATAACAGTTTAGACCAATAGCTCGTTTCCACGTCGTACAGACCTATGACGTTGCATGCCAGCGTTCAGGCCTTCTATGACTATTGGTCTCGGCACAAGAAGGAGAAGGCCAAACAGAAAGTGACGACGCGGTGTACTAGAAGAAGCCGAGGTGACAGGAAAGAGCTGGGACGCCTTTAAAAAACTAGCTGGAGACCCTGAAGACTTGCGTGTTTTTACTGAAGCCCTATATTCCATGTAGAACGTAAAGGAAAAATGATGAATATAATGACTATTTTGTAGAGCGGCTTTAGACTAATAATAACATGATCAATACGGTTGGTATTACTACGCAACCTTCTTGAACTCTCGAAAACAAAACAAAAAAAAACACCGGAAATGGCCGTCGTCATTCAGACAGAAGAGACCTCAGCGATGAGCCTCTGTTTATTTGAACTGCTAGCTTCTAAACGTAACTATTGTATTTAAACTACCCACGTTAATATCACCGTAACAGTATCAAAGTTACGCTTACGTTAGTTTGTTACTGTGATATAAACACGACAGGAACAGGTTTTTGTAAATTCGTTTAAATTTAGAACTAAGAGAAACATAGATGATAAAATTAACCGAAGCATTGAACTGGTACAGAACTTCCTCAATGCTTCTGAAAATGTAGTAGAGATTTCCTGTCAGCAAAATGGTCTTAAAGTAGATAATGTAGATAGCCAGGATGGCCGTGGGCAGACAGCTGAAGACGGTAGCTATGCAAACGAAAAGCAGCATCTTCACCGCTTTTCTGTCTTTCATCTTTTTCTGGGCACTGGATCGTGTAGAAGAGAGCTTCTTTAAAGTCTGGGGTCTCTCCTGGATGAGCTTGAAAATGATAATGAGCGAGCAAATAAGAATGATCACCAGCGGAAGCGTGGTGCAGATGTTGCTGTGGAAGATGGTGGTGAACGTGTTGAGGATATCCATGTTGTCGACGTAAAACTGGGTGTAGATGAGGTACGCCACGGTAACGTCGGACGCGGGGTCCTGCGCCCAGGTGTATGTGAGGCGGTAGCACAGTGGCCCCATGATCACGGTCGAGTACACGCACAACGACGCCTACATGATTTTCACCCTCCATGGAGTGAAGACATTCGCCACGTGAAACGGGGCGCTGATCGCCATGCACCTCTCGATGGCGATGGCGGTGGTGAGGTAAATGCTGAGCAACAGGCACCAGTAGTCCATCAAGAGGAAGAAGACGAAGCCGAACGTGTCCAGAGATACAGACTCTGGGACGTCCACCGTGGCAACCAGGCACTTGAGTCGACGGACGTGTCTGAAGACTGAGCCTAGTAGGTCAGTGACGGACAGTGAAAGCAGCATGATGTTCGAACCCTGAAGCCCATGGTATGAAAGCACTATGATGTTGATGACGTTGCCAACTATCCCAAACACACACAAGGACTGAACCAGGAAACAGTTTAAAAACACATCTAGCTGATAAAGAAGTTGGTCATTTATAACGTCGTCAGTCTGATACAGTATCACGCTGGTTTGTGGTTCAGTTCTCTCGTAAAAGTAAAACGCTAAAATCTCTGATTGGTTCATTTTTTCACAAACATTTTCTTTGTTTGCTGACAGAATATTTTTAATTAGGACATTTAAATTAAAAGTTCTGTAATAAAAAAAACAAAATATGGTTATTAGGGTAAGTATGTTTGATATATATTTCAAATATATCTAAGTATATAACATGTAAATAATATATTACAAAAACCTGCTTTTCGCAGATTGCCTGGCATCAAGAAAAATCATTTTTAGCGGCCTCCGAAAGGGGAAAAGACGCAATTAGGTTTGTGTGGCTACTTTTTTCTTTTCTGAAAGCAAAAAAATCTGATTTTTAAAATCACTTATGCATAAAAATACACCGCTTATACAACTATTCACTATTAACTGCTGTAAACACTGAAGACAATTAAGTATGGGCGATATGTATTTACCATATTTGTAACACATTTATGCTAACGGTTTTAGATTTTTTGTCAAAAAGATTATTTTTTTACAATTGTATTACAAAGTTAAGCAAGCTCTGTCATACTAACTTTTACAATTACAAAAAAAAAATGTTTACTTTTATTTTTAAAGAGAAAAATCTATTTAGTATGCATATAAGTGGAACATAATGTAAAACAACAATTAATAAGAAGTTTTTCATATCATCGCTGACCTGCAGGGCTTGCATGGAACCTGCATGGAACCTGCATGGAACTCTTCGCTTAAGGATTATTTTTTTTTTACGGAAATTTTTTCTTTCTTGCTGCTTTGAATAAGAGATTGAGCCTTTACAAAACAATTGGATCAATGAGATATTCATTATAAGACATCAGATAGGCCAGGTTCACATCTAACTTCAAATTCACTTTCACCTATCCTTTGGTCTGCTGGACCGTTGGGGCACCACACAAGATCTGTCAATCTTCTTTCTCTATTCTTCTCTGTCATTTGCCTTTGCCGTTCTCTCTGAAATTATTGAAACCTGCCTTTTTACCTGCCTGGGTGGACCACTTCGGGGGCCGATTTTGAACTATGATTAGTCATGCTTATCCTAGCTGATTCAGGCAACATGCTCCACGCTCTAAGGGCACTATTGCCAATATTTATTCTCATTATCATTATTTTAAACTTTTTGCCCTTGCCGACTCTTTTCTAAAAACCCATTATCCCAACCACCAATGAGTCAGTGTTTCCACAGACTGATCTTAAAAATCCAGCACAAACGAGGATCTGACCTAATGGCCCAATGGAGAAAGACTAGAAAAGTCGCAACTGGCGATCTCTCGGACAGTCACAGAGCAGAGAGGCCATCTCTCGGACAATCACAAAGCAGAGAGGCGATCTCTCAGACAGTCACAGAGCCGAGAGGCCATCTCTCGGACAGTCACAGAGCAGAGAGGCGATCTCTCGGACAGTCACAAAGCAGAGAGGCGATCACATGAACTCGCAGCAAGTAAACTATCCAAACAGCCAAATTGTTTTCCTGAGCGATGCCAAAACAGTCCTTCAAAGACTCAAAAACTCCTAGGCTTCCTATATAAAGCAACTCGGGACAGCTCTTGTAAACCTCAACAACATGTCAGTGATTAATGAAGGATTAATTTCCCTTGTTTGTACCAAACAAAGTAATTAATTACCGGTAGTTTATTAATAGGCTTTTTTTTCAATTTTCATGTCTTATCTATGCCAATGGTATTTTCCCAACACCCAATCACGAATCAAGTTGAAACTTTGCACAAATATTCATTGGCTTAGACAAGACATGGAGGCATGGTGGCTGAGCGGTAAAGCGCTTGGCTTCCAAACCGGGCCCGGGTTCTAATCCTGGTGGGAAAACTGGTATTTTTTATTTCGGGATCTTAGGGCGCCTGTGTGTTCACCCAGCTATAAATAGGTACCTGACACTAGTTGAGGACAAATAAAGGCCCTTGGCTGTTGTGCTGGCTACAAGACACCCTCGTTAACCGTGGGCCACAGAAATATATCCGCTGGATATATTTACCTTTATCTTTGAAACGGATGACCTTACATCATCTGCCTTATAGATCACAAGGTCTGAAAGGGGAACTATACCAATGAATATCTGTGCAATGTTTCAGCTTAATCCGAGAAAGTGTGTGGTAGAAATAACGTGTACAAACGTTTGACCAGACAGACAGACAGACAGAGTGAGTTGATAGAAGCTTTGTACAAATAGAGACCTAGATGCTCTCTCAAATATTAACACGCGCAGACTTTCGTTCATTACTCAAATAAAGCATTTGTTTATGAATAACATTAAAAGGCTTTGCAATGAGCGTTGTCTTGATCTAGAGCGAATGTCAAGAAACGCAACTCTTTGAAATGATTTTGGTTCATATCCAAGATTAATATTCACTCCAACCTGTGTTGTTTTTTTTTTCAAAACCCAGCCAATTTAAGACTAGAACAATTTAATGTGAGACATTTGTCTATAATTAAGAGAGATAATTATAGTGACTTTCACGATCTGTTATTGTCTTGTTTCCTGAACAGTCTTAGATCTTTAATGACAGTGTTTAAAACTGTACACCATATTCAAATACATTGGACATAATTAAATTGAAAATTATAGTGTATATAAATGTTACAATTAAAAACTGGATATATTTACTCTATATCTTTACGTACTATTTAGAAATAAAATAAAATTAAAGAGACTACAATATAAGACTTCAATTTTAATTTTGTAATATCTTTCTACAATATCAGTTATTATTTTTTTTATGTAATTATTGTACAACTATAACTAATCCTAACCAATAGTGATTCTCTACATTTTAAGTTTTATGATGGTTAAGCCTACTAATCATTCTTAGCAATACAATGCAATTTTTTTTTAAATCTGTGAATTCATAAAGATGTCACTGACATAAACAAACGCTCGTGGTTCAACTCACAATTATTGTCTCATTCAACGTTGGACAAATACAGGGACCAAAAAAACGGCTTTTAGAAAATAGTAATTACCAGTGGTTCTCACACTATCATCGCAGTTCATGCTTTTCTTTTTTCCATCAAAAGTACTCGGCCATCAAAGCACAAAGTATCAAATCTCTACAGGCATCTGGGAGTAAACGAAAAGATGGCGCTCTTCTATGTCTGCGATAAGATAGATCCACCAGTTGGACAGTCAGCTAAACGCGGAATAAGGCAGGTCGTTTTTAAATTAGCTTGATAGGAATATAGGAGCTAACAATAAGAACTTAAAAAGTCCGTCAGTCATGTTTAAATAAAATATCAAAAGCCTTTGTGCAGCTCCTGAGAGGAAACAAGAAGAATAAAAGATCTTCACAGCTTATTATGACACCAGCAACAGACTTCCAAGGGCTGATCTATTTCTTCAAATTGATGCATTAAAATATTTGTAAAACGTTAAGAGACACTATCAGTAATCTGCGTCAGATGTGACAATATCTATAGGTCACAGCTAGGTCCAATGGTGGTAATCATATGTAACCCAGAGGAGGAAATATAGGAAGATACTGCCAGACAAAAAGAAGACAATGCTTGACAAAAAAAGAGGACAATGCTTGACAAAAAGAGGACAATGCTTGACAAAAAGAGGACAATGCTTGACAAAACAGGACAATGCTTGACAAAAAGAAGACAATGCTTGACAAAAAGAAGACAATGCTTGACAAAACAGGACAATGCTTGACAAAAAGAAGACAATGCTTGACAAAAAGAAGACAATGCTTGACAAAACAGGACAATGCTTGACAAAACAGGACAATGCTTGACAAAACAGGACAATGCTTGACAAAACAGGACAATGCTTGACAAAACAGGACAATGCTTGACAAAACAGTACAATGCTTGACAAAACAGGACAATGCTTGACAAAACAGGACAATGCTTGACAAAACAGGACAATGCTTGACAAAAAGAAGACAAAGACAATAAAAGAAAACAAGTCAGCGTTGAAAACTAAGGCAAAAAAGTATTTTATACATCAAGGCAGTTAATCCCAGGCTAATCAACTGCCGTACATCTATAGAGTATCTATTTCTCGTACGATATGACTTGTCTCAGAAGTTCTTCGTTGGCGCCCCACTATACTCATTGAATCCCAAGCACATTTTCTTCAGACTGGAGGCGCTATTTAGTGTGAGGAATCTCACCGAGTCCATGGTCAGTCCCTCTCTTATGCCCACGGTGAGCTGATCAGCGAAATTGCACTTTCAAAACTCTGTTCCAGTGAAATGCAAAACAAAAGTTCTAGATCTTAAAACCGGGTTGTCAAAAACTTGACATATTTCTGCTACTTAAGAGTCAGCTCGTGTATTGAAATCAGGAAAACTTGGGCCCTAACAATAAACACGCAAAATACACAAAATATTTTAAATAAAAAAACCCAAAGCTTTTATTAAGTGTATAAATAAGTTTGGAGCAGTCATGTAATTAAATTTTTAATAGATCTAGACTAGCAATAATAAATGTGTGATTAGAAATTTGTTTTTTTTTACCAATCGTCTTTGTAAAGCGCAATTTCAGGCTTTTAGCGTTCTCAATGCGCTAAGATCCTATCACTTGTCTAGACCAGTTGTAAGGGGGAGAAAGAACGAAATATCTGGATGATCGCTTTTTAAAATGTATTTAAAAAAAAAAATAAACGACCTGAATTCGAACTTTTTGGACTAAGCTTTCCCAGGCTTCTCAAGCCAACGCGGTAACCACTCTAGCGAAGAGTCTATGAACATGGAAGATTGTATAGTTATCTATTTCTATTTTTCATGTTTCTGTTCACTAAGCTACAGAAAGCAATTTATAAAAGGGGACTGATTTAGCTTATACCACCACCTCAGTCGAGTACAATTTATTTCCCTTGTTTGAGATACCAAACAAAATACTTATAGTTAATTAACTAATCGGTTAAGTTTTTAAATTGATTCTTCTATTATCAGGTAATAAAAAATAATTGTGCACAAGCTTCATTCGAGATTAGGTGTGGGAGAAATAACGTGTACAAACTTTTGGCCAGACACAGTGACTTGATATAATAAGCTTTGTATCAAAGTAAGAGCGGACATTTCAACAATTTAGTCAATGCCTACTGAACTTTGGACACGATCCTAAAAGGATGATATAATAATATTCTCTTTTTGTCTGACGTCTGGTCACACTAAACATGACTTTGTCATACAAATAATATGCATGTGTCATATCACTAAAACAGTAGCAATTGGAAAGGTTCTTTTTTTTTCTGGTGTAAATTTTGTTGCAAATCAGTGTTGCTGTGTGTCTGATCAAAGCTTGTCTTCACTACGTCCAAGTTCTAAACTATGAATCCTGAATGAAATGTCTAGGATAATGTTTCTACTAGATCTAGACACTGGATGTCAGTACAAACACGTTTTGCTATAAGTAATTAAACAATATTAGTTTCATTAGTAATAGGCTCTGGTATCGCTAGACCAATATGTATAACTATAGTGTATAGGTTATTATGCAACTTAAATAAACCAATATCCTTCGCAATGTATATATAGTTATAAGGCTTACATGAAGTCACTTTGTTCGATGGTCTAGCACACATTTGGAACACAATGTCTCTCCCGCTTCCCATTCTCGGATCAAGTTGAAACTTTTACACAATTATTTATTTTATTTAACAATACGCTTATCAATAAAATCATTTATTAATTACTCGAAAAATTACTGGAAATTAATTATTTTGTTTGATAGAAAAAAGGAAATTAACCCTACAGTACTAAGTGACAAATGGCTAAATATGTGCGGTTTTGTCCCCTATGATAATTGTACACGTAATTTCTCCCACACCCATTCTCGAATCAAGTTTAAAACTTTACCAAATTGAAAATATATGTTATCAACTACATTATGTTATCTCATCTTACAGACGTGACTTCATAAGAGAAGATAATTACGCCCTATGCATTTCAAGTGTCAATCTAGTCATGCATGTTAATCAATGACTTAAACTCTGCTTAGTCATTGGTTTTTCTGGCTGATTCAGGCAGCCCATTCCATTCTCTGATGGCACTCGGCAGAAGGAGCACTTCTGTGAATTGGTCCTAGTATCTGGAATAATATATATTCCCCTATCTTTGTGTCTTCCTGAATATTTTATTAGATTGTGCTATGTTTTTCTATTGTTTAGTGTTGGATGTAATTAAAATAACTTTGTGCTATAAAATGTTATGAGCGAAAGAGTTTAAGAAGGATAAAAGTACATTTCGGACCTTGCTATCCATAGGTCATCTATTTCAATTGTCAACGGTTTACGAGCAGGGTGTCATGTGGCCAGCAAGATAGTTGCCTTGTCGTGCGGTTGGTGCGCTTAACTGTCGTTCGGAATTATCGATGTCTCGGGTTCAAGCCCTGCCCGCTCACATCCCCCGTCGTCCTGAGGGAGGTTTGGACTAGAAAGTAAATTATCTTCAACTCTGGAACATCCGAAGCATGGAAAACATTTTACAAACATTTTACAAATGACCAACTGCCTTAACTTTCCCCAACTAAGGTCAGATACCCGTTTGAGCTGGATGGGCTGGAGGCGCCATAAGGGGTCCGAAATTAATAATCCCAGTCAATTTCGAGATTCGAACCCAGTTGGGAAGCCAAGCTCTTGGCCACTCAGCCACCGCTTCCCTTAAAAGCTTATCAATGCTTCTTAATATCATTTACCGAATACATCAAATGGTTAGCTATTTATAGTTACCAGCCGTAGATGCATATTAGCAATGTTGCCCTCTTAAAGAATATATTTCTTTTTCATGCATTTATTGAATTGAAATATGTAATTACAAAATGGTACTTATTTCTTCATGCGTTTATCCATCGAAACTACAGCCCAGAGCGCCTACCACACAACCAGTCAGACATTTAACCTTACCTCTATGATACGGTAAAGGACTCAAGTCCACTCTCTTTAAAGTGAAATAGAGAGGACATTCTTAACTCATAAAAGGTAGCAATGGAAACCGTTAGGAAAAGGAGGGCTGGAAACTAATGAACAGGGTTAACAAAGTGAAACAACTCTTTGGTCTTGAATCTTACATTTTGATGGTTATTTAAGTAAAACAATAACACATCTTTCTATTTCAAAACACTTTTATTCCTGTGACAGGTTAGCGAAAGTGACGTGTGTTTGCCGTGTTTAATGTCTAGGGGATGATTATTTTTAGAAGTTATCACACACCGACCCGTCTGCATATAAATCGGGAGCAGGCACGCAACGAGACAAGCAATGAAAGAGAGATACAAAGTTAAAAATTGAAGAATATTTATTTACATAAATATTTACATAGAAGAATAAAAAGGGGGAGGGTTTGTATCTATCTCTTATCGATACTATATCTAATCATCACTCTTGCTCTTAATAAGAGAGTATGTCACTTTGTCTTCTGAACTTAGCTGGTTGTCCTGCTTGATTCGCAGCTGGCTGTGTCCTTGCTTGAGGTTCTGCAGATGGAGGTGTGCGCTCTAGCGGGTAGAGGGACGCCGGTGATTCAGTTCTTGTGGAGTCTCAATCCAAAGTTCTGATATCTGTAGTGGGCACAGTAGGGCGGGTGGAAGGCTACCATGGGCGCAAGTGGGTGAATTTGACTCTAGAGGGATGTCGCGGGCAGAGCGGATCTGCCGTGTGCAGCGTAGCTAACAGGATAAGTCCAGTGAGTTACGAAGTTCAGGCGGAGCTATGACGTATCGCACAAACTCTGGGTGTATATGGACGTCGTGCCTAATGGGTTGACAAGTGGACTGTCGAATAGGCAGGCAAGTAGAGCCGATAGCACCAAGTAAAAGAGTTGAGTAGATGATTCTCAATAGCAAGTAGGCAGTTGACTCGGCAGATAATGCCAAATAAATAGGCAGACACATTAGGGAGGCACCAGGTATTCCTCTAGGAGTAAGAATAAATGAAGTAGTCCAGACTTGACTATTCAACGAGAATGAGAAATATGAGAGCGTTTGTCCCGCCTTACCCTACCTTAAAAAGGTCTGGAAGAAGTGGGCGGAAACAGGAAATATCCTAGGCTAAAGATAATCTCTCACGTGGGTGAATTTGACTCTAGAGGGGTGTCGCGCCTTGGAACGTCGAGAGGCGTGTTGACCCGAGTAATCTCTTTGATCAAAGAGAGACGTGGGAGAAAAGGGGGGGGGGGAAGAAAGATTTTGGTTTGCATTCCACCCAAGGTTTTGTCAACCGCGACCGTCAGACATCCGGCGGGTAAGACCAAAGAGACTGTGTGTTTGTCTTTCCCCCATCAACGGGCGATAAGTGATAGTCATGGCCTAGTGCTCGCCAAGGTGGTGGACTGAGTCTAGCCTGGAGAGGAAACGGTGGGGCGGGTGAAAAAATTGGGGATAGGACGGGGAAATAACTAAAATAAAATAAATAATAATAAATAATAATAATTAATGATAATTAATGCTGTGATAAAATTGAGTGACTCTGACATCAAGCCTTTGTCACAATGCCCCATCCCCTCCTGATTTGTCCCATTCCTCTCCTCTTCTGACGAGGCTCAATATCTTGATATCTCAGCCTACCTAAACAGAGGCCACGAATTGTTGCAAGTAAATTGACATGAATTGATATTGGCCATCCCATTTCCCCACCTAACCTTACGCAGCAATGAAGGTTCTTGTATGTTTTTACGGGCCATACCACGATTTGTCTAATGCACAAGTTATGCAATTATGGTATATGGCTCCTTTTGTTTCGGAAGACAATGGATGCGCCAAGGTGAATCAATGGCTTTGGTTTCGTCTTGAGATGGGGATGTGACTGTTGTCTTCCGTGTTGTTTTAGCCGCTTCGCAGCAGCACCAGAATGTCCTCTCCGGGGCGCATTCCTGGGCCTTAGATAAAGGGGTCATGGGTGGCCCATGCATCATGATCCCTCTCTCAACTTTGCTGATGTGATCCAAAAAAAAAAGCATCCCGTTACATTTGGCATTAAGTCAGTTGCAGAAGCTGCCGGAGGGAATTTCATTGCTGATACTCCTACGCCCAATGGGCTTCACTCCTGATTTTTCCTCGAGGTTGTCTCCTGAAGCCTTATTACCTAAAGACAGCGTGAGTTTGAAGTCAAGAGTACCCCTCTCCTAGATGAATCGCCTTACTAAGATGACAGGCTCCATCTGCCCGAAGCTCCCGGTTTTGTGGCGCCAGGTATTAGTAATCAAGCCACACGAGCAGGCCAGGCGCTGGACTTAGTTGTCAGAGGCTATCTAAGACGCATGCCTTTAGGGAGTATTTTATAGACGATGGGAGCTTACCCCCGTTGACACCCTCCCCCCTTGGCTAGGTCACAACCTTTGAATATGAGATAAAAAAACAACAATAAAAAGTATTTAGCATTCGTTAGTATAAAAATTACAAAATAGTAATAAGAAATGAAATTTATTACAAAGCTTATATTAACTCACTATGTCTGTTTGTCTGTCTGTCGGGTAAAAAAATTTGTACACGTTATTTTTCCCACATCCAATTTTTGATTAGGTTGAAACTTTGCACAACTATTTATTGCCATAGACAAGACATGAATCAATAAAAAAAATGTATTAGTCAATTAATTACTGGTAATTAATTATTTTGTTTGATACTAACAAGGGAAAGTAATCCTACAGTATTCGCAGATACGGCTAAATATGTAGGGTTCCGGCCCCGAAGATTTATGAACACGTCATTTCCCCTACACCCATTATTGGATCAAGCTAAAACTTTAAACAATCATTTATTGTACTTTACAAAACATGAATCAATTAACGAAATTAACCGACTTATCAATTAATTATTGGTAATTAGTCGTCTTGTTTGATAACGAATAAGGCAAATAACTTGTATATTATTTAAAGAAATAGCTATAAGTGCGGAGTTTTTTCCCTTAGACAAGATTTTTAAAAAGTTTTTAAAAAATATTTTCCTTGTTTTGCCCTCCCATTAATCTACTGTCATACTTTGTACTTTATTTTTAAAAAAGCCAATCTGTCTAGATTTCAGTGTCCTTAATATACTGAATACAATGTTTCTATAAGTTTAATAATTTGTGATGCAAGAACCACAAGTCTCTGTTTCTATGTTTGTTCTATAGAAATTCTATATAGGTCATTAATCATCTTAGAGACTTGGATGTCTGAACTACTACATGACACTTTTGTAGCAACCCCCGAAAGGGGAATACACTCTATTCGTTTTGTGTCCGTCTGTCTGTCCGTCCCATTTAGATCTCGTAAACTGGAAAAGATATTGAAAATCCGACATCATATTTTAGACCTTTCAAAGTTCTGATGCAACGGCTACTTTTTTCAAATTATCGCGTGAACTGTAGCGCGATACTATACGCATAGAACACATTACTTAAGGAATAATTTTTTTTACAAATATGTTTTTTTTTTTAGGCTTTGAATAAGAGATTGACCCTTGACAAACCAATTAGATCAATCATTATATGACATCAGTTAGGCCAGGTTCACATCTTACCTTACCTTCACTTTCACTTATCCCTTGGTCTGCGGGGCACCACACAAGATCTGTCAACCTTCTTTCTCCATTCTTCTGTCATTTACCTTTCATAGAATTTCATTTTGTTTTTCTTTCTGAAAACATTGAAACCTGCTTTTTACCTGCCTGAGGGCCGATTTTGAGCTTGCGTTTCCACACAAACTGTCTTTGTAACAAATTTAGTTAGATCTATGAAAAATTTAATTACATGACTAATCCAAACTCATTGATCCAATTAGACGTATTGTAAGCTTTATTTTAATTATATTTTTTATTTTTTATGTTATGTAACATTTATTTTATCAAGAACAAGTTTTCTGGTTTCTTTATAAATATATATCAAATATCAACGCAAGTGTACCATGTAATACTTTCTCTTTCATTAGGTATACATTGTTTCTTTACTAATGGTACTAAAAGTCATAGGTTAACATGCAGGACTAGATTCAACTAGGAACACGCGTAGGACGTAATCATCTTTTTTTCAAAGCAACTCTTGTATTTTAGAAGATAACATTTAGATAAAATAAGATAAGAATCAATAAAGAAACTAATAGTGATTAGACCAAAAAATGGGTAAGCTCAGTTTATCTCAGATATATCTAGACATCTGAAACTTCCAACAGAACGCAGAAGAATAAAAAGTCCCTACCCTAATATATAAATTATTCATAGAATATATTCTGAACCTTGCCCTAATCATTGTGGAGCTTTGATTAGAATTTAACTCTGTTGGATATAAGTAATTGGAGACACTGAACTATTGCGAATTTTTTTATCTTTTTTCTAAAGCTTTCAAAAAATGATCCAATAATTTAAAAATAGTTCTAACTAAAAAAAAATCATTTTTTATAGGAGAGAAATAGAGTACTTGTAAATTTAATCAAATATTTTTTAATTGTAAATTTTTGAGTTTATGGAAGCCCCAAACAAAGATAAAGCTCTCCTGTGAAGCCGCACAGTTTACACAATGGTAAATACGTTCCTAAAACTAAATCTCTATTAAGTTTCTATTCATTGGAAATCTGTGGAGTTCACTAACAGACGTATTAATGTTAAATGTCATTATAGATTCCTTATTAATCTTTCGTGTTTTTCTAGTTATTTTGTTAAAAATAAGAATGAATTATTCTTCCATATCCACTGCATGTACATCTTCTATAGCGGTACTGAAACTAGATCGTTGTCTGAAGCATTGAAGCATTCTTCTCGGAGTTTTGGCAAACTTTGTACTCATTGTAACATAGATGACAAAGTTGACATCAGCGTTGATCTGGTACAGGATGCTGATGATTCTACGGAGGAGGTAGAAGGCTTTACCTGCGAACAGTATGGACAGGTTGGAATACTAGGGGAAGAATTGTATAGTGACCGTTGGGATAGAGATACCTGCGATGACCAGACATACAGTCAGCAACATCTTCACTACCTTCATGTCCCTAACTTGCCTGGACCCTGACTTCCAGAAGGACATCTTGGCCAGAGATTTGCTTCTGCTAATTGTCAGCTTTATAGACAGAATGACGGAACATGTCACTATTGTAATAAAAGTCACACTCGTGAAGAGCTGAGTCAGGCTCCCAGTAGTGTATTTGGTAAGGTTCTCGTAGTCCGAGGTGTAGAACTGGCTGAGCACGTAGCCACCTCGCGTGACGTTGTATTTGGGGTCGAAGATGACGAGGAAGCTAAGAAAGAACCAGGTGGGGCCGAGCATGATGACAGTTTAGGCGTACAGAAGGGCGATGGTCCAAATGTTTAAATTTTGGTACGAAAATGGGATTAACCGTTTAGCCGACACACTTATATCTAATACAAAATACTGTAAAAATGGGATTACCCGATTTGTTAAAAAGTTTCGTCCTTTAATATAGCTGAATTTAGGGATTTTTTTAGTGCCCTCCGGTTTTCGGAGGTACATTTAACGTACACCACGGTCTCTGCCATAATTTGAAGAACATTGATACCAAGTTTTATCAAGATTGGTCAAATGGTTTCGAGGAACATGAGGAATATGAGGAACATACATACATGCATACATACATACATACATACATACATACTTACATACATACATACATACATACATACATACATACATACATACATACATACATACATACATACATACATACATACATACATACATACATACATACATACATACATACTTACATACATACATACATACATACATACATACATACATACATACATACATACATACATACATACATACATACATACATACATACATACATACATACATACATACATACATACATACATACATACATACATACATACATACATACATACATACATACATACATACATACATACATACATACATACATACATACATACATACATACATACATACATACATACATACATACATACATACATACATACATACATACTTACATACATACATACATACATACATACATACATACATACATACATACATACATACATACATACATACATACATACATACATACATACATACATACATACATACATACATACATACATACATACATACATACATACATACATACATACATACATACATACATACATACATACATACATACATACATACATACATACATACATACATACATACATACATACATACATACATACATACATACATACTTACATACATACATACATACATACATACATACATACATACTTACATACATACATACATACATACATACATACATACATACATACATACATACTTACATACATACATACATACATACATACTTACATACATACATACATACATACATACATACATACATACATACATACATACATACATACATACATACATACATACATACATACATACATACATACATACATACATACATACATACATACATACATACATACATACATACATACATACATACATACATACATACATACATACATACATACATACATACATACTTACATACATACATACATACATACATACATACATACATACATACATACATACATACATACATACATACATACATACATACATACATACATACATACATACATACATACATACATACATACATACATACATACATACATACATACATACATACATACATACATACATACATACATACATACATACATACATACATACATACATACATACATACATACATACATACATACATACATACATACATACATACATACATACATACATACATACATACATACATACATACATACATACATACATACATACATACTGTTATGACATGATTAGGAATTAGTTATTTGTTTCGGAAATAAGGGGAAAGTTTTACTTAGCGACAAATGACGTGACAGATCTTTAAAAAAAACAAGAACGCTCTTAGTGACGCTAGAAAGAGGATGATTTGTGTAGAGCAGTAGAATAGAGATACGAATGTACGGACATAGCTGACATCGGACGATTCCCTTCTTAGTTATTAAATGTATTTGTAAACAGCATCAGCGTCAACTACCTATTTTGATTGTTTCGGCTTTTCGCCGGTGTTACTGAAGTAGTTTTGAGTTCGATAGTACCTCCAGCCAGACGTAGATCTACACTAGATATATCTACAAGCATCACCACCGCGCGGAGGCCTGAACAACGTGGCGACCCCCGACTCGGAGCTTACTGGCAGCAACATCAAGAAGAATAGAAGCCCTCTGTTAGGAGGAGGCAGAAGTTAACGTCATCGGCCTAGTCTGCAGCTAGACCCTGATTATACAGCCACGTCGGCGAAGGAAAGCCAGTGAGATCCTGGACTCGTAGAACTAGGAGGTAACGAAATATAGATCTAGATCTACAGTTGTGATTTGTAAATGCCCATACTTGTGGCATCGTATTGAAGCTTGTATCGAGAAGGCTACAGTTTGTGGAGGGAAGAAAACCGTCCTGTCGATTCCGTACTGAAGAGATATCGCCTGCCCGGCATAGTGAGAACGAACGTGAAGGTCACCTTCTGCAAGGCCAAGATCGACCGTTAGGGTCACGCCAAAGAACTTTTGACGTAGGAGACATCGTACTGCCTACGGCACTTAAGTACAGTAGTGCTAATTTGATCTACAGCTCGGCTGAATTCTGGGCTACACGTTAGATAGCCAGATAGCCGGTAGTTTAGCACTGTACTTTGACTTTGTCGCTGTATCAATAGTTGGACCGTTACAGGTTCACTTTGGACAGACGACCACTTGGAACCACCGTACCTGCGTCGGAACCAGCAGCCGGAACCAGACTCTACGCCACCGACGAACCGGAGCCAGACGACAGATCACCGTGAACACCAGAACCAGACGCCGTACCACCGAAGAACCGAAGCCATTGCAGACCAGTACCGAAGGACCTTGGAGAGCCGAAACGTTCGTTGTTCTTGTCTCACCGCTAGGGAAAACATCGCCGTGAGCCTTGCCGCCGGGACAGACATTAGCGTAGGAAGAGTGGACCCGAGACTGACTGTGGAGTTATCGCCGCTTCTTAGACAGATAAGTCAAGTGTTATTTAACTACTTTCTCCTTAGAATAATTAGAGTCTGTAGGGAAGTGACCACTCGCTAGATTATCACTACCAGGTTAAATCGTGGTGGATTGGGGATATCCTTAAAATTAGGTGTAATCTAGCAAGAGGTCCATATATATGTTTAGCTGTTAATGCGTCCTGTATGTGAGTGTGAATCATTTAGTTAAGCATTTTTAGTAACGTCACGTATTAATTGTTTGCAATACTCCCGTCCTAAGTCTTACTGTCAGACGAAAGTCTCATTCATTGGAACTAGATCTATAGTTTGTTGTTTATCGTATTTAAGTTATATTTTCATATTTTAGTTGTATGAGTTGTAAGTTATATACACTCCTGGCTGTGAAAGCAGGTAAGAAGTAACTAAGATCTAGCGTAATCTAGACTAGATCTGGGGAGCAATCGAGGTGAAGCCTGATTGCCCATTGGTAATTTTAGTATTTGTAAATAGACAGGTTGGTCTATTTACCGGCCACTCGTGTTGAGTAACACGGTGTCGGTTGAGGGTGCGTGTGTCGCACATCGTATTCAGTCGGGTCAAAGTGTGGCCTACACACTTGTACCAAGGATACTAAGTGTATCTTGAGAAAGTGTAGAAGTGGTTATTAGTCTAAGTTGGTAGTTAGACGCCAAGGGTTTTGTTTGTTGGTATAAGAGGTACCATAACGTAGGATAAAGTAACAAATAAGGAATATGGCAACTACTTCAGGTTGCGACCTAGAAGAATTTAGAAAAAAGCTAATTCATGAAGCCAAGACAGAATTAGAACTGCGAGGCAAAGAACTAACTGCCTATGTGCAGCAGATGGTGGCGGCGGAAGCAGAGCGCTTGGAGAAGGAGAGAATTAGGGAAGCAGAGCGCTTGGAGAAGGAGAGAATTAGGGAAGCAGAGCGCTTGGAGAAGGAGAGAATTAGGGAAGCAGAACGCTTGGAGAGAGAGAAAGCTAGAGGCAGAGAAAAGGAAAAAGAAGAAGCAGATCGCATAGAGCGGGAAAAGGTTAGAGAGGCAGAAAAGTTGGAGAGGGAAAAGGTTAGAGAGGCGGAACGTGCAGAGAGGGAGAAGAAAGAAGAGGCGGACAGAAAAGTGAGAATTCAAGTTGAGCAGATGAGGATAGAGGCTGGTGTAAGTGTGCCCATCGAAGGGAACAGCAACAATAGCGCCAATATAGAAAGCCATTGTAGCGCCGCATGGATGAAAAAGAAAATACAACCTTTTGCGGAAGACAAGGACGACATCGGCGACTATCTGAAACGCTTTGAAATTAAACTAGCAAAGTTTAATGTCCATGAGAGGGAGTGGTCCGAAATCTTGTTGGACTTCGTACATGGGAAAGCCCTCACGATTTGCCAGAACCACGACCACTCGATGCAAAACAGCTATCAGGTGCTAAAGAAGGAACTGCTAAACGCATACGGGCACAACGCGGCAACATTCCGAAAGAAGTATTACGAAAACACTCCATCCAGCCAAGTTGATCCACAAACAACTATCAACGCAGAGAAGGACTTCTTCACTAAATGGCTCGGATTCGAGAATGTGGAGAACACCTACGAGGGGTTGAGGAACTTTATTCTGGTTGATAACTTTCTCAACAAATGCGATCTCCAGCTGCAGTCGTTTGTCAAAGAAAGGAACCCAAAGATGTTGGACGAAGTGACAGAAATTATTAGAACATATAAAAAGGCGTATCCCAGCAACCCACTTTCAAATAAAGACAGGAAAAATATTGACTTGGTGGGATACACACAGGAGAACAAGGATAGGGGTAGAAGCAGAGGGAGAGAGCCACAAACCGTCAGAGGGAATATTACTAACGGAATGGCTAAAGGAGTGACATGTTATACGTGTGGAAGGAAAGGGCACATTGCAGTGAACTGCATGAGGTCACAGAGCAGGGCCAGTGGTAGGAACAATTACAGCAATCGGAGGGGTTACAATAACTACAGTAATAATAGAAATAAGGAAAATAGAAGCAAAAGCAGAGAGCAGCAACCCAGAGGTGTGGACAGAGTGTACTTTGTGGAGGGGAACAGTGATAGTTTCACATTTTACCCAGGGTTTATAAATAAGCGGCCGGTACGGGCGGTCCGCGATAGTGGCTGTAACACGATCGTTATCAGGAGTAACTTGATTGAACCACAAGATTATAGAGGTTACCAGAGGAAGGTAGAGTTTGCGGACGGAAGCATCAAGGAATTTGAAGCATTTAGGGTCTTCATTGAGACGCCATTCTACACAGGATACTGCGAGGGAGTCGCAATGCCCGAGATGAGACAAGACATGTTAATTGGCAATATACCAGGAGTGAAGGAGTGCACTGCAGAGGAGCTAGCAGCATGGCAAAACAAGTATAAACAGATGAACCAGAACACGGACACTACGCCATACGAGAGCAACATGGTAATGACAAGAGCGCAGGGGATAAGGAAAGCAGAGGCGCAGGAAAATAGCATAGAGAGTGAATCGACGGAGGTGATGGAGCAACCAAGGGGAAACGGACTCGAAAACAACCAACTAGCAGAAATGAAAGAAAATGATTCAATTAAAGAAGAGCAGGAGGACTTGGAAGAAACAAAGGAAATACCCAGGTTTGCACAGGAGCAAAAGTTGGATAACATAATTGGGAGGATATATGCCAGGGTGGAAGACAAGAAGAATAATAATCCAATGGAAAAGTTCAAATTTGAAAATGATATACTGTTTAGACAGACAATGCTGAATGGGAGGAAAGTGAAACAGTTGGTACTTCCCCAGAAGTATTGGCAAGACGCGCTTGTGATTGTACACGACAATAACATGGCGGCACACAGCGGGACAAAGAGGTGTTTCAAAAACCTGTCCAGGCATTTCTTTTGGCCGAACATGAAAACCACTATTGCCAAGTACGTAGGCTCATGTGACATATGTCAAAAGAAAGAAGCTAAAGGGCGGGTAGGTAAGGCACCGTTGCAGGCCATGGACGAACCAACAGAACCTTTCCAGAAAATAGCCATCGACATTATAGGGCCATTGACTAAAACGGAAAGTAATAGCAGATACGTACTAACAATAATTGACATGTTTACTAGGTATCCGGAAGCGGTGGCATTGTCTAATATAGACACGGAGAACATAATTAATGGCCTAACACAAAAGTGGATAACCCGATACGGGATGCCGAAGATATTGCTGACGGATAACGCATCTCAGTTCCGGTCGGAACAATTTAAGAATTGGATGGAGCAGGCAGGCATACGGCATATGACGTCATCAGTTTACCACGCAGAAGGAAACGGGACCTGTGAGCGGTTCAACGGGGATCTTAAAAGGGCTTTGGCCAAAATTGTTCGGAACAACCAGAGTCAGTGGGATCGGTACATCAATTTCGTACTTTTTGCACACAGGAATAATGTACACGAAGCCACACAATTCTCACCCTACGAACTAGTCTATGGACGAAAACCGCGGGACGAAATACAAATCTTTAAGGAGAGTTTTATAACAAACGTCATTGAAACAGAAGAGGAGGAAGCAGTACTAGATCTGAAGCAAATCTGGAAGGAAGCCTACGACAACAGCTCCAGATATAAACACAATACACGGGAGAGGGTGAACGAAAAAAGACAAATGAGAACTCTAGAGATCGGAGATAAAGTTCTGATTCTGGTGAATGATTTGAAGAACAAGATAGGCAAGCAATGGAAAGGGCCGTACACAATTACTGACAAGACAAGCGCAGTGAATTACAAAGTAGACATTAATGGTAAAGTAAGAACACACCACATCAACAATTTGAAAAGATATATGGAAAGAGATCTAGAGGAAACACTTGAAGAACAGGCAGAAGAATGTTTACTAGTGTTACTAGAAGAGAAGAACAACGACAACGATATTAAAGAGATACCGCTGCTGGAAGTGAATAAGAATCAAACATGGGAAAAACTGAACTTGGAGAACTTGTCGCAGGAGAAAGCAAGAGATATAAAAAACATGGTCTACGAATTCAAAGAAATTTTTTCGAGTTTACCGGGGAAGACGAACGTTATCAGCCATGATATAAAGTTAATGGAGGATAAGCCCATCTTCATGAGACCGTACAGAGTTCCATTACATCTACAAGAAAAGGTGAAGAAGGAAATAGACAGTTTGTTGAAGCTGGGGATTATAGAACCTTCAGTCTCTCCATACGCTTCACCAATAGTGGTAGTAAAGAAGAAAAATGGAGATATCAGACTTTGTGTGGATTATAGGAAGTTGAATAAAATAACGGAATTCGATCCGTATCCTATGCCAAATATCGACGATATATTGCACAAACTATCGAATGCTAAAATCTTCACTAAGCTGGATTTAACGAAGGGATATTGGCAAGTGCCACTGACTGAGAGGGCGAAACCATACACAGCATTCACGACGCCGTACGGGACGTTCCAATGGAACTGTATGAGCTTTGGACTGATAAACGCCCCTGCTACGTTTAACAGGATGATGGCAACGGTTATCGGTAATAGGCAGAACGTCATATGTTACCTGGACGACATATGTATATTTCATGAGAATTGGGATGACCATTTAAAAGGTATTAGAGATATCTTTAAAGCATTACAAGAGAACGGCTTGACCATACAGGCTGAGAAAGTAGAAATTGGGTTGGAAGAAATAACATTCTTAGGTCACAGAGTTAAAAACAACGGCATCAGTCCCGTGGGAGAAAACATTAAAAAGATATTGGAACTGGAGACACCTACAACTCAGAAGCAGGTTAAGAGTTTGTTAGGGCTGGTAAACTATTACAGGAAATTTATCAGGAACATGGCAGAAATTGTGAACCCGCTAAATAATTTGCTGAGAAAAGGGCAACCACAGAAAGTTACATGCGACTCGGAGTGCAGGGATGCAATAGAAAAGATTAAAAAGGTTTTCTCAACTGATCTGATACTAAGACTGCCGGACAAGGAGAAAGTGTTCTACGTATCAACGGATGCGTCAGGGAACGCTATAGGGGGATGTTTAATGCAACAATATGAGTGCCTGCATCCCATAGCGTATGCCAGCAGGAAACTGTCAGAAGCGGAGAGAAGATATAGTGTAGTGGAAAGGGAGGCTCTGGCAATAGTATGGGTGGTGACAAAGTTGGAAAGTTATTTGTTGGGCAAAGAATTTTGTTTGCTCACTGATCATAAACCTCTCCAGTTCATGCAACAGAAAAGCATGAAGAATGGGAGAATATGTAGATGGTTCCTGATACTACAGAATTTCAAATTTGAAATAAAGGCAATAAGCGGAAGTATCAATATAGTGGCGGACATGCTGTCTCGAGTTACGTTGAGATAGGGGATATAACTTGAACACAGTTGATTTTGTTTTAATTTAAGTAATCGAGTTGGCTAGTAGTCATAATCAGTTGGGTATTATGTTGTTGTAGTATTAATTAGTATTAGATTGACTCATGTTAGTTATTTATTATGTATGAATATTAATATGTATGAATTGTATGTATGGAGGTATGAATAGATAGGGCATTTATAAGGCGACTTATAAGGCGACGAGGTATTGATACCAAGGGAAAGTAAGTTTTATAAGTTATTCCTTGTTGTTGATCATGATCATACATCAGTAAAGAGTTAGGTCGCGCTGGGACAAGTAAGTGGAGAGAGGAAATAAAATACACTTGTAAATGCCCGAACGAACATTAGGTGTATAGTGGGAGAACGATTATTGATAAATGTCAATTTGTCATATTAGGTAAAATGTCTGTCCTGACGTGTGAGGGAAAGTGGTGGAACCTCTGGAATGTGATGTGATAAAGTATGTATATACGGACTATGTCGGCGGTCATCTATGGCACATCACATTGGACAGTATCACTTTGTGACATTTGAGGGAAATATGTGTTCAGATCAACTTGAGTTTGGGACAATGATGAAGAAGTTGAAACCGAAATCAAGACTCAAGTTGTGTTGTCTTTTATGTTTCCCTACATTTTGGCCCTTGCACAATGTAAGACTAAGACAGTAGATAAAAAAAATTGACTGGCAATTTTTTTTAGCGGGAGGGGGAGGAGTTGTTATGACATGATTAGGAATTAGTTATTTGTTTCGGAAATAAGGGGAAAGTTTTACTTAGCGACAAATGACGTGACAGATCTTTAAAAAAAACAAGAACGCTCTTAGTGACGCTAGAAAGAGGATGATTTGTGTAGAGCAGTAGAATAGAGATACGAATGTACGGACATAGCTGACATCGGACGATTCCCTTCTTAGTTATTAAATGTATTTGTAAACAGCATCAGCGTCAACTACCTATTTTGATTGTTTCGGCTTTTCGCCGGTGTTACTGAAGTAGTTTTGAGTTCGATAGTACCTCCAGCCAGACGTAGATCTACACTAGATATATCTACAAGCATCACCACCGCGCGGAGGCCTGAACAATACATACATACATACATACATACATACATACATACATACATACATACATACATACATACATACATACATACATACATACATACATACATACATACATACATACATACATACATACATACATACATACATACATACATACATACATACATACATACATACATACATACATACATACATACATACATACATACATACATACATACATACATACATACATACATACATACATACATACATACATACATACATACATACATACATACATACATACATACATACATACATACATACATACATACATACATACATACATACATACATACATACATACATACATACATACATACATACATACATACATACATACATACGCCTTACATTCAATTATATATATTAGATCGTTTCAAAAGAGACGATATACTTGGTCTGAAGGGCAGCTACTCAGAGCATGGAGAAAAATAGTTAGCGAGAGGTGAGAAAAAAGAGGTGCAGAAAAAGATTAGTGCATCATTACAATATCTCTATTCAAATCGTAACTTCATGGAAACTTCCTGAAACCTTGAACCTTCTTGGTGAGCAAAATCGGTTCTAACGATTTTTTTTTCTAAAAATTTGACAGTTGCTGTATATCGTTTGGAAAAGAATTACTTACTCGTTGGCCAAACTGTGAAAAACCCTAGTTTTTTCTATATAATTTTTGAAGTAAAAAAAATAAATACATTTAAATTTGGGTATAGAACGAGAAAATATTTATCATGAACGGACTTTAAGTTTTCGGTTATTACCACATTTAGCCATTATTGATTAAAGAGTTTGATAAATTTATGATCAGGAATATTTTGCACATAGTCTAGATCTAATAAGACATCATTGGAATAATATAACGTGTAGTAGGTCTATACATTTGCTTAACCAGGATCCTTTCTCGGGTGGAGGGGGGCATGGTAGGGGTAAAAGAAAAGTTCCATTGTATTTTTAAAATAATATTCATTAGTTATTAGGATAAAAACAATCGCGCTAAAAGTTGCATAAAGGAGTTTTTTCTTTTAAAAAGTATTTTTAATATTTTTTCTTGTTATCGTAATATTTGTAAAGTTATTATTACCTTTTCTCAGACTGAGAATCACTGAGTATTTCTTGTTCCATAAATGATGTTTTGCTGCCAACACACCGAACCATGTAAGTAATGTCCAGTGTCTATAACAAGATACTATTCGCTCATGCGGTTTTAATGTGTCTAATGAAGAACATTGAATAGCGTTTACATTTAATGATTTGACAGTAAAGTGAATAGAATTATGCGTACATTAACTGTAGATCAATGTTTATTCTGAGATTTAGCGAACACTTTTCTTATTTTTGTTTTAGAGAGATTGATTCATGTGGTGGCCTCGTAGTTAATTACTCAAGTACTTCGGGAAACACAGTTTGGGAAATACTGTTACAGATAATGGACAAAAAGTATATATTCAAGTCAGAGCTTCATGGAACCAGAAACAAAGAACCAGGACACAGAACTCAAAAACTGACAGTAGATATTTGAACATTACACATTAAAAATGCCCAACTGATTCTGAAACATTCAGAAACAAAATACCCTGCCATGTGGAAACACTGTCATGTCTCATTTATATAATTACCAAAAAAAAAAAAAATCATAGAGAACGCATAGATTCCATCCAGCTTTAAGGAAAGTAAAGGCAGTTGATCGTTTTGCTGACCTCATGACACCCTGCTCGTTAACCGTTGGCCAAAGAAACAAATAGCCTTAACATCATCTGCCCTATAGATCGCAAGGTCTGAAAGGGGAAACTTTCTTTTATAGATTACACTCTATAAAACAGATTACATTAACATGAATCGAACTTTTTCCAAGAAGTTTACTAAAAATTATAGACTATCTATATCTAAAACTTTAAAACTATATAGGTTACAGAAATAAAAAGACAAACCTAAGGAAACATGAACTGAAGAACGCAGTAATCTAGAAAAGACATCTACGATTTTACGAAAAATATCCAAATAGATTCATCTAACATAATAGGTGTTTAAACAATGCATCCAATTCACTAAGTACTAGATTTACGGGTTTACTAGCAAAGTTGAAATTAACAATTCATAATAAAACTGAATGCTACTACACGACTGCCTTTTTTTTTATCCAAGCTACTGAAACTATCTTTAGCAAACCCACTTTTTCTTTTTTCAAATTAAATGTTCCTTTAGCAATCATGGTCTCAATTTGATGTTTCCATGTTAGTAATTAAAGCCTTTTCTAAAGTACCAAGGTTGGAATTATCAGGATCGTTGTTCTTTCTAGAAGATCCACACAAGAAAATATTACCTTACTGTCACTCTGATCGTGTGTGTGCCAGTGTGTGTTGGTATTTAACTTCAATATAGTTGGGAGCAGTAAATGCTATAATTAGACGTTTTAATTGTGTCTAGAGACAATACTTGTACCGCCTTTGTTCACGTTTGGGCATTCAATTACAACGTTTTTGATGGAGAGTATATGTCTAGCAAGAGATCTTAAATTTGATACAAAATTATAAGTGGAGCTTTTGAAGCCAATGTTTTTACAACATGTGACAAATAAAACTCAATGAAAGTCTGAAAACTGAGCTCTGGTCTTTGACAAGAGCTTAATAGAAAAACTGGGCTCTGGTCTATGACAAGAGCTTAATAAGAAAACCTATGTTTGAAGATTAAGTGACTATAAAAGTTTAATAAGATAACAATATGCGCTTTTGTTACTAGCCTAACCGCTGGATGTTGACACTATAATTCGCAGACTTCAAGGTCCTGAAAATACCTAGAAGATTCTTGTTACCAGTTAAAGGGCAGTACCTCTGTATACCTGCTACATTTTTAGAAAATACCTGTTAATCTCTGGTACCGCCAAGGTTGAGATCGTTAAAGGTTAAGGAATCATAGTAGTCTTCCTTTAACAGTGTTTGCTGATACATTTTGGAATGATGAGTCAGATCTGGAACAGTTGCGCATCGCTTGTCAGCTTCAACTTGGCGCCAGTTCGTTAGTAGAGACAAACAGACCAATGGGGGGAAAGTCTGAAAAAAGGGGGGTAATAATTTTATATACTTTTATTATTAAAGAGAATAACTTCCCTTCTGTAAGGTATGAATGAAGTCCCAGTGAGTGTAAACTGTGCCACTTTCTCACTTAGTTTGGGGCAGATTACTAGATATTAGTTTGATACTGTAAACTGTGTTGATACTTTTTTACTAAGCTAATATTAACTCTGTCTGTCTGTCTGTCTGTCTGGTGCAAATTTTTGAACACGTTATTTCTTCTACATCCATTCTCGGATCAAGTTGAAGCTTTCCACAGTTATTTGGCCATTCATGCACGTTCTTGTATAGACCGGTCTTTCAATAGAGATTTATCTCCAAGTAAACAAACTCGGCACTTGTGTAGATATGTGGTTTTAGTCCAGCCCTTTAATTGATATTTTTTCTCCAAGTAAACAATCTCAAACCGGGTTACCCGTTTAGAGATGTGGCTTGAGTTCCAGCCCCCTAATAAAGATTTACTACCAACCAAACTCACTCCTCCAAAGTGTCAATATGCTGAGATTAGGCCCATCCTGACTTCATGTTGTCACCTGTCTATCTTTGAACTCAATGTTATGCTAGACAAATAAAATGGGGTGGGAGTTGTTCATCTCTACCTCTGGAGATATACCTACACAGCTAGACAAATATCTAGTCAGGGTGACGGTTACCCGTGTAGAGGTGTGGCTTAAAGTCCAGCCCCCTAATTAAGATTTACAATCAAGTAAATAAACCCAGTACCCTCAAAGTCAACATGCTGACATTATGTTCGTCCTGACTTAACGTGGTCTTCTGTCAATCAATGAACATGATGTTTAGGCTAAGCAAAATAAAAGGGGGTGGGTGTTGTTCATCTAGCGCCCACGTTGAAGACCACTGGTCTAGCGTAATGCAAAAGTAAAACGGCAGACGATCTAGAAACATGCAAGAGTGAAGACGTGTTTTTGTTTTGAGTTTAAGTAAAAGTTTCCCTTTCAGACCTTACAATCAATATTAAGGTCATCTGTTTCTATGGCCAACGGTTAATGAGCAGGGTGTCATGTGGCCAGCACAACGACCAAACGCCTTCACTGTCCCCAACTAAAGTCAAATACCCATTAGACTTGGGTGGACTCAGGGGTGCCCAAAATATCCTGTAATTCAAAACTTATTTCATTACTATTAGACTTGTATTTAAAGTTAAATTTGTGTATTTCATTACTATTATATTTATATTTCGTTAAATTTGTGTATTTAATTACTATTATATTTATATCTAAAGTTAAATTTCTTAAATTTATTACTATTAGATTTATATCTAAAGTTAAATTTCTTAAATTTATTACTATTAGATTTATATCTAAAGTTAAATTTCTTAAATTTATTACTATTAGATTTATATTTAAAGCTACGTTTGTGTATTTCATTACAATTAAATTTATATTTAAAGCTACGTTTGTGTATTTCATTACAATTACATTTATATCTAAAGTTACATTTGTGTATTTTGTAATAAAACGTACATTGAGTTAGTTCAAGTAATTTAAATTAAATTAGTTAAAAATATAATACGCCTACATCGGTTCAGTTGAACTAACTGTTTGGAGCTACATGCCAACGACCGACCTGCAGCAGTTAGCCCAAAACTTTTACAGAGTGGAATGAATTCAGAAATCAAATTTAAGACTGCGGTGAACCTAGTCCTATCAAGCAGCCATTCAAATACTACCCAATGGCTCTACAGTACTCTACAATACAACAATAAATACACTCTTAATTGCAAGAATTTATGAACTTTCACCTCGGAGGTAAAGTACCGGATTTAAATTTTGTGGCGCCCTCTATCCTGTTTCAATGCTTTAGTAAAATTTCACTTACTTGTATTAATAAGTAGAGAAAAAAAAAGAAATAGAATATTTGGACATATACATTCATAAATTTATATTAAAATAATTTCAGAGTTTGTAGAGGATCAATAAAGAGTTAGGCTCTGGCCAGCCATACAGACAGCACTGCAGTATATTAAACCCTGTGTTACGATCATCAATAGTGCTAGATGTTACGATCAAACTTGATGCCAAGATGTCACGTTGATGCACAATCAATGATCGTAATTGCCGAGGATTCAGAAATCGTCAGTAAATAAGATGATCGTTTAAAAGTTGCTAGTTGATAAGAGGATCATCTAGAAGTTACAAGTTGACACGACGATCTAAGTATATTATTATATATTCAATGAAGAAACTTCTCTTCGTCTAAAACAATTACTTTAATTCAAAACTTGGAAAAGCTATTCGCAAATAATTACAATGGTTAAATGTACTTGAATAGAATCACTGATCTACACAATACTAGAATTGAGTTCTAACACTAGACTCTCGTACATGTCATCTCTAACACGTTCCACACAAGACTGGCGTCAATCTAGAATCTTTCCCGGGCTCTAGAGCGTAATCACGTGACCGACATCTCTCCGCTGCAAGGCCAACCAATAATTGCAGCTCAATGTACAATAAATAATATTTTAAACCAATCGCTTTTATTCCAAAACATAATCCTGCTGCGTGATATAAAATTCCCGAGCTAACTAAAATTCTGCCGACAGGCTAAATAAAGACGATGGCTAAATATAGATACAGTGTACGTGACACCCTGGAACTGATTATCTTTTTAATTTTCAATTTATTCAACATCTTTAGGGTTCACTAACAAAAATCTAGAAATAAAAGGTCATCATAGATTCTTTTATTATCCTTTTCGTGTTTTTGTTGGGTTATATGATATTAGATGTAATACAAAAGTATTATTCTTCCATTTCCATGCCATGCACATCTGCTTTTGATATATTAAAACTTGGTCGGCGTCTGAAGCATTGAAGCATTGTTCTCAGAGATTTAGCAAACTTTGTGCTCACAGTAACATAGATGAAAAAGTTGACATCGGCGTTTACCTGGTACAGGATGCTAACGATGCTACGAAGGAGGTAGAAGGCTTTACCTGCGGACAGTATGGACAGGTTGGAATACAAGAGGAAGAATTGTATAATGACCGTTGGGATAGAGATACCTGCGTTGACCAGACAAACAGTCAGCAACATCTTCACTACCTTCATGTCCCTGACTTGCCTGGACCCTGACCTCGAGGAGGACATCTTGGCCAGAGTTTTGCTTCTGCTAATTGTCAGCTTTATAGACAGAATGACGGAGCATGTCACTATTGTAATAAAAGTCACACTCGTGAAGAGCTGAGTCAGGCTCCCAGTAGCGTATTTGGTAAGGTTCTCGTAGTCCGAGGTGTAGAACGGGCTGAGGATGTAGCCACCTCGCGTGACGTTGTATTTGGGATCGAAGATGATGATGTATCTAAGGAAGAACCAGGTGGGGCCGAGCATGATGACAGTGTAGGCGTACAGAAGGGCGATGGTCCATTTCACTCGTGATGGTGTGAAGATCTGGGAAACTTTCAAAGGCAGCAATACTGCAACAAGTCTCTCTACGGCGATTGATGTGGTAATAAATATGCTGGCAGAGATGAAAATGTCTGGTATGTTGACCAAATACACAACAGACACGGCCCTGCTAGTGAGCCCAGCCACGGGGTCGAATTGGTCAACGATACAGTTGATTCTACGCAAGGGATGGACCACGGAAGTGATAAGGTCGGTAACTGACAGGGACAACAACCAGATCGTTGTGGTCTCACTGAAGTTGTGTCTCCACAGGACAAAGATGTTTAAGATGTTGGTGACAACGCCAATCAGGGACAAGAAGTGGAGAAAGAAGCAGTTGAAAAAGAAGTCAAACTGAGCAATTAGCTTCTCGTCAAAGATGTACCCTGTGAGTGTTACTAGAGAATGATTAGTACTGGCGTCTACTGCTGAGACGTTATGTTGAAAAGACATTTCCTTTCCGGACGTAATATAATTCACAGGCCCCATTGTTGACGTCATAGTTTAAAGGTTAATGTATTTGTCAAATGCCAAACTGTACTTCCTGTCGATAAGAAGCATTAAATAAAATGAGCTTAGAATTCATGTCTATTAAATCATGTTTATAAAGTAACAATGTACTCAGTAGCAGCTAACTCTGCACGAAGAATTAGCAAGGAGAGATAGAGTGATGGAGGAGATACAGAGGTAGAGAGAAAGATCGTATAAAATCCTAACCAGTCATAAGATGGCTACAAAATAATTAGCAAATTATTAACATTGTGTTTCTTGTTGCCTCTTCCCAAACCATTTGAGAATCACTTTGTCTTCTTTTATTAAATGATATATTTTGATTGTACAAGCTCACAGTAAAGACTCATTGCAATATTGAATTATAACAAGAAATAAAGAGCATGAGAAATGATAGAGCCAACTAGACCATCATTAGCGGCATACAGAATTGCTTTTCCCAGGTTAGTTATACTGCGACAAGATTGACAAGATTGCTTCCTTAGCATGGTCTTAAGCTGGGCACCTTCACCCTGAACCAGAAGGATTTGTCACCGCTATACTGGACCGAGTTATTTGGGCTGAAAATTAGAAAACATCTTGAAACTCGATGTCATTGATAAATGCAGAAGGAACAAAATGTCGGTGAGACAATCGAAATCATGATGACAGTGTGTCTTGTTTTGTCAGACTCTGCCAACATAGGTCGCCATAACCAAGTTGCGAAGCTAATCCATCAACACCTGACCTTAACACATGATCTGATTGAGATAGATCTCCATACAACAAATACTCGTCACAAGTTTCTCGAGTGAACCAAATACCTACTTTGCTGCAATAGATCTTTTTTGACTGACAAGACGGTGTATTTCAATCGCTAAGATTTACTGTTTATTTTCATGATACAAAAATCCCCAAACATCCCTGACATAGCAGTGCCACTATTTCACACCATAAGAAATTAGCAATTATACATAAAACACTGAACCATAATGTTCAAATACAAAAACAAAACCCAATAAAAATACTCAGAAAGACACAAAGACAAAGGCACATTCCTCGTTCCATATGCTAAGACAAATCGGTACAAATGTTTCTTCTTCCCTAGTGCTATTAGAGCATTGAATGGGTTGCCTGAGCCAACCTGGAAAACCAATGACTTGGCAGAATTTAAGCCATTGGTTAATATGCATGACTAGATGCATGACGCGTAGGAAGTAATCATCTTCTTTTTTGAAGTAACGTCTGTATTTTATAAGATAAAATAAGAAAAACTAAACGTGAAAAAGGAAAAAAAAACCATGAAAACTAAATTTTGGAGACTGTGCGACTATTAATGGCAATGTCTATAATTCCGAACAGTAACTATGAGGGTATTGCTTCAAACGACTGCGCTCTGTTCCGAAGATAAACGAATGCTTCACACGACTAAGCTCAAATCCGAAGATAAACGAATGCTTCACACGACTGCGCCAACCCTGTAATTAGTGTGGAAGTTAACTTTAATTTAAAAAAATATATGCTGTTGTTATGTCAGCCGAGAAGATAGTCACAACTTCCAGGCCTTAAACATCCACTTAGAAGATCCACGCCCACACAGCCGAGCAACGAAGACATTAGTAGAACACCAATCCAACAAGAGAATGACCCAACATCGACAATAAGCAATGAGCTACACTCAAAATGTTCTAATCTTATAGACCGTTATAAAAACACCAATCTTAACTCTAGGCCTCCTATCCCCAAGCTAAACGTCAAGAAAGAGACACACACTCATATTAATGAAATAAATAAAGTCTTAGCCAACCATTTTGAAACACCAAGAAATTTGTTTGAGACACACCTTGCTATATACTGCGCCGTTGTGGTTGTCACGGAGCTCTCTGGACAAAAGACCTTCGAGCTAGGCCCAATTAATCAGAGACCAAAACAACATGTGCCAGCATGGAAAAGGAGCCTTGAAGACAATGTTAATCAACTGAGGAGCCAAATGGATACAATTGGACAATAACTGGGAAACAACCATTCCGCGAAAATACTTAACAAAATGAAGATAATATTAAGAACAACTGGAATCAAATTGACGGACTGTGATAGCCACGCACGACTCTTATGTCTGAAAGATACTCTGAGACAGAAAGTTAAACTAAAGGGAGCTTGGTTAAAGCGCTACAACGAAGCCACCAAAAGAAAGGAGAATAATGCTTTATTTCAGCATAAGAGAAAACAGTTCTTCCGTAAACTAGCTGATAATGGTGCTGACAAAATTCAAACCATTGATAGCACTAAACACGGCTCCTTTACCGACTACTGGGCGGCTCTTTGGTCCGACCCGCTACATTACAATGTGCAGGCTGACTGGATCGAGGAAATCCAAACTACAAACAACCTAATACCAGAAATGGCTGATGAGGATTTCACAGCTGAGGAAGTCTCAGCAGCTATATCAAAAACCCGCAACTAGACTGCTCCTGGGCCGGACAATATACACAACCTTTGGCTGAAAAACTTACAGCCGTACATGCACCACTAACATCAAGTTTTAACGAGCTAATATCAGAATCGTCTTCAATGCTGTTAGAACTCACTGAAAAGAGAACATCTCTCCTCCCCAAAAAAGGGGATCCGAACCAACCATCAAACTATCGCCCTATCACTTGTCTGTCAGTGGTGTATAAACTATTAACTTCACTTTTAAAAAGTAAAATGTATAAATTTTGTTCTGCCCATAAGCTACTAGCAGAGGAACAACAAGGTTGCATTGAGGAGTCGATGGGCTGTAAAGTACAGCTAACTATATATGGTATTATATTGCATCAAGCTAATAGAAGAAAGAGAAATTTACACATGTGTTACATCGACTACAAAAAAGCTTTCGATTCAGTTCCCCATGATTGGCTATTAAAAACCCTGGATATTGATAGAATCAACCCAAGAATAAAACAACTATTGAAAGTCTGTATGAATAATTGGAAGATAAATCTGCACCTTAATCGTGATAAACTAGGTTCTGTGCACACAAGAAGAGGCATATACCAGGGTGACTCACTATCTCCACTCTGGTTCTGCCTAGCGATTAATCCTCTATCTACATTACTCCAAGACTCTACAAACGGTTTTAGGGTTGACACTAAAGGTACAAAATGTCTGTCCCACTTATTATACATGGATGATCTAAAGCTATATGCAGAAACCGAGCAAAAATTACACACCTTAATCAAAACGGTAAAATGCTTTAGTGACGATATCTGTATGTCTTTTGGCCTGGATAAGTGTGGCATCATAGGCATTAAAAAGGGCAAGGCAACGAACACCAACATTGAATTTGAAGGCATCGAGGAATTGAACTCTGACTCTCTTTATAAATATCTTGGAATAAACCAGAATGCCAAGATAAACCATAAGAAATTAAAAGAGGACTTTCTTGGTAAATATAAGCAAAGAGTTAATAAAATCCTCAACACCAAACTGTCTGGCAGTAATCTCATCACTGCAATAAACAGCTGGGCCGTCGCAGTGCTCCTTTACACGTTCGGTGTGATCAAATGGACTGACACCGACCTACATGACATTGACAGACTCACTAGAAAATTACTAACCAAGTTTCGATGCCTACACCCCAAGTCCTCTGCCATAAGGTTATACCTGCCCAGGAAGGATGGGGGTCGTGGATTGCAGAACATCTTCAAATTGTGTAAGATGCAAGTTTTAAAAATACGATCAAAACTGCTCGCCTCCAGCACCAAATTAGTTTCCTTTCTACGCAAATATGACTGCGAAGCAACCCCTCTGAACCTACACAATGCTGATGTCAATGTCGGTTTGGACGACGTAGGGCATGAGATTCGCCAATGGGAAGAAAAAAACACTCCGAGGAAAATTTCCGGCTTCATTACATGGGGACAACATCGACAAGGCTGCTTCCTTAACATGGCTCAAAGCAGGTCATCTCTACCCTGAAACAGAAGGCTTTGTTACAGCAATACAGGACAGAGTAATCAGGACAAAAAATTACGAGAAGCATATCCTGAAACTCAATGTTGTCGACAAATGCCGAAAATGTGGAAATGTGGGCGAGTCGATTGAACGAATACATTATGGCAGGATGTCCAGCCCTATCAGAATCAGCCTACCTAGGTCGCCATAACCAAGTTGCAAAGTTAATACACCAACACCTGGCTTTGACGTACAAATTGATCGGTAAGGACACTCCCCCTTATTATAAATACTCTCCGCAAGAGATTCTGGAGTCTACTGAACATCTGCTGTACTGGGATAGGTCTATTCTGACCGACAAAACGGTAAATTTCAATCGCCCGGATCTGCTGTTCATCGATAAAAAAGAAAAAACCGCTACCATTATCGATATCGCCGTACCACTGTCTCATAATTTAAGAAAAACTGAGATAGAAAAACAAAGAAAATATGGGAACCTAGGCTTGGAGATTAAGCGTCTATAGAAATTGTCCAAAATAACAATATACCCCATTGTTATATCAACCGAGGGGATAATAACAACTGACCTCACAGACACCTTCAAGGTCCTTAACATTCCTAGGAACATCTTCGTTGCCTGTCAGAGGGCGGTACTGCTGCAGACCTGCCACATCACCAGAAAATTCCTCAGTGGAAACTGTTAAAGAGACTACGATGAATTTTGTTTCTCTTTAGCGAAACTCGACCCTGGCAGCGCCAGAGAATGACTACTCGTTCATTTCTAACATAATAATAATAATATTAAAGGTAGATTTTAATCAGCCTGATGTGCTGTTTATTGATAAAAAGAAAGAAAAACGTTACCATTATTGACATCGCCTTACCACTTTCTCCTAATATAAGAAAAACTGAAATAGAAAAACAATGAAAATATGAGAACCCAGGCTTGGAGATTAAGTGTTTATGTAAGTTATCTAAAACAACAATATACCCCCATTGTTATATCAACCGAAGGAGGTAACTGACCTCACATCTACCTTCAAGGCCCTTTAGATTCCTAGGAACGTTCTCGTTGCCTGCCAGAGCTGCCACATCACCAGACAATTCCTTAGCTGAAATAGATAAAGGGACTACATTGAATTTTGTTTCTCTTTAACAAAACTCTACCCTGGCTGCGCCAGAGAATGAATATTCGTTCGTTTCTAACATAATAATAATAATAGTAATAATTATAATAATAATCAGGCGGTTCTCTTCAAATAATAGAATTATATAAGAGTTCGGTATTTCACATGGGGAGGGGGGCGGTGGCTGAGTGGTTAAGTGCTCGGCTTCCGAATCTAGAGTCCTGGGTTCGAATCTCGGTGAAGAATGGGATTCTGAATTTCGGGATTTTTTTGGGCGCCCCTGAGTCCACCCAACTCTAATGGGTACCTGACCTTAGTTGGTGAAAGTAAAGTCGGTTGGTCGTTGTGCTGGCCACATAAACACCCTGCTTGTTAACCGTTGGCCATAGAAACAGATGACCTTAACATCATCTGCTCCATAGATCGCAAGATCTGAAAGGGAAACTTTACTTTTACTTTTTCAGTATTTCACGTGGCTGCGCAGAACCAACTTCGACACACATATTTTGTCGCACCTAACGCGGGATGGCCCTCATTTCCATAGAGAACTCTTCGCTGTATATGGCTTTCTAAAAAGACAGCTTTAACTCTGGACGCGTGTGATAGTTTAGCCTCTAAACACTAGAATTGTAATTCCATTTTGTATGCACTCATTTTAAAAAAGCTCAGCACTTTAAGAGTTAAACCACTTTCAAAGATGACGGGACATGCTTTCTAGATTGCGAATGCCTATAACATTGAAAAAAAGAATTAGGTCTTTGCTTATTGAGGATTTTCAAGATAACTTTTGGGTTCTTAACAATGTGAATGACGTTATATTACAAGATCACTGCAGCCAATTAAAAGATAAAATTAATTTGTGCTACATGCGAAAGAGCTAAGAAATGGGAACTCAGTTTGAAACTCTTCCTTTCATAAGTGCGATGTTTCTGTACTGAACGAAAATTAAAACAAGATGGCTGCCGCTTTGTTTATGTTTCAGAGCGAATTCTCCGACACAGCTCGAGCGTCCTGTCATCGGAGCATTGGAAGACTTACAGAGTAAGGGTTCCTTCTCTCACTTCCATGTAAGTATTAAACAAGAACTACTCGAATTTCAGTTTTTGAGAAGTTGAACATATATAGCTCCTTCTTCGTGATTGAAGATGAGCAAATTTCTGATATGATATCCAATGGACTCGAAAATGACTGTAAAGTCTAATACTCGCTTTTAAAAGCTGGCCGCATACGTGGCATGGGTAGGTTTGGTTAGTTGCTGGCCACTCTTCTTGCTTCATAACGTGACTCCGACACTCACAGCTTCACGCCATGAGAAGCGATCCAGGCCTTATGCTTCCCAGTCGTAAGTGTCAATAGCATACTCCTTGAAGGAACTCTTGAGAGTGTCTTTAGAGCGCTTGTATTGACCCCGACTGGGAGCGCTTTCCTGCACGCACGTTTGGAAAGGCGATTACCTCCCCATGCGATGCGGACTACATGTCCCACCCATCGTAATTTAGGACCTTTTACTGTGGCATTGATACTGTTCATGTAGAATTTCCTTATCTGGTATGTGGTCAAACCAATGCACCATGTGAATTTTCCTTAGAATTTGAGCATAGAGACTAATGTAGTTGCGTGGCAAGAGCTGCTCAAGGGTGCAGGCCGCACGTCATCATGAGGGGGGGGGGGGTTCTCAAAATATTTCCCATTTTTTGAGCTTGAGATTCATATTTTTTTTTATCCGCGCGTAAAAAAAAACAAAAAAAACGATTTAATTCCCCCCCCCCCCGGCCAACCAGATTTTGGAGGTCATTAACTGCTGGAGGTCATTAACTGCTGGAGGTCATTAACTGCTGGAGGTCATTAACTGCTGGAGGTCATTAACTGCTGGAGGTCATTAACTGCTGGAGGTCATTAACTGCTGGAGGTCATTAACTGCTGGAGGTCATTAACTGCTGGAGGTCATTAACTGCTGGAGGTCATTAACTGCTGGAGGTCATTAACTGCTGGAGGTCATTAACTGCTGGAGGTCATTAACTGCTGGAGGTCATTAACTGCTGGAGGTCATTAACTGCTGGAGGTCATTAACTGCTGGAGGTCATTAACTGCTGGAGGTCATTAACTGCTGGAGATCTCTTACAAAGGGATAATAATTTTAGACCAAATGAAAATCTACAGCCGAGAACAGGCTTAGACGGCGAAAAGAGAACCGAAACCAAACACCGGCAGCCCACGGTCACATCCGAGCTGAAGTGGCAAAATATGTAGATCACAGTTAAGATTTCGTAACCACATACAATGCTGGTTGTTTTGTTTTTTGTGGGTTTTTTTCAGAAAAAATTTCTGCGAGATTAGTCTGTCCCAAATCTCTCCTTGATTCGCATGTTTCTGACAAATGTGGTAAAGTGTGTCAAGGTTTGAGTGAATTTGATCAAAAATTATTTGTCATCTACAATAACGGCTGGTGGTATTATTAGAAGGAAAATGGATGAGGTGTTCTTCCGGTGTGCTCGGCTTTTGGCCTCGCATCTTGTCGCGAGAGTCTCGAGACATCGGTAATAGGAAAGTGATTTACTCTGCTTGAATCTCTCCTAGGCAGACCAATAGTTCAATCAGGCCGGAGAGGGGCGCTTCCTTTGATCTAGAGTTTTAAGTGTCTGAAGACTCAATACTTACGACACACATTTGTTGGAATAAAAAAATAATTTCGATGAAACCCTAAATGTTTGAACATCCAAAAACATTTTGTGTGTGCCTAAAATATTCATGGATCTCGTATTTGAGTAGTTTAAGACTATCGTAACAGAGTTTGTATAATACTTTTTACTTAAGAAGTGAAATGATTGCAATAGCAAAATTTAGTTGTTGCCAGGTGTAGAGTGGGCCCAATGTGCAGAGTAGGACCTAGGCATTAAGTGAGTAGACCATATGTGTAAAGTAGGCCAAGTGTGTAGAGAAGACCCTAGGTGTTTACGGAGTAGACCATAGGTGTAAAGTAGGCCAAGTGTGTAGAGAAGGCCCTAGGTGTTTACGGAGTAGACCATATGTGTAAAGTAGGCCAAGTGTGTAAAGAAAGCCGTAGGTGTTTACGGAGTAGACCAAATGTGTAAAGTAGGCCAAGTGTGTAGAGAAGACCCTAGGTATTTACGGAGTAGACCATATGTGTAAAGTAGGCCAAGTGTGTAGCGAAGGCCATAGGTGTTTACGGAGTAGACCATATGTGTAAAGTAGGCCAAGTGTAGAGAAGGCCCTAGGTGTTTACGGAGTAGACCATATGTGTAAAGTAGGCCAAGTGTGTAGAGAAGACCCTAGGTATTTACGGAGTAGACCATATGTGTAAAGTAGGCCAAGTGTGTAGAGAAGGCCATAGATGTTTACGGAGTAGACCATATGTGTAAAGTAGGCCAAGTGTAGAGAAGGCCCTAGGTGTTTACGGAGTAGACCATATGTGTAAAGTAGGCCAAGTGTGTAGAGAAGACCCTAGGTATTTACGGAGTATACCATATGTGTAAAGTAGGCCAAGTGTGTAGAGAAGGTCATAGATGTTTACGGAGTAGACCATATGTGTAAAGTAGGCCAAGTGTAGAAAAGGCCCTAGGTGTTTACGGAGTAGACCATATGTGTAAAGTAGGCCAAGTGTGTAGAGAAGACCCTAGGTATTTACGGAGTAGACCATATGTGTAAAGTAGGCCAAGTGTGTAGCGAAGGCCATAGGTGTTTACGGAGTAGACCATATGTGTAAAGTAGGTCAAGTGTTGAGAAGTCCCTAGGTGTTTACGGAGTAGACCATATGTGTAAAGTAGGCCAAGTGTGTAGAGAAGACCCTAGGTATTTACGGAGTAGACCATATGTGTAAAGTAGGCCAAGTGTGTAGAGAAGGCCATAGATGTTTACGGAGTAGACCATATGTGTAAAGTAGGCCAAGTGTAGAGAAGGCCCTAGGTGTTTACGGAGTAGACCATATGTGTAAAGTAGGCCAAGTGTGTAGAGAAGGCCCTAGGTGTTTACGGAGTAGACCATATGTGTAAAGTAGGCCGAGTGTGTAGAGAAGGCCATAGGTGTTTACGGAGTAGACCATATGTGTAAAGTAGGCCAAGTGTGTAGAGAAGGCCCCAGGTGTTTACGGAGTAGACCATATGTGTAAAGTAGGCCGAGTGTGTAGAGAAGGCCCTAGGTGTTTACGGAGTAGACCATATGTGTAAAGTAGGCCAAGTGTGTAGAGAAGGCCCTAGGTGTTTACGGAGTCGACCATATGTGTAAAGTAGGCCAAGTGTGTAGAGAAGGCCCTAGGTCTTTACGGAGTATACCATAGGGTTAGAGTAGGCCCAATGTGTAGAGTAGATGTGTACAGTATTATTACTGGTGTTGTTTCTGCCGCTGTTGGTGATGTTGTTGCTGCTGTTAAATTTGTTAATATGGAAGTTATGAATGAATTTGTTGTAAATGAAGTTGTTGTTTGTGTTGTTATGTTGTTTCTATGGTTACTACTGTGGATGTTATTTTGGATTTTGTTGATGTTGTTCTCTTTGTAGTTGATGTCGATGATATTGCTTATGATGACGATATTAATGTTTTAAGTTGATTTAAAAGTAACTTCTTCATGTATTTCAAAGTAACCTCTTTATGTATTTCAAAGTAACCTCTTCATGTATTTCAAAGTAACCTCGTCATGTATTTCAAAGTAACCTCTTCATGTATTTAAATGTAACCTCTTCATGTATTTCAAAGTAACCTCTTCATGTATTTAAAAGTAACCTCTTCATGTATTTAAAAGTAAACTCTTCATGTATTTAAAAGTAACCTCTTCATGTATTTAAAAGTAACCTCTTCATGTATTTAAAAGTAACCTCTTCATGTATTTAAAAGTAACCTCTTCATGTATTTAAAAGTAACCTCTTCATGTATTTAAAAGTAACCTCTTCATGTATTTAAAAGTAACCTCTTCATGTATTTCAAAGTAACTCTCTTCTTTTTGTTTTTGTCTACCCAGATGTGTCAACATGCTGCCTGGTCTATGACATGAAGTCATCACGAACTAAATTCTGATTTTAGTTTGGACTGGAACCTAAGACCTTTATCTTATAAACTGATTACACTACAACAAATCTAAGTCATCATTTCCTAATGGCTAGTAACTTTTGTTGCAGGGATATCTTTTCATCTTTTAAATCCAATGTACTCATTTCATTTGTCCGCATTTACCATTGTCCTAATAACTTAAACTACAAGAAACGCCTTTGGATTAATTGATTGCATGACTGGTGTCATGGAGTTTTTAGACATACATTTACTAAGTAGGTCGAAACCGTACAATGAATCCATGACCCACATTTTGGACCCAGACGTCATGATCGCTCACAAGGTTTTCGTTGGTGTTGCTTTGGTGTACTGTCCCCTCATTACCTTCTGTAGCTTCCTCGTCTTTTGCGGGACCATGATGTACCCTGGAAGCTCAATGAACAATCAGTCGTACCTTCTCCTTAGCCTTTCAGCGGCGGATTTTTTGATGGGTTCATTTAGCATACCTATGTATATTTTGACCTACCTGCCTTACACCAGAGAGAATATTTTCAAGAATAAGTACGCGTGTCTCACTTGGTTTGCTTCTGCGGAGATGGCAGCGGCGTCGTCGATAGGGTCCCTCCTTTGCATCTCAGTTGATCGCTACGTCGCCGTGGTGTTCCCGCTGCACTATCACACGCTGGTGACCGAGGAGCGCTGCATCACGGTGCTGGTTTTGCTCTGGACTGTGGTCATCGTGGTGGCGTTCGTCCCCATGCTGGGCTGGAACACCTACGACCCGCAGCTCTACCCACTGACGCACAGGTGCAGCTTTTACCGCACGCTGCCCCATAGCTACATCGTGTGGGTGTCCTTTGGCAGCGTCTCCTTTATCGTTGTCTCGTGCGCGCTCATGTACGCACACATCCTGTCCATTTCTTACAGGCAAATGAAGCTCTCGGAGCGGCGAGCCTCTCTGGTGCCAACACAAAACAGACAACTCAAAATGCGGATCTATTCGGTGAAGATCACATCTCTCCTCGTGATCATATTCATCGTGCTTTGGCTCCCTATCGTTTTCACTGCGCCCTTGAAGTATTACCAACTGTTCTCCCCGAAAGTGTTTGAAATTCTTCAGGTCGTCACCCAGCTTTTTTACTTCAGTAACTCCTTGGTGAACGCCCCTATCTACTCCATGCTGCGCTCAGAGTACAGGGAGGTTTACAAAGTCATGCTCTTGACGGTGCCTTGCAGGTGGAAAAGCATCTTAAGGGATTTGTACCGGACCAACCACGCCAGCGTATACTACCCGACAGAGCCACGTCTCACCACAGCATCTTCACCAGTTGACTACTCCGTTGAGACTCTTGCACCGGAAAAATTCCAAAGCATCTCGAAAGAACGTGCCTCAAAAATTCAAATCCTGAACGCTAGGAACAGTATTCTCAAAAAAAGTGTGACGTTAATATCCAAACAAAGTGGAAAAGAAAGCCACGAGTGTAGAACAAATGGAACTTGGGTTTAAGACAAACAATTAACTGTGTCAGAATGGGGGAATAAAAATCTTTGTGATAAATTCCTTATAAAGACATTATAGAATAATGAACTGAACACCATATACATAACTTTCAACAAACGATTTGTTTTTTCTAGTCAGAGTATAGCTGAGTAAACTTGTGTTGCAATATCTTATTAGCTTTAAGTAGAACAACGGAATACCTACGCAAAATCAATTATACGGGATCAGGAAAGAAACTCAAACCGTTTCTACAAGTAAGGTTGGGGAGCCAAGTATATAAATGGAGATGTGCCTAAAACAGGAATAAAAGACAGCTGTTTTTCCTTTATTCTGACATATCCATTAATATCTTGGACAAACCATAGTATTTTATTTAAATTAGTATTAACTACTTTTAAAAAAAATATATTCCTTTTATGTACTATTTGTTTGTTATTGTCATCTGCCTATACATTCACCGGGTATGTTTCTAGTATCTAATGATAACATCCTGTAAGGAGATTCCTTGACAGTCATCATCATCAAATTTCATTGCAGTAAGATCTGGAGAGTCTCGAATCCTCTAAAGCCCGGAACAGAAACAACGATTTTGGGGGCAAGTCGACAAGGGAATCCACTTGTCTTGAGTTCCGTTGGCAACAAAACTACCAGACAAGGCTTCCCCTTGCACACCGTGGCGGGGACACCGCGAGTCGAAGTTTGACACTACTTGCTTGAACCATGAACCAACAGGGCACTGACTCGTCCTACACTGTGTTATAATAGCTTGCTCAGGCCTGGGAGACCTTCGCCACGGGGAGTCGAGGCCTCTTGTGCTCCTATCAGAGGCGGCCTTAGCAGGGCCACGGATACTAGTACGAAGGGCTGATAAAGTAAGTAAAGTTCCCCTTTCAGACATTCAGACCTTGTGGTCTATAAGGCAGATCATTTAAAGGTCATCTGTTTTTTGTGGCCTACGGTTAACGAGGGTGTCGCGTGGCCAGCACAACAACCAACCGCCTTTACTTTTCCCCAACTAATGTCAGGTACCCATTAGAGCTGGGTGGACTCAGAGGCGCCCAAAGATCCCGAAATTAAAACTCCTAGTCTTCACCAGGATTCGAACCCCCAGACCCGGTTAGGAAGCCAAGCGCTTTACCTCTCAGCCATGATGGGCTGATGGTGACAAAATGTTATCTTTATCACTATAGGCCGGGGCATAGTCGGTCGCCCTACGTGAAGTTTGCTTCTGTGACTTGGATTTTATTAGTTCATGTTCTTGTGTCTGTTTTTATAATCATTGACTCTAAATTTTCACTTGTAGTTAGAAAGGTAAAAGTGTTGTCCTAAAAGTTTATTTTGTTGTCTGTAAAAATCTATTAAGCAGTCGTCTCATCTAAACATAAACAAAGTGTTCACCAATCCCAAGTTTTCTTTCTTTTGCTCTATCCAGCTGTGTATCTTTAAAAGGGAGACCACTGCATTGTGCAATTACATTACCTCTCTACGTTATAAATCTATTTTAAGATAATCATTTATTCCGATATCGTTTCAAAATAATATAAAGGAGGGAGGGGAGTGGGCTCGCAGATAATGTTTGCAACAGAAATCGGAAAAGGGCTGAAAATGCTGCAGCAGTCTGTTGATAAAAAAAAATGAATGATTTGTTACCATAGATGTGTATCTAGAATTGGCCTTTTTAGTCACGATTTAGAAATGTAAGTAAAGATGCGGAAAAATGATGATACAATAAAGGACATACAAAAATGTACTCTGAAATGTCAGTGAATACAAATGAGTAGTCCGATAAAGTTAACTTATTGATTGTATACAGCAGTGATTCCCAAAACGAAGAATTTAGCGGAACACTGCTTATTTTTGGGTTGCATTTCTTTCTGCTGTTTAAATTTTAAAAAAAACAACACCATATTCTAAATTTAGCTTTTTTTTCATATTAGCACAATATTGGTAAGATGAATGCTAATATTTGCTATGGCGTAAAGACAAGTTCTAGAGTCATTGCAACATAATGTCTGAAATGGAAGTAAATAATAGAAAACTCGACCAGAGATCATTTTTTAAAAAAAATATTTGTTTTAAAGTAGATTCAGAAACTAGACCAGTACGAAGTGATGTATGATTTATTTTAGTTACCCAATTTTTATATATATATATTTTTTGCAGCGTTTACTTAGAACGTGATTCACGTGTAGACCAAGTAGTCAATTATTACATAAGTACTTGGAACATGTAGTCAGGCCTGGCGGAACACCAGGGGTTCCACGGAACACAGACAAGACTGATCTTGACATAGAAAACGATGCTTACAATTTTCCTGAACATTAATTTATTAAACTCTAGAATCAATGATGCCTAACACTAGGAAATTTCCGAACGCGACAGTCCTTTCAAAACCGATGTTGGATCTAGAGAATCTAGACCTAGATCTAGTTCTCTAGCCAAATTTAAATTTATTTCAATTTTTGCTTGAAAAATGATTAGGGTCAAACCAGAGTTGTCCTACGAGCTAGTGGTTCTTTTCTAATAATAAATAATTTTGCAAAGTTTCAATCTGATCTGCTGATGGGACATAGGAGAAAAAACATGTTCAAACTTATGACCAGACAGACAGAGTGAGTTGATAGAAGCTTAGTACAAACTAGACTTAAAGGATCTCCATGGGTTAGAGATTCAGAGAGTGTATGTTACAAATCGATTACTAGGTATGGAAACAGAAAAGATATGAGTTTTCATTAAAATACCCAGAAATAAACACAATGAGAAGAAACAGATATCCTAAAAATAACACGAGTTTGACAAGGGACGCTACTCACATAGTTTGATAGACGTAAACATAGCCACATCTTTCCCTTTCTGTAACGATTTTATGAATCCTTATAATAAATATTTATAAACAAAAAGACACACATTAAAAAATCAATGTACCGTCAACATAAAAAAATTCATTTAATAAAATAATAAAACGCTCCTATTATGAGATATATAATTCAAAGCGGGACATCTTGATTTGAGTCTGAAGCGATTGCCCGCCCCTTACAGAGCTTGGCATTTTTTAAAACCTGCATTGGATAATTGCTCCCTCTTGAGAATGGGTTGTAGACTAGTATCTCTGTGGCTTTCAAGATCCTCTTCCGTAGATTACAGTTGAGATATTACCAGTTGACTATCGATTCTTTGGGAGTGGCTTTTGTTTTTGATTCTTGGCGACGCTCAATGTCTGGTCATCATCGACATTGCCAACTGCAATTCTGTTGAGATATAAGTGTTTTTATTTTGTGAAATATTTTCCTTTGGTCTTATAACTCTTCTGTTTTTGAAATAAAGTTTCCTCGCGATCATTTCCCTTGATCTATAATTAATTTTCTTGAACTTTTTCTATTTTATCCGATTGTTTTTGTTTTGTTGTTTCTTTCTACCTTTGTTTTGTGTTACATGTTAGTATGTCTCTTTATTTGGCTTTTTTTTTAATGCTGAATAGAACTGTCTTAGACTATCTTTGAAAAGCAGATGCTAGTTGGGCTAGTCAATATGGCATCCCTAAAAAAATTCGTCCAGATCCTAAGACACCTATACAGAAAATCTAGCTAATGCATTAAAACTGAAGAAAGAACAACTGAGTTCTTTAGCATCAAGACAGGTGTGGGACAGGGGTGCATCTTGTCTCCCTTCCTTTTTTTCCTAGCCATAATGAGTAGAGCAATGCCTTCGACAGCCTTCAGTATTCCATGACAGACGACAATGCAATACTCGGGACTACAAATAAATGCATACAAGAAATGATGGATAGCCAAGAGAGGCACCCTAAATTGGCCTCCGCATAAACTTGAATAAAACTTAAATTGTGCGAGTGGGATATAAGTCAAAGGACGCCCCTGTCAGACTTGGCGAGTCCGAACTTGAAGAGATGGATAAGTTGACACACCAAGGCAGCATCACAGAAAACGCTGGGGATGCCTATCACGATGTAGCGTGTCGAATAGAAAAGGCAGGGAACATTTTTCGGACAAGACAAGCTATTGGACAAAATTCCATCTGCTTAACCCAATCATCAAAGCCAACCAGCTCTAATGGGTACTTGAGATAAGTTGGGAAAATAAAGACGGTTGTTCGTTGTGCTGGCCAGATGACACCCTCGTAAACCGTAGGCCTCAGAAACGGATGACCTTTACATCTGCCCTATAGACCACAAGGTCTGACAGTGGTACTTTTACTTTACTTCTTTCTACTGGGTGTTGCATTAACGGTCAGTCTCCTAAGATACTTCATTCTTGCGTACTCCAGAGATAGCAGCGCCCAACGAGCCACGCAATAATCTGTATTTAGATCATTCTCAGCCTTGGCTTCGTTCACCTAAAATTCTCAAATGTCTTCCATTATGACATTCCCGAGCGCAGACGACGTGACCAGGCAGCCATCATCTTTTCTTAAAGATTTATTGTTCTAGTGACGTGGAAAGGGGAGGGCTATCAAAAGACCTTTCTGTCTTTATTTTCTGTATATAAATCGTGCAATACTATTTTGTATTCTTTTATGATGTAAGAAAAATGTTCAATGGAAGAACTCGCTGTAATGTTGTTCTTTTCGGATGTCTATGCCAGAAAGGTAATATGGGTCAACACTTATGTTTTTAAAAAGGATTTCCAATGAGGGATTCCGATATTTGTTCATACAGTATCGAATCTGGCAAGCTAGTCCGCAAGCTAACCCCTTCAATATGGAGAGTTGACTGAAGCTGAGACCAATCTTTATAGCAGGCCTCAACAGTGACATACGACGTCGCAATATGTGAGCAGTGGAGACCAATAACCCGTTGCCACGCCTTTCAGACCTGTAACGTGGCAACAAGCTATTGGTCTAAACTGGCCATAGGTTGTAACTTTCAGGCCTTCTATGACGAGTGGTCTAGCAGAAACAGTGGTGATTCGGGAAAACTTGAGACATGATTCCTTGGCCAAGACTATTATTCAAGGTACAGTAGAAAGACGAATATCAAAAAAAAGGTAACAAAACAAGTGAGATGCGTAGCTGAAAGACTGGGGAGGGGGTTCGAATCTCGATGTGGTCCAGTAATTTTTATTAGAGATTTGGCTGGAGCTGATTTGTGATTGTTGACTTCCCAGAAATCAGCACGGAAACCCTCCCCCCAGATAGCCCCTCCCCCACGTATCTACGAAAGAGACTGGTCCAGAGCGATACAGCACACTGAGATTGCTTATAGAATAAAAGAGGTGTGGCTTGTTACCTGAAGAAACATTGGTTACAATAGCAGCAACAGCCATGATGTAAGATACGTGTTACAGTGGTTGAGACTTTACAATCATCTTCAGACGCTTTCTCAGGACGAGGAATGACATAGCACGTAGGTAACTGATACATTCGATGCAATAATCACCATTTTATATTTCCAATCTCTGGGTGTGTCTGGGAAGGAGGGAAGCTCATTCTATGAGTCTCAAATATGGCTCCGACAACCTTAGTGAGAGCTCTCTAGCTGCCAGCTGCTTTTTCAATAATGACCTGATTCGATCTTTATAGGGAAGGGGGGGAACCTTAACCACGCCATCGTTCTTTAAGATCGCCAAAATATATACGGGATGACCGAATGCAAAAAGGTGATCTTTTTAGCATTAGGAGGGCCACATACAAGAGGTAGCCCGCTGAAGCGTTATAAATTACACATCCTTAATTTTGGGAAACGAAGACAATTCCTTTTCATCTTTCCTTTGGTGCGCATGATGAGTTTTTGGCTTGGTTTTTCTTCAGTGCGGCCTAGTTCAGTGTCCATACTTTCCGTAGTTCACTGTTTTCTATGGAATCTGTATAAATAATGACTGGTAAATACATCTATAGAAAATGTCTAGCACAATTAGTTGAAAAGCCATAAAAAAACTACATATTTTAAGAGTGATGAGAATATATGTGAGAGCCTATTCTTATATCTAGGTCTATGTTCAATGTTGTCTTTATAAATTCAGACATCGATCTACAAGTAGATCAACAGGACAAGCATGCTATATTTATCAGCTATAGACTAGGTTATCTTATATTCTAGGTATATGCTTATATATAAACTCTTACTTGCTACATACTTAAGACCAACATGCGTGATATAGCTATCATCTTTTCATAGGCTAGGTTATCTAGATATATGTTATTAATGTTAATATACGATTTTATCATTAGCAAAATCACTAAACTGAGTAAAAAAAAAAGCAAAGTAGCTATAATACACAAAACACTAAACCTAAATTTACAAATAAAAGAAAAAACCTATTGAAATACTCAGAAAGACACAAAGATAGAGGAACATTTCTTATTCGATACGCTAGAACAAAGTCGTACAAGTGTTCCTTCTTCCCTAGTGCCATGAAAGAAGAGAATGGGTTGCCTGAATCAGCCAGGGAAACCAACGAATTGTTAGAGTTTAAGTCATTGACTACCTTGCACGACTAGATTGACACATGAAATGTGTAGGACGTAATTATCTTCTTTTTTGAAGTAACGTCTGTAATATATAAGATAAGATAAGATAAACTCTATAGTTTGGTAAACAAGTTAGTTTATGCTAAATGTATGATCTACTATATAAAGCACAAAGTAATGCGTGTATGTATGTATGTATGTATGTATGTATGTATGTATGTATGTATGTATGTATGTATGTATGTATGTATGTATGTATGTATCTAGTATATAAAGCACAACATAAGGCGTATGTATGTAAATATGTCCCGCATAGAAATTTTTACCGCTTGACCAATCTTGATAAAACTTGACATAAGTGTTCCTTAGATCATGGCTAAGACCCTAGCATATGTTTAATGTCTCAACCACAACCCACGGGCCGAAGTCATATCCGGCTAGTGTATGTATATATATACATAAATAAATCGTTTGACCAATCTTGATAAAACTTGGCATAAATGTTCCTTAGGTCATGGCGGAGACCGTAGCGTATGTTTAATGTCCCTCCCACAACCGGGGGCGGGGGGAGAGCCGAAAATAAAAAAGAAATAGCTAAATTGTATCTCTATTAAAGTATGAAACTTGTAAACAAATCGGGTAAACCTGTTGTCAGTATTTTATAATTGATAGCAGTATGTAAGCTTAACTGGTAAACCCATTTTCACAGTCCACTTTCAATGCAATCCAAACCACTAGATCAGTAATACCCAAACTAAGGCCCGCGTGTCAAATCCGGCTAGTTTACGTTCAAGTTTCATATTGATTGTTTCAGAAACAGTTGTGAGGGAAATTTTCATTGCGTACAGAAAGACTGGTGTTTCTTTCTGGCCATCTGTTCGTAATTTGTTGAATGGGCCATTTGTTTGTAAAGTGTTGAATGAGGCCATCTGGGAGCATTTCTTTGCGTACAGAAAGACTGGTGTTGTTTTCTGGCCATCTGTTTGTGCTGTGTTGAATGGTGCCATCTGTTAGTGATGTATTGAATGGGCCATCTGTTTGTGAAGTGTTTAATGGCGCCCTCTGTTTGTGAAGTGTTGAATGGGGCCATCTTTCTCTATCTCAAGTCTCACTTTATCCAGCGCTGCAACTGATACAGCCTGACTTATGATATCAGAACTTATCAAGGGCCCCATATTTCAAATAGCCTAGGGCCTTTTCAAGTCCAGCAGTGCTTAGCAGCTATCTATTCGCTGAATGTATCAATACTAACAAAGTACATATCCGTAATATAACATTTAAAACAAATGCAATAGATGATGTTTGATTTTTTTTACTATTCCTCCTATCAGACTGCAATCTTTCTCATAGGCGGACACTGAACGGGTATTTCGAAACGGCTCTTACGATTCCCGTATATATTTGACAGTTTATGTATATCATTTTGGAAAAAAACAACTAACTCTGGTTTTACCGTTATAAATACAAAATATCGCGAGCTTATAATTAAATCTGGCTGAAGTCCTCCAGCTTTATTTTAATTTTTGTAGAAATTAGTCTGCAACATAGATGATGGTGCAAAGCGGAATATAAAGATTTTAATTAAAACTTTTGGGTTCACTTTTTCGATGATAGACACCTCGGCCACATTATTTCTTTACCATCTATGGAGTTGGCCACTAAAGCCGCCACTTTATATTCAATCGCAGTCTTTTGAGCTTAAAACCTAAATCAATGTTTAAAAATCAATGTTAAATGCAAAAGGAGTAGAATCTAGGTTTGAATGTCTAATGTATTTTTTCACTACAGAAAGAAAGTGTCCATAGTTCAAAAGTTCTTTGATGACTGTGACTAAAGACTGGTGGAATCTTTCTACAAAAGTAAGTAGTTTGTATGTTATCAATGTCTTATTGTGTGTGTATTTTTATGAACTGTTTAATTCAAGCGATAAACTGATCGCTTGTTAGTTGTTGTTTTTTCTTTCTTCTCACTCTGTTTCTAGACTCATTCCACAAGGTGATTACAAATTAAACTCTAAAGTGAAACATGTCTGTTGTCAACTGTTGGCTCAAGACGTCTAGACGTGACACTATCACAGAACAAAGAAGTTCAACGTGCTTGTTCCACGTGCTGACTTTGAGGCTATGATTACAATGACGATACAGAGGCGTGGCTTGACACTCGGTAGCCTTCGGCTCTGAAAAATGCCAACACGACTGCACCTTTTACGAGACCCTCTAGGGTATGATGAGGAGTTGAACACAACCCAAAGCGTCTTCGATGATCTGGAGATATCCACTGTGAGTATGATGATCATAAGTATTTGCATCAGCGTTGAGCCTTTGACCATCCTGGGCAACTTGTTTATGGTGTGTGGACTTGTTCTGTATCCGGGCTTCCACTACTCTATTGACAGCCTCCACCTTTGCCTGTCCTTCTTCAGCTTGTTGATGGGGCTCTTTTGCATACCCGTGTACGTCTTGATCTCACTGGGCGTGGCAAGACAAGCTGTCCTGGGCAACAAGAACGCCTGTCTCGCATGGCTGTCGTCCATCGTACTGGTCTACACAGGATCCACGCACACCATGTTTTTGATTTCGCTCGAACGCTTTACCGCAATCCTATTTTTTCGCCACTGCAACAGTCTCGTACTGAGGAGATGGACGCTCTTTCTGATCTTGTTTATGTGTATCTATATCCTGCTTCTAACACTGATTCCAGCTTTCAGTTGGGGCAGTTACCTGTGGGACGTGTTGCCTCTGACCTCCAGGTGTAATCACATCTCCGTCTTCCCTTACAGCTATGCAGCTTGGACTACGTGGACCTCCCACCTGCTCATGCTTGCCCTGTCGACCATTCTTCAATTACTGACCATCGGTTTTGCATTCGTGAGGCATTACATATTGAAAAAAAAGGTGACCTTGTTATCGAGTTGCGAGACTCGAGTGTTGCAGGAGGAGATACGTTCCATGAAGTTATCCTTGCTGCTTTTGTTTGTCTTCCTCGTCACTTGGACCCCATACCTTACCCTGGAGCTGTTAAAGCAAAGGAAATCGCAGGTGCTGGGTTCCAAGAAAGAAGAAGTTGCTTCAGTCACAGGGCAAGCGCTTATTTTTTGCCAGGCTTTAATGAACGCGCCAGTGTTTTTGCTGCTTCATCGCGGCTACAGAGACTTGTTGAGGTTGCTGCTAAGAACGCAGCCTTGGAGATGGAAAGAAGCCATGAATAAGGTGAACATTGTTTCCTTTAACAGGACCATTTTCCCAGATCATATTTACTGCTCCGAGTGTTTGAAAGTAAAGGCAACAACGGAAAAAATACAGACATGGCCCATTCAGCCATCATTATCTAACCAGTCAGATATTTATAAATATTCTATTGGCGAGTCATCCGAGTTTATCTTCAACTTGTTTGACCAGTCGGAGCCTTTACAGCATCAGTGCCTCTATTCGACTCTCAGACTCTTATCATTAAACCGAGATCCAAGGTTGGACAATGCGACGCTAGCTGATCTTATTCGTTGTACACAATGTTATTCGGACCAACTAATAGCACAACGAGATACCAGCGTAGACCTAAGCCTACAGCTCAATCCTGCTCCATCTGACAAAAGACTTCCGACAGACGCCTGGAGTGAGTGGACAAATTATCTTCGGTCTCAACTTCCTTTCGACTACAGACTAGCTTTGTTTCCAGTAAAACTCCTTGACATCTCAGCTCCCACTCGCGTGGACAACTCGGATGTTGACGTTCCGGTCAAACTCTACGACGTCTCAGATCACACCCGTAAGGCTAAGCATCGAAGCACGAATGTCGATGGATTCCGAATGCCTTTCATTATTAAACCAGACTCGTCTGTTCCGTTTAATCGTAATAAAATCTTTCCTACGGACTACGGCTCTGACGTCGACCCCGTTCGAAAAAGCAGGTCGCTGGAGGAAGTTGACTACAAATTAGTGTTGTCAGACACGCAAATGTTTGTTGAGAATGCCAAGTGGAGGTCAAGCCTGGCTAAGGACGAAGAGCATCATTTAAGCTTCTCTGCATCATCCAACAGTCACAAAAGTCGTGAATTTCCTGAGGATATCATTTGAGTCTTTCTTACCTGCATTCCGTCCTCCCTAAAGAAAAAAAAAAGGGTAAAAAACTAGACATCTCCATAGTTCCTTGTCCTTGACCAGACTGTCCATCTTGTTTAATCAAACTGTATGGCCTCCGCCTCCCCTTTTACGTAGCCACCTTCTTCTTTGACGCTTTAAGTTTCCTTGTGGGTTCCACTACAATGCTTGTCTTGTGATCCGAGTTCGCGATTGCCGCAAAGTGTTGACTTTTTTCTAAATTACTCTAAGATTTTTAAAAAAGAAAAGACTTCTTCTACAAACCAATATCTATTATCTAACTATATTTGAACCGTGTTATAGAATCTATTTTATTTCCAACTTACAATCTGGCAATGCGAAGCATCGATTATGTATACATTCTGTGCCTCGTGTAAATTGAATTTAATCTATTTTCGGATTCATAGCGTGAGGCAGTTGGGTTTTTTTAAATTTAGGCTTATCAGATTTAAATCATTAAAGAAATATCAATATCACTTGTTTTCACTTGTCATTACTTATCATGTCTTGACTTGGCATGTCACACCTTGCCATGTCACACCTTGCCATGTCAGTCACACCTTGCCATGTCACACCTTGCCATGTCACACCTTGCCATGTCACACCTTGCCATGTCACACCTTGCCATGTCACACCTTGCCATGTCACACCTTGCCATGTCACACCTTGCCATGTCACACCTTGCCATGTCACACTTTGCCATGTCACACCTTGCCATGTCACACCTTGCCATGTCACACCTTGCCATGTCACACTTTGCCATGTCACACCTTGCATTGTCGTACCTTGTCATGCCATTACTTGTTAGGTCATGGCTTAGCATGTCATAACGTTTCTTGTTATAACTTATGTCCTAGCTTGTTATGCCATAACTTGACAGGTCGTACCTTTTCGTGTCGTGCTTTGCCATGTCATTACTTGTTATGTTGTTTCTTGTAATGTATAGCTTAGATTATAGCTTAGCATGTCACAACTTAGCATGCTATAACTTGTCATGTCCTAACTTGTTATGCCATAACTTGACAGGTCGTACCTTTTCGTGTCGTGCTTTGCCATGTCATTACTTGTTATGTTGTTTCTTGTAATGTATAGCTTAGATTATAGCTTAGCATGTCACAACTTAGCATGCTATAACTTGTCATGTCCTAACTTGTTATGCCATAACTTGACAGGTCGTACCTTTTCGTGTCGTGCTTTGCCATGTCATTACTTGTTATGTTGTCTCTTGTAATGTATAGCTTAGATTATAGCTTAGCATGTCATAACTTAGCATGCTATAACTTGTCATGTCATGATTTGCCATATCATAACTTGACATATCATACCGTGTCATTCTATACTTTGTCAGGTCATAGCTTGTCATGTTACTACTTTTCAGGTCATAGACATTCATGTCACAAATTGTCATGTCATAATTTATCAGAACAAAATTTGTCAGGCCATAGCTTGACATTTTATTACCTGTCAGGTCATAGCACTGTCATGTCATACCTTATCAAGTTATAATTTGTCAGGTCATAATTTGTCAGTTCATAACTTGTCATGTCATTACTTTTCATGTCATAGACAATCATGTCGCAATTAGTAAATTTGTTTAATGTTTTCTCCGTCACTTTCAAGCCATTTGATTAGAAAACAAAAAAAAAAACAATCCATAAAAGTTGTTTTTTTAATACAAGGTATTCAAATGTTGAGGGGGGGGGGGGGGTCGCGGTTGCAGACTTGTTGTTAAACACTTGACCTATGGTCCTGGGTTAGAAGCTCGCTGAAGACTGGGATTTTCAAATTTTTTTATTTTTTGGGCGCTCCTGAGCCAGACCAATCGTCATAGAAGGTCTGAACAATGCCATGTAACGTTGCGACCTGTTGGCAGTGGAGACCAATAGCTCGTTGTTTCTCACAGGTCTGTACAACGTGACAACGAGCTATTGGTCTAAACTGCCTTTTATAGGTATCCAAGCCAAGCCGCGTTCAAGCGTACTAAACCTCTTGACGAAGCATCCTACATTTGATAACTAACAGGCAAGTTTAGGATGGTCTCGGTTTTTTTACAAAGCTTAGACAACTCACTCCGTCTGTATCTCTCTTGACTGGATTCTTTTACAATTTATCTCCCCTTTTCCCATTCTCGGATCAAGAACAACATTTTGTACAATTACTTAGACTAAGACTTCTTCATTGATCCTTATGGAAATTTGTTGTGATTACAAGGACCCGTTTTTCATATAAAGACAGCACAACAGAAACATACACATAAATATATTTCGATTACGATCAACAATTAATAATAATAAAAATATAAAAACACAGTTTGTGTGGAAACACAAACTCAAAATCGGTTTCCCCGAAAAGGTCCGCTCAGGCAGTTAAAAAAGCAGATCTATTAATGCTATTATTATTGCATTGTTAATATTCATAATTATTCAATGAACTGATGGTTATGAAGACATAGTTAATTCCTAAGTGTCACTTACAAAGATCGCATCAGGAATGAAGAGATTAGAAACATGATCAATACAGCTATTCGACCCCACAATGACCTGCTAACCACTGTAAAAAATGTAAACACAAACTCTATGGCCATATCACAAGGTCCTCAAAGACCTTCCTTCGGGGAACAGTACCAGGAAGAAGATGAAGAGGAAGTCAGATAAAGTGATAGGAAGACATCATCAAAGAATTGACAGGCCTGTCAGAGAAGGAACTTCTATCAAAGCAAAGGAAAGAGAGGAATGGAGAAAGAGTGTTGACAGATCTTGTGTTGTGCCCCAACGATCCAACAGATTAAGGGATAGGAGAAGGTGAAGGTGAAGCTAGGTGTGAACCTGGCCTAACTGGTGTTATTGTAATTATCCACTTGATCTTATTATTTTATAAAGTGCCTATCTCTCGTTTAAAGGCTCAACAAATAAAATTTTTCCCTTTAGTAAGGTGATGCTAGCGTCGCGTCCGCATCATAGTACAAGCCTGCAATATGAAACACTGCTTATTAATTGCTGCTTTAAATTAATTTCCACTTGTAAGCATACTAAATAGATGTTTTATCTTTAAAAATAAAAATATACATTTTTCTTGTAAATAGGTAGTTTAAATACCGAGAATGCATAACTTATTAATACAATTTTAGAAAAAAAAATTAACAAAAAATCTAAAGCCGTTTGTATAAATATGTTTTAAAATATGATAAATAGTCACCTCCCTTACTAAATAGTTTCCCATGTTTGTTACTATTAATAGTGAATAGCTATAAAAACTGCTTAGATATTCGATTTTTAAAATTAAATTTTTCTCTTTCAGAGAAAAAAGTAGCTGTTGCTTCAGAACTTTTAATGGTTTAAAATATGTCGGATTTTCAGTATCTTTTCTAGTTTACGAGTTCTAAACGGGCGGACGGACAGACCACACAAAACTAATAGCGTCTATTCCTCTTTCGGGGGGCCGCTAAAAACCAATGAGTTAATCCTGTAGTGGTAATTAATTAATTTGGTTTCTTATAGAAAATGGGGAGATAAATATGGTAGTATTGAGAGATATGGCAAAGATTGAACTGTTCTGTCACATCACATCTTTCATTGGTTGTTTTTAAAAGTATTTTCCATATTCTGCTTGTTATATCTTTATATCTTTCATATATTTACATATTTTTCTCCTGCCTACTACAATTTGCTTACAGCGGCATTAACGCAGGTGTATTTCCCATGCAAGAGCCTCTGGAAAACTCTTTAATGTATCAAGGTTGAGGGCAAAACCCAAAGTTAGTAAGATACTTATCAGGGAACTCCAGTATGCTGATGGTGCAGCTCTTGTGGCTGACTCTGATAGTAAGCTTCAGTCCCTGGTTGGCAACTTATCTGCTGCTTGCCAGAAGTTTCGCTTAAATATTCGTCAAGGCAAGACTAAAACGCTAGTTCAGAACAGAAGTACTGCACCTCACGTAACCATTAATGGCCAGTCACTGGAAATTGTTGACCATTTTTGCTATCTTGGCTCCATCATATTCAACAATGTTCTACTGGATAAAGACTTTAAACAACATGATAGCCAAGGCAATGGGCACCATGTTAGGGCTGCAGAAAAGTGTGTGGGCCAATACCTTGCTGAATACCTAAAACCTTATTTCATTAAAAAAAAAAAGCTTATAAAGCTTATCTAAAGAAGAAAAACTCTTTCCTTAAGAATATATCTATCAATAATGTACAAGCTATTTCCCTTGTTAGATATCAAATAAAATAATTAATTACCAATAATAAATTGACGAATTAAGTATTTTTGTTTATGGATTTATGTTTTGTTAGGTACAATAAATAATTGTTTAAAATATCAACTTGATCGGAGAATTATTTATGGGGTCTAAACCAAACAATTTTAGCCATGTATGTGAATACTGAAGTATAAGCTTCCGTTGTTGTGTAATGTCAATACTTAGACTGTAATGTCAATACTTAGATATACTGTGTAATGTCACTGCATAGACTGCGTGATGTCAATACTCAGACTGTGAGATATTGCTGCATGGACTGTGTGATGTCAATACTTAGACTGTGTGATGTCAATACTTAGACTGTGTGATGTCAATGCATAGAATGTGTGATGTCAATACCTAGACTTGGTGATGTCAATTAGTAGACTGTGTGATGTCAATACATATACTGTATGATGTTAATACTTAGACTGTGTGATGTCAATAGGTAGACTGTGTCATGTCAATACTTAGACTGTGTGATGTCATTGCATAGACTGTGTGATGTAAATACTTAGACTGCGTGATGTCACTGCATAGACTGTGTGATGTCACTACATGGACTGTGTGATGATAATACTTCGACTGTGTGATGTCAATAGTTAGAATGTGTGATAACAATACTTTGACTGTGATGTCACTACTTTGACAGTGTGATTTCAATACTTAGACTTAGTGTAGTGTCATGGTTAGACTGAGTGATGTCACTGCATAGACTGTGTAATGTTAATACTTAGGCTGTGTGTTGTCGATATTTTTGACTGTATGATGTCAATACTTAGACTGTGTGATCTCATTGCATAGACTGTGCGTTGTCAATACGTAGACTGTGTGATGTCACTGCATAGACTGTGTGATGTCAATACGTAGACTGTGTGATGTCAATACGTAGACTGTGTGATGTCACTGCATAGACTGTGTGATGTCAATACGTAGACTGTGTGATGTCACTGCATAGACTGTGTGATGTCAATACGTAGACTGTGTAATGTCACTGCATAGACTGCGTGATGTCAATACTCAGACTGTGAGATATTGCTGCATGGACTGTGTGATGTCAATACTTAGACTGTGTGATGTCAATGCATAGAATGTGTGATGTCAATACCTAGACTTGGTGATGTCAATTAGTAGACTGTGTGATGTCAATACATATACTGTATGATGTTAATACTTAGACTGTGTGATGTCAATAGGTAGACTGTGTCATGTCAATACTTAGACTGTGTGATGTCATTGCATAGACTGTGTGATGTAAATACTTAGACTGCGTGATGTCACTGCATAGACTGTGTGATGTCACTACATGGACTGTGTGATGATAATACTTCGACTGTGTGATGTCAATAGTTAGAATGTGTGATAACAATACTTTGACTGTGATGTCACTACTTTGACAGTGTGATTTCAATACTTAGACTTAGTGTAGTGTCATGGTTAGACTGAGTGATGTCACTGCATAGACTGTGTAATGTTAATACTTAGGCTGTGTGTTGTCGATATTTTTGACTGTATGATGTCAATACTTAGACTGTGTGATCTCATTGCATAGACTGTGCGTTGTCAATACGTAGACTGTGTGATGTCACTGCATAGACTGTGTGATGTCAATACGTAGACTGTGTGATGTCAATACATATATATATACTGTGTAATGTCACTGCATAGACTGTGTGATGTCAATACTTAGAGTGTGTGATGTCATTGCATAGACTGTGTGATGTCAATACATATATATATATACTGTGTAATGTCACCGCATAGACTGTATGATGTCAATACTTAGACTGTGTGATGTCACTGCATAGACTGTGTGATGACAATACGTAGACTGTGTGATGTCAATACATATATATATATACTGTGTAATGTCACTGCATAGACTGTGTGATGTCAATACGTAGACTGTGTGATGTCAATACATATATATATATACTGTGTAATGTCACTGCATAGACTGTGTGATGTCAATACGTAGATTGTGTGATGTCAATACATATATATATATACTGTGTAATGTCACTGCATAGACCGTGTGATGTCAATACTTAGACTGAGTTATGTCAATACTTAGAGTGTGTGATGTCATTGCATAGACTGTGTGATGTCAATACTTAGACTGCGTGATGTCACAGCATAGACTGTGTAATGTCAATACATATATATATATATATATATATATATATATATATATATATACTGTGTAATGTCACTGCATACACTGTGTGATGTCAATACTTAGACTGTGTGATGTCACTGCATAGACTGTGTGATGTCAATACGTAGACTGTGTGATGTCACTGCATAGACTGTGTGATGTCAATACGTAGACTGTGTGATGTCACTGCATAGACTGTGTAATGTCAATACTTAGACTGCGTGATGTCAATACTTAGAGTGTGTGATGTCACTGCATAGACTGTGTAATGTCAATACTTAGACTGCGTGATGTCAATACTTAGACTGCGTGATGTCACTGCATAGACTGTATAATGTCATTACTTAGACTACGTGATGTCAATACTTAGACTGCGTGATGTCACTGCATAGACTGTGTAATGTCAATATATATATATATATATATATACTGTGTAATGTCACTGCATAGACTGTGTGATGTCAATACTTAGACTGTGTGATGTCAATACTTAGAGTGTGTGATGTCATTGCATAGACTGTGTGATGTCAATACATATATATATATACTGTGTGATGTCAATACATATATATATATACTGTATAATGTCAATGCATAGACTGTGTGATGTCAATACGTAGACTGTGTGATGTCAATACATATATATATATATACTGTATAATGTCAATGCATAGACTGTGTGATGTCAATACGTAGACTGTGTGATGTCAATACATATATATATATATATACTGTGTAATGTCACTGCATAGACTTTGTGATGTCAATACATATATATATATATACTGTGTAATGTCACTGCATAGACTGTGTGATGTCAATACTTAGACTGTGTGATGTCAATACTTAGAGTGTGTGATGTCATTGCATAGACTGTGTGATGTCAATACATATATATATTTACTGTGTAATTTCACTGCATAGACTGTGTGATGTCAATACGTAGACAGTGTGATGTCACTGCATAGACTGTGTAATGTCAATACTTAGACTGCGTGATGTCAATACTTAGAGTGTGTGATGTCACTGCATAAACTGTGTGATGTCAATACTTAGACTGTGTGATGTCAATACTTAGAGTGTGTGATGTCATTGCATAGACTGTGTGATGTCAATACATATATATATTTACTGTGTAATGTCACTGCATAGACTGTGTGATGTCAATACGTAGACTGTGTGATGTCACTGCATAGACTGTCTAATGTCAATACTTAGACTGCGTGATGTCAATACTTAGAGTGTGTGATGTCACTGCATAGACTGTGTAATGTCAATACTTAGACTGCATGATGTCAATACTTAGACTGCGTGATGTCACTGCATAGACTGTGTAATGTCAATACTTAGACTGCGTGATGTCAATACTTAGACTGCGTGATGTCACTGCATAGACTGTATAATGTCATTACTTAGACTACGTGATGTCAATACTTAGACTGCGTGATGTCACTGCATAGACTGTGTAATGTCAATATATATATATATATATATATATATATATATATATATATATATATATATATACTGTGTAATGTCACTGCATAGACTGTGTGATGTCAATACTTAGACTGTGTGATGTCAATACTTAGAGTGTGTGATGTCATTGCATAGACTGTGTGATGTCAATACATATATATATATATATACTTTGTAATGTCACTGCATAGACTGTATGATGTCAATACTTAGACTGTGTGATGTCACTGCATAGACTGTGAGATGTCAATACGTAGACTGTGTAATGTCAATACATATATATTCATATACTGTGTAATGTCACTGCATAGACTGTGTGATGTCAATACGTAGACTGTGTGATGTCAATACTTATATATATATACTGTGTAATGTCACTGCATAGACTGTGTGATGTCAATACGTAGATTGTGTGATGTCAATACATATATATATATACTGTGTAATGTCACTGTATAGACTGTGTGATGTCAATACTTAGACAGCGTGATGTCAATACTTAGAGTGAGTGATGTCAATACTTAGAGTGTGTGATGTCAATACTTAGACTGTGTGATGTCAATACTTAGACAGCGTGATGTCAATACTTAGAGTGTGTGATGTCAATACTTAGACTGCGTGATGTCAATACTTAGAGTGTGTGATGTCAATACTTAGAGTGTGTGATGTCAATACTTAGACTGCGTGATGTCAATACTTAGACTGCGTGATGTCAATACTTAGACTGCGTGATGTCAATACTTAGAGTGTGTGATGTCAATACTTAGACTGCGTGATGTCAATACTTAGAGTGTGTGATGTCAATACTTAGCCTGCGTGATATTTTTTTATATGTACATTTTTATTAGTAACTTATTTGACTAAGGCCATTAGAGACAATTTAAAGACAGTATTTATTAAATTAGTACATATTCGACCATTACCCTCGGCTAAGAGTGCAAAGAAACTACCTTACGGTAGGCTCTACTATTTCAGCTATTCTTTAAAACATGTATTTATGTCGAATTGTTTTCTATTGTCATCCGTAGAGATGTCTCGCCTTTACAGAGACGTCAAGTGTTTATGAAGCCAACTGAAACGTTCAACGACATCTGGACGCAAGAAACTAGATGGTCACAAAACGATCAACAGTGCTACCCCTAAGTGCTTTGAACAGACTTAGGAGACTTTCAATGAGGAACATCTCAGCCAGATACCTGTGCACATTTCACTACACAAATAGGCCGTTATAATTATGTATTAATTGTCAAAATAATACTTAGGTTAATGGTCATATTTTATGAGTCTCAGCAACAGAAGATTTGCTACAAGTCAATCTGTAAATGTGTTCAAACAAGTCGATTTTAATCAGCGATCTTATATACATTTCAGTATTGATTTCTAAAAGAGTCGTTGTACCTTTATAATCGAATGTTTTCTTTTGCTTCTAAGTAGTGAGTAGTATATGTTTTATTTTTGTGTGTGTTAAGCTACTATGTTCTGTAAAAGGGAAGCTTTACTTTCATAATTTATTTACATGTATTAGCTTATTGTAAACAATTAAGTTGTTTGGGTTTTTATGGGTTTTTGTTTTTTTCTTATCTGTCTATATCTGGATATGCGTGGTATAGTTGACTTTGTCTTTATAAAGAACGGCTATTTGGAAGTTGGAAACCAGTCGTTTGCTTATCTAGATGACCCTCAAGTACAAGACGCAAGGAACGTCTTTGTCGGCTTCTGCATCGGCTACATTCCTGTCATCCTCTTGTGCAGCATTCTTGTCTTTGGGGGTGTCGTCCTCTACCCAGGGTTTCACAGCACAAACGACTATCTCCTAATGAGCATGTCTGTGGCGGACTTTCTGATGGGGGTCTTTTGTTTGCCGATGAATATTCTGAGCAATCTCCGTAGCACGCAAGGCATGATACTTTCCAACAAGTACGCCTGCTTGGCGTGGTTCTCATCCATCATCCTGGCAGGGGCGGGCTCCCTCCACACGTTGCTGCTCATTGCCTTGGATCGTTACATCGCCATTATGTTTCCGCTTCGCTACCACGAAATCGTCACGTTCAAGAGAGCCACCAGGACGATCTCGTTGATGTGGCTGTACGTGGGCATCATGGCCTTCATCCCGATGCTGGGCTGGCACACATACATGCCAGAGGTCAGTGTGCTGACGGCGCGATGCAACTTTTACACCGCCCTGCCCTTCACCTACGTAGTATGGTCGTCTATCGCCACCGTGTCAGTGACCGTTGGAGTCTCAGCCATTCTGTATGTTCAGATCATCGGCGTGGCCTTAAGGCAGGTGCACCAGTTCAGAAAGCAAATGATGATGCTCTCACCCTATCAAATATGTAAGTTCGAGAGCCGAGTGAGATCGGTCAAGGTCACTTCTTTCCTAATGCTAGTCCATATGCTTCTGTGGTTACCCTATCTCCTGTTTGCGCCTTTAAAATACTACGGCGTCGTCTCCCCAAAGAATATGGAGATCATTCAGCTGGCAGTACAAACTGTGAACTTTGCCAATTCCCTTGTCAACCTGCCCGTGTACTTCCTGGGCAGGCAAGAGTACCAAGCAGTGTTTAAATTAATGCTGACCACAAGTCCCTTGCGCTGGGAATCGGCGTTAAGGAATCTTTACAGAACTGTCAACTCGGGAATGTATTCCAAGGAGACTGCGCTAACCTCAGAACGACACACTGTACATTTTGAGACCGATCCTCATTCCAGGTCTACATTATCAAGCAACGTTGACTATCAAACAGAGCTTGACCTCTTTAGGTTCTCTTTTGATAGATCTACATCGGTGGACTCCAGTTGGAAGAGGAGCTCGCAGATAACTGAGTCGGATTACATCTCCAAGAAGTTTGCCGAGTCAGAAGAGCTTCGGAAGCAATCTCTTTATTCAGCTGCCTCTAAAGGAGTACAACCGGAAGGAAGTTCCGTCATGCTTGGGGATCTTACCAATGACTACCTTTTAATCAAATTATTTATGGACAGGGAACTAGCTTTGAACCAAAGAGTTAAAGATACGGACGAGGACAACGACTACATAAAATTCTATCAGCACATTTCTAATGTGGGCAGCAGTGTAGATGAGAGCATTCCTTTTTACGAATTACTTAAGCAGAGTATGGCCACCGTTGAGTCAGATAATGCCAATACCGGAGTGAATGCTGCTCAAGGCAACAGAACAACCTATCTGAAAAAAATTGCAGACCGTAGTGAGATGAATAGGAAATCTTTGTTTTCAGACATGTTCGAGAAGCAAAAGAAAGAGATAGAGCTTCAAAACTCTGGGAAGTACCAAAGACTTTCCTTGAATAATATGAAAGGAAAGGATAGACCTCCCTTCGTTGAGCGGCAAGGGAAAAATCAAGGTGTGGATAACAAAAATGCAGCTTACAACAATGTTGAAACTACAGGCTTAAAAAATGGTGCGGAAAAAAGTTCGTCCAGTAAAGAGAGCGCAGGCTCCAGCATAGAATCTTCAAAAGATCCACTAAGAAATTTCATTCCAAGTGTAAAGTAAAGATTCTTCCATTCAATCAACGTGAAGAGCACGGACTAGCCAAATACACATTTTCTTCCAGTCAACAACAAATACAACGGAAAAACAAATATCTAAGACTACGACTTTACAAATGAACAATAAAATGAAAGTTATCGCCCATGCACATTTTTTTAGACTTATGGGTCGAGAAAATGTCTGGAAGACTGCAACTTATGGATATCCTTCTACCTCCGACCTCTAGTGATCAAAGTTGAAATGTCCAACCATCGAATGGAGGGAATGGCTTAAGTAGATGGTGAAGTGTAATATGTAATGAGTACACTGAATAGACTTTCTGCTGGGACGAAGAGGAACACTTTCATAGGACGGAATAGGGTGATCTGGGAACATCAGTTTGTTAATAAAGAATGGTGCTGATAAGACAAATGGATTGTCGATAGGACCAGTTGTATGTGGCTCAAGACTTAGGTCCTGGTGTTGGTGGGGTGTGGACATTTTTATGTGACTACAAACAAAATATTAAATCAATGGTAATTACAATTTTCAGTTTTTTTCTTTTTATTAAATCTCACTCTTTCTTTTTCTGTTTCCCTAGCTCTTGCTTTCTTTGTATTTCTTTCTTTGTTTTAATCCCTCTCAATTATTATTTCTTTCTTTTTTTTTCTTCCACTTTCTCTCTCTCTCTCACTCTCTCTTGCTTATTTTTGTATTTTCTTCTTAATGTTTTGACTTCTCTTTCTCTCTTTCTGTGCAATAGTTCTTTCTTGGTCTCTTGTTTTTTGTATTTCATTTAAATGTTTTTATCTTTCTCTCTCTCTTCCTTTCTCTCTCTCTCTTCCTTTCTCTCTCTCTTCCTTTCTCTCTCTCTCTTCCTTTCTCTCTCTCTCTTCCTTTCTCTCTCTCTTCCTTTCTCTCTCTCTCTTCCTTTCTCTCTCTCTTCCTTTCTCTCTCTCTCTTCCTTTCTCTCTCTCTTCCTTTCTCTCTCTCTCTTCCTTTCTCTCTCTCTTCCTTTCTCTCTCTCTTCCTTTCTCTCTCTCCATCTCAGCCTCCCTATGCCTCGCTCGTCTTATTTGTGTCTCTCTTAGAGCCTTTCTGTCCATCTCAGCCTCCCTATGCCTCGCTCGTCTTATTTGTGTCTCTCTTAGAGCCTTTCTGTCCATCTCAGCCTCCCTATGCCTCGCTCGTATTATTTGTGTCTCTCTTAGAGCCTTTCTGTCCATCTCAGCCTCCCTATGCCTCGCTCGTCTTATTTGTGTCTCTCTTAGAGCCTTTCTGTCCATCTCAGCCTCCCTATGCCTCGCTCGTCTTATTTGTGTCTCTCTTAGAGCCTTTCTGTCCATCTCAGCCTCCCTATGCCTCGCTCGTCTTATTTGTGTCTCTCTTAGAGCCTTTCTGTCCATCTCAGCCTCCCTATGCCTCGCTCGTATTATTTGTGTCTCTCTTAGAGCCTTTCTGTCCATCTCAGCCTCCCTATGCCTCGCTCGTCTTATTTGTGTCTCTCTTAGAGCCTTTCTGTCCATCTCAGCCTCCCTATGCCTCGCTCGTCTTATTTGTGTCTCTCTTAGAGCCTTTCTGTCCATCTCAGCCTCCCTATGCCTCGCTCGTATTATTTGTGTCTCTCTTAGAGCCTTTCTGTCCATCTCAGCCTCCCTATGCCTCGCTCGTATTATTTGTGTCTCTCTTAGAGCCTTTCTGTCCATCTCAGCCTCCCTATGTCTCGCTCGTCTTATTTGTGTCTCTCTCAGCCTTTCTGTCCATCTCAGCCTCCCTCTGTCCCTCTTAGCTTCTCTATGACTCTCTCAGCCTCTCTATGACTCTCTCAGCCTCTCTATGACTCTCTCAGCCTCTCTGTCTCTCTCAGCTTCTCTATGACTCTCTCAGCCTCTCTGTCTCTCTCAGCTTCTCGATGCCTCTCTCAGCTTCTCTATGACTCTCTCAGCTTCTCTATGACTCTCTCAGCCTCTCTATGACTCTCTCAGCCTCTGTCTCTCTCAGCCTCTCTATGACTCTCTCAGCCTCTCTGTCTCTCTCAGCTTCTCTATGACTCTCTCAGCTTCTCTATGACTCTCTCAGCCTCTCTATGACTCTCTCAGCCTCTGTCTCTCTCAGCCTCTCTATGACTCTCTCAGCCTCTCTGTCTCTCTCAGCTTCTCTATGACTCTCTCAGCCTCTGTCTCTCTCAGCCTCTCTATGACTCTCTCATCCTTTCTATATCTTTCAGCCTCTGTTCCTCCCAGGCTCTCTCTCTCGCTTTTCTCTTTCTTTTCACTTCTCTCTCTTTCCTAGAACTGTCATTACGTTCTAACCAGGTGTATCAGAGACGCACATAAGCGAGTTATAGGCACACTATGCCAGGTAGACTTGAATGCACATTTAAAATCTTTTGCGCACCTCATACAAGATCTCTTTTTTTCTTTGGTTTCGGAAATACCCGATGTTACCGTTGAAATGACGGGATGTGAATGAATCAATGGATGTTTACAAGAGAGGACAACTTGAAATGTTTAGTACCTAGATCTAGATCTTATCCGGGGGTATACACATACCATCAGAGATGAATTTCTATCAGTAATGACACTGTTACATTGATTTACATCTAGTCAGTAAATGAAAACTAATTAAAGACATTTGATAATCGACCAAATGAAATTAGCATTAAATACGTGAGTTCAAGTTAGGGTGTCATGTGACATCAGACATCAGACATGCGCTTCAGATTGTAGGCGCAATAGTCCTGAGTTCGAATCTCCCCCTGTCTATAGTTTTGATTCCAAGCTGTACGTGCTCTGATTTCATCTCAGTCGCGGACATATGAGTTAAGGAACTGCCTACAGTGTTTTGGACTTTAGTGGCACTGCAAACACAATTCAGCTCACCCACAGCTCAGCTCAAGGTAAATCTTAAACAAAAACTTATAGATCTAGTCTCCATTGGGATTCAAACTCAAACCTTCTCAGCGGTATATCGCGTAAAATTTGTGCAGGTATGAAATCTAGATAAAAAGGTCTGAAGAGTATCTGTCATTTCATTTTTCATCAAGAATTAAATACAAGAGTCTAGAAGTAAAAGTAAGTTTCCATTTCAGACCTTGTGGTGATCTGTTTCTGTGGCCTACGGTAAACGAAGGAGTCATATGGCCAGCACAACGACCAGCCACCAGCTTATTAGAGCTGTGTGGTCTCAGGTCTCAGAGGTGCCCAAAGATCTCGAAATTAAAAATCCCAGTCTTTACCAGGATTCGAACCCGGGACCCCCTGTTCGGAAGCCAAGCGCTTTACATCTCAGCCACTGTGCCTCCAAGAGTCAATAAGATATGGCAAAACTTATAACATGATAAGTGTAATAATACTAATTAGTTTTTATGAACTAGAAATTTTTTAGGGGAAAATAAATTTTCGCATCTTTATAAACTGCATTTTTTTCTCCGTGTTTTACTATTTAGATTATGGTCTCTGAATTCGCCTAGCTATAAGGGTGAAGGAGGGAGGGGCACAAATATCCTGGAAAAGAGAAAAGACAGAAGTTTATTGTACTAACTATATGATGCACTTGCGGTGGATAAGTGGTTAAGCGTTTTGCTTCTGAACCTAGGGTCCTGGCCTCGAATCTCGTACAAGACTGGGATTCTGAATTTTGGGGATTTTTTTTCGGGCGCCCATGAGTCCACCCAACTCTAATGGGTTCATGAACTTATTTGAGGAAAGTAAAGGCTGTTGGTCTTTGTGCTGACCACATCATACCCTCGTTAAACTTTAGCCAAAGAATCAGATGATCTTAACATAATCTGGCCTTATTGATTTAGCTTTCTCAATGCGCTATGATCCTGTCACTTGTCTGGACCAGTTGGAAAAAAAAGGGGGAGGGGAAAGAAACGAATATCTGGGTGAATGTTAACGTGATCGCTTTCTAAATTCATTTTTAAAAATTTGTTCATTAAGGGCTCAAGTTTTCTAAAGGGGACTAATTCAAATTATGCCACCACGTCTAACAAGAACGATCACTTTCCCTTGTTCGATACCAAACAAAATAAATAAAAACTTCTTCGTTTGTTTTTTTTTTTTTAGTAATTTTTAAAATTTTGCTTGATTTTCTGCGTAGTTCATGCTTTTTCGACTGATTGAAAATGGATCATTGTGTAAAAATATTATTTCGGACTTGGGAGAGATAGCACCCTTACACCCCCTTTTTTTTCATAGCTACGCCCATAAGTACATAAACTGATTAGTCTACAGTATCAGTCCGTGTTTTTAACAACTCAGTGTGCAGGAGTTCATAATACATTTTGTTTTTCTTTCAGCTCTTCTATTTTACATTGTCAGATTGTCAGAAATTTTCTTTAAAAATCTGGACATCGCCATCGACAAATAAGAGAATAGGATTTTGAGAGCCAGCATACTCCCCGGTTAGTGGACAGATCAGAAAGCAGGACACGCTATGGACGCTTTTGAATACGAAGACATATCTGAGCTCTCATACAACATGTCCAGGGAGTACATGGAGGCTGACTCCATCATCGTGGCCCACAAGACGGTGGCGGTCTTCGCCATGCTGATGATTCCTGTGGTGCTTTTTTCTAATGCAATGGTGCTCTTTTCTTTGGTGGCGTCCCCGAGCCTGTACCCAGGAGGGAGGCTTATGCTGCTGTATTTGACTCTTATAAACTTGCTCATCGGAGCGATCAGCTTGCCCCTCTTCGCCCTGAGGCAGGTGCCCAAAGTGCGTGTGAGGTATTTTACCAGCCGCGTGGCGTGTCTGCTTCTGCTAACTTCTATGGGGCTCCCTGGGGCCGGGACCTTGTATATGTACACACTGATCGCGCTGGACCGGTTTCTGGATGCCCAGTGGCCCGTGAAATACAGTCAGATAGTGAACGATGTCAAGTCCATCAAAGTGACCAATTTCCTGTGGACGTATTTGGTCAGTCTCTGCGTTTTTATAATTTCCGCATGGGGCGCACACGAGCCCACCCACGACCCCAAGCTTCTCCCCTGCAAGTACAACTCGACGCTGACCTCCAACTTCCTCATGGGCGTTTCTTCCTCTATCTTCTCCTTCCTGGTAGCGGTGACCATTGTCGTGAACTTGGCCTTGACCTTAAGGACGCTGTTGGAAGTCAGGAGCTACTCTGAGGAAAAGTCCACCAACTTGACCCGGCACAAGAACAGACTGCTGGACTACCTTCTGGACTCGACTAAAGTGACCAATATTCTTCTCATCATCTTCTTCTTTCTCTGGTCTCCGTCGGCCCTCGTCACTCCCCTGATCAAAAGCCAGGCCCTTTCGGAGCAGCAGATAGAGGTCTACAAGGTCACCACTCAACTTCTCCGGTTGTCCAACGCAGCCTTTCACGCCCCTGCGCACGCCATAGGCCGAAAGAAGCTGAGACAACTCTACCTGCTCATGCTGACCACTCCGCCGTGGCACTGGAACGACGAAATGGCCAACTTTCACAGGCAAGTGTGTTCCTCCATAGACGGTCACGTCAGGTTCTCTTTAAAGGTCACGACCATTGACATCACCCCTGCAACATGTAGCCCTAAATACTCGGTCAGCAGTGTATGATCCGACCTCCTGATTCACACCCCCCCCCCCCATTTCTATATTGTTGGTTGCATTGCTAAATCCATGATTTCGCGTCTTCTTAGAAGGTACGACGCCATTGCAAGCAAGACATATCAAAATATGACTTTTTAAAAAGCCAAATATTCTCTAGGTAGATCAAAGACCTGGTCAGATTTGCTAGTTATTACTGAAATAACACGATTTTTTTTTAATCACCAAGGAGTTTCAATGTATTCCCGGACTTTTCTGTTAGTACAAAGTCTGCGTTTTATATTGTTAATAAATCGATGCTTCGGTTTGTATTCTTTAGTGTGCGTTTGTTATTCGAAGTTACCTTTTTAATGATACAATTTTACTTTGGGTAAGCGTAGCCTTTCAGGAACTTGACAGGCAGAATGTATTGGAAACTCTGCTCATCAAAAGGAGGTGGCGGAGTAGGGTGGACGCGACATTAATTATAGGCTCATGTTTATGTATTAGTGTTAAATGTTAATATTTTACTTTATCGTATTTGCATAATTCAAGTTTGTTTTATTCCAACTTGTCTTCCCTTTGTTGCTCTTTCTAATTTTTATAGTGAATTTTTCTATTTGAATCGGTTTTTTTTAATGTTTATTTTTTTTAGATTTGTCTTTGATATCTACGACCTATTAGTACCAACGTCCTTCAACTTTGTAGACGCAGAACTCAATCTACCTGAAAGTTCACATACACACACACACTCACGTTACCTGTCCGGCTGACTTCAATGTCACTTCATTGTGAATAGACCTTGTTTTTAATGATTTAACTGTTAGAATTTAGCTCTTGTAAAAGAGAGTAATCCTTGAAGGATTACTGGCACGACATGGCCTAAATTGTGCCGATGTGCCAAAAACTCAATCACTCAATGTGACAATATACTTACTTTTGTTCTTGCTATTGCAAAGTATAATAGTTTGTTGTTGTTTGTTTTTGTTTTGGGTCCAGGACATTATTTGTGTTCAAACTCATAGATCTTTTCTTTCACACTTTTTCCGGTTTTAAAAGGTTGAAAATATTAAAAGTAAACCAAAAAATATTACAAAATCCTATTTGTATACTAGCATTTGTTTTTGTTAAAAGATAGCAGGGTCTTTCACTTAAAGTATGTTAACAGATTCTAGTTTAATTCACAACATTTACTATTTATATCACATGCCAACTCTATTTTGTGTTTATTATTTATATAAACGTAAGTTTTCCCTTTCAGACTTTGCCATTTATGGGGCAGATGATGAAAAGGTCATTTGTTTGAGTTAACGAGGGTGTCATGTGGCCAGCACAACGACCAACCGCCTTCACTTCTCCACAAAATTGTCAGGTATTCATTAGAGCTGGGTGGACTCAGCGGGGCCTTAAAGATACCGAAATAAAAAAATAATCCACGATTTGAATCGACGGACCCATCGATTAGGAAGCCAAACACTTTACCACTCATATACCGCGGCTCCATCTTATTATTAGCTATCTTAATTCTATTCCATTTATATCAAACAAATCAAACAATGTTTCTGGATAATTCAAAAGTTTAATACACTCATTGTAAAATATATATATATATATATAAATAAAACAAAGTAATAGTTAGTTAAAAATATGTTATTATTATTATTAGTTATGCATTACCACCGTTCTTAACTGTGTTTAAAGAAAGGCTTATACAAGACATTAAATAATATTATAAGTTATTAGGAAAGTTGGCTTTCGTAAGTTGGGTCCAGATGTCATTTGACCAGTACCGATGTCATGTGACCACTCAGTAGCCTGTATTAGGCTCACATGTTCTGGCACAAGCGTGCTGGCTCTGGAAGATGTTTCTCTGGGGTGTGTAGCTGTCCACACATCTACTCAAGACGCTGACCTTCTTGCAGGAGTTTGACCTGTGGTCATATGTCCAGGCGTACACATTGTAGGTGGCGTCGTAACTGTTGGCGATGCAGGAAGCGTCGATGTAGCCACAGTTGTCTGGACAAAATGAGATTTAGATAATATTCAACATTATGGAAAATATCTTATAAATTAAAGACGTTCCTTCTTTAGAGAAGATAATTACGTCGTCACGTAATGTGTCAGTCTAGTCATGCATGTTAATTAGGCACTTAAACTTTGCTTAGTCATAGGTTTTTCCTGATTCAAGCAACCCGTTCCATACTCTAATAGCACCAGAGAATAAGAAGCACCTGAACGAATTTGTTCTAGCATATGTGATAAGGAATATATTTTAGTTTTGTTTCATCAACTATAAAACCGAACATCTTCCTTTGTCCTGATTTTAGTCAAAATTCTCAAATCGTTTCCAAATCCCAGATTCTCCTAAGAAAAGAAGCCGCAGTTAGCTAGCAGACAGACCACACCGTTAAGCCAATATTTCACTGGTGTGTTTTATCAAAGTATTTGTACTTACGATGGCCTGGGAAGTTGTACTGATTGCAGTTGCAGTCTGCAACTTGGTAACCTCTGGAGTCTCGTTTGTAGGCGTCGTTGCATCTGCCGTAGCAGTAGGTGTGGTCTCTGGATACATAAGACAAAGTTACATTTAGTTTCGTATTTTATCTTCCAAATACAATGAATATTAAAGAGAATAATAATAACAATCTTTATTATCCAAGAGGGTATTTGCCTTACAATTTGTACATTAACAAAACAAAATACATTTTAACTATAGTAACAAAATATACGTTCACTTTAGTCTCACTCAAATATTACATGTGAAATGTTGACATCAGATAGATACATTCTATTTAATCAGTTGATGGCCAGGGGAATAAAGAAGTTTTTGTGTCTGCTTTTGTAAACCTTATCTCGTATCTAAAAATGGCCAGCACCTCTACCAACAAAGCGAAAGCCACCTTGACCTGTATTATATGTGGACGGGAGTGTCTGCAAAATAGGGCTCAACAGTCATGTGAAAAAGTGTTCGAGATGAACCAAAGTATATATATATATATATATATATATATATATATATAGCTCGTATCTTCTATGTGAGGATAAAATTTAGAAATTCTGGCCAAGAGGATGCTACTTTAAATGTACCCGTCTTTAGACTTTTCTACATGGAACAGAACCAGGGTACAGATGGAGAGACAGACAGAAACAGTGATGAGAGAACAGTATTAAGGAATAGAAGGATATGTCTATGAAAGAGATTCTAATGCTGGCAAAAGACAGAGAGGAATGAAGAAAGACGGTCGACAGATCATGTGTGGTGCCACTACGGTCTATCAGACTAAGGGAGAGGGGAAGCTGAAGGTGATTATGAGCAGTAAGTAAAAATACACCCCAAACATATTGGATCAATCAACTCAGGATTCCTTAAAGCCCCTAAATGTGAAATCAGACACAGAAATCAAGCAGAAAAACTCACCTTGGGTTTCCACGTCCGTCATCACCGCGACCCTGAAAAAAAAAGCTATTTAAATCTGAAAGTATAAGGAGATAGCTTGTTACAAGAACATTATAGCTTGCAAAGACCTTCCTACAGGGAACAGTACAGTGCGAGCCATGTTTTAGGTATTCCTTATGGGTCTTACATAGAGTCTAGATCTATAGCACTAAATGTAAGGTTTTAGTCATTGACAAGTTCTTACCCTTTGTTGAAATGATGGTGCGACTGAAAGAAAAGAAAATATTTGTGAACAATTACAACAAAATTGAAGCTAAAAATATGATCACAACACTATTTATAATACATAAACATGAGGCAAATGTACAAGTAAATATAAGTAAATACATGTATAGATATTTTTGTTAAATACAGTTCAACTTACCCAACACTAAAAGAAAAGCCAGACATGCCAAACAGTTCATTTTGATCTGATCAAGAAGAAAATATTTGTAAGCTGAGTAAATCAAACAAAAGTCTAAATAGTTAAAGTTCAAATGATTAAAAAAAAAAGATACACACTTTTGCTTGAAAATAAATAGAACTAGAATTCAACCTAAATACTGCATTACGGTGTACATAGAAGGATTTCAACTTAAAATAAGATAAGATAATTTTATTGATCCAATCAAATGGAAATTTAGTTTGACTACAATTGACAACATCAGCGTAACTAATGTACAATAGCAGTATAGATGAAAAATTCGAGCATCATTCACACACGAAACACATACACATTCACAACCAGCGCTTTATGAGTTTGACTTCTATGTACTTCTCGATGATGACAGCTGATTTTGTAACACTCTGACCAAAAGTGGGATAAAGAAGTTTTTAAATCTTTCTGTTTTAGTCCTAATGGAAAGGAGACGATCACTTCGTTCAGATCTTATGTAACAGTGGTTTAATGGGGGCAGGTTGTCTTTAAGAATCGAGAATTTCGAGGATATTTAGCTAAAACTTGAGCTAAACACAGAAAAACTTTTGTCACAACGATTATTGCTATCTCTCTATCAGCTTTGTCTGCCTCAATGTGACAGAATATATAGGTCATAGGTGGCTCTACGTAGCTATACAATTTAAAATGTAGCACCTTTCCTTATTTAGACTCAACAACGTCTTGCAATAGTCCAGCCGAGACCATTCCTTATAGAAGGCCAGAACACTGACCTGCAACGTCACAACCTGTGGGCAGTTTCCACGTCACAGGTCTGTACGACGTGGCAACGAGCTATTGTTCTTAACTGCCCACAGGTTGTAATGTTAAAGGGCAGTGTTCAGGCCTTCTATATAGAATGACCTCAGTCCAGCCCAATATCTTGATGAAATATCACAACTAAATCAACAGCTAAGAAAAATTCATTCTGACACTCAAAAGCATGTGCATTTCAGAGCAAGTAGAACCAAAGACAAGATGTGCTCGCTTGGGCATTCTGTAACTATTTCGTATGCAAATACTCGTACAAGGGAACTGAACCTAAGCTTATTTAGTTTGTGTTCATGATACAGTTCTAGATTTCTTTGGAATTGTCTTAAATAAATAAAATAAATAAATACATTTTAAACAAGCCTACATAGTTTATGACTTCAATTAATAAAAAATTTCAATAGATCGATATATATATATATATATATATATATATATATATATATATATATATATATATCCTGTTATATTGTTTAAGTTGTCTGTTTTTGTTATCCATAACTAATCTTAATTTGAAAATTTAAATCATTGAGTGAGAATGATTCAGTATTACATGTCAACACAATATAAAATGTTAGACCTGAATTACAAGTACAACTAAATCTTATACTGACCTGGAAGTGGAGTTTGTTCTAGTAACTGAAAGTTCTATGTCTACTGGACGAGCGAGTGTGTCCTTCGTTGGACATTTGTCTCACTTTTATAGACCCACCAGATCATCGTCAACACCCTCATCATCCACAACATTAGTCCGATGAATCACGTCCTCAAAAATGTTCTTAATGACCAGGAAGCACCTGATCCAGAAATTTAAAAAAACAAACAACAACGCTGGGGTCTAGAATGACTTGTGAAAGATGAAGACGGATTTAAAGAGATGACAGCGTTTCTTGAACAAGTAGCAAATACGATTGCATGACACGTGACATCAGTTACACAACGCTGGGGCAAAGGATGGGCCTTTAACGTCTGCACTAACTATAGCAAGGTCAAATGTCATGAAGTGAGAACGAGGCCTAAAAACTATTGCGCACTTTAAAGTTCTACTTTCTTAAAAAAAAAAAATGTTAAGATTAATGTTTAAGTCGGAAAGATACATACTAAAAAGCTGTATGCGCAACTGGGTCAGGCCTATGACCTTTTAAGACAGCATTAAAAATCTAATATGTTTTTACAAATAAAATAACAAGGCATTGGGCATGTGTATCTGTATCTTCTTTTTTTGAAGTTACGTCTGTATTTTATAAGATAAGATAAGATCGAGTTCTTTTTTTTTTATTGTCCTTATTATTTATTATTTCTAGTGTTGTCAATTCATAATCCCTAGTTTATTCATTAAGAGCAAGATTGTTTCTTAAATGAGTTGTCTAGGATAGAAAAAGAACCTATACAAATTGCCCTTGCATATTTGATAAGAAATGTGCATTTCTCTTTGTAACTTTCTGCGTATATTTTTATGTCTTTCAGTTATAATTATTCTATTTTATAAATTACAGACGTTACTTCAAGAAAAAAGATAATAAAGTTCTACTCGTATACATGTGTTTATCTATTCGCATGCAAAGTAGGTACTAAATTTTTGGCTTCCCTGACTGATTCATGCAATCCATTTCATGCTCTCATTGGCCCTTGGAAAGAAGGAGCACTTGTTCGAATTTGTCCTATCACATGGAATAAGAAATGTGTCTTTTTGTCTGTGTCATTCTGAGTAGACACAAAGATAAAAGCACATTCCTTGTTTCACAAACTAGGACAAAGTTGTACAAATGCTCCTTCTTTCCTAGTGCTATTAGAGCATGGAATGGGTTGCCTGAGCCAGCCAGAAAAACTAGTGACTTGACAGAATTCAAGAAAATGGTTAACATGCATGACTAAATTCAATGGGGTAGGACGTAATCATCTTCTTTCTTTTTGAAGTAACGTCTGTATTTTTTATGAGATTTTATTGGGTTTTGTTTTTCGATATTTTAAGTTATGGTGCACAGTATTCTGTTTTACTGCTACTTAAGTTTTAGTCTTCTGTCCTGAAGTGTCTCTAAATATAATAATTTTACTAACGGTTTTTCTCTTGTCAAACGTGAATACGATTTTGCTATAAATCTCACGGCTCTGTTCTAGTTTCTGTATAAGGGTTTAGACCTACAATAAAGACATCCACTTAAACTAGGACTAAGGTATTCACTGTCTCCGCTATTCTTACACCATTTGCTTGAGCAGTGGGACAGCCATTTTCTATAACAGCATGAAGTTTTCAAATCAGAATAGTAGTGCCACGTCTTACAACATCATATGGCATGCGCTCTGGACAGTCGTCTCGACGGTCGCGGGTTCGAACCTTGTCCGCCGCTATCTCCACGCCGTCCTCCTGTAGACATGGGTTAGAATGTAATAATCTTCTGAAGGAACATGTAAAACAAGTTTCATTGGAAGCAAAAACAGAAACAATTTAACACAGTTCGGAAGCTAAAGCTGCAGTAATTGTAACATTTGCCCATAACTAAAGCTGCAGTAATTGTAACATTTGCCCATAGCTAAGGCTGCAGTAATTGTAACTTTAGCCAATAACCAGACCTGTACATTGAGGCCTTTTTGTTAAATATAACAAGATTGAAATTTGAAAATGTTGAATAGAAACTAATGTGTAGGCCTGTACGCTCTGGTTCACTTTACGTCCAAATTATTTCAACATAAATGTTTCTTAATGTGTTTGTATTGACATGTGTCGGATGTTCCTTCAGATTTAAAGATTATTACTTCCTAACCAAAACCTTCGGTAAGTTGACCTGTCATTTTCAATTAAGGTGACTGTTCATTTTATCCCCGGTCACTTCATATTTAGGAGAGTTTTAGTTATGGAGCACAGTACCCTGTGTCACTTTATCTAGTTCTAGTTAAGTATATGGACTATCTTTTAGTTGTACATTTGGTCGTTAATGAATACACATACACATATACATACACATATACATACACATATACATACACATATACATACACATATACATACACATATACATACACATATACATACACATATACATACACATATGCATACACATATGCATACACATATGCATACACATATGCATACACATATGCATACACATATGCATACACATATGCATACACATATGCATACACATATACATACACATATACATACACATATACATACACATATACATACACATATACATACACATATACATACACATATACATACACATATACATACACATATACATACACATATACATACATATATACATACCCCAACAACATGGTTTATTTGTTGTGTGAAAACGAAAGGGGAGGTAAAAGACTTATCTCCTCGTCATTAGTCTTGTCATAGAAGAAGAAAACAGTTTTGTGCACAACAAAATCATCCCTGACCTATATACTTATCACCCTGTTTATCCCCCCTCTTTGTTTCTATTGTATGAGAAGATCCGCATTTTTTTGTTTCAGATGAGACTTTGTGAATACAAGAAAAACATTTGAAATAAAATATTTAAAAAGCCAAAAAAATTAAACGTCAACGAAGTGTATCAGTTAGTTTGGATCAGCCATGTCATGAAACCAAGACTAATAACAATCTGTGCAATTAGAAATATTTTAACCAATTCTTTTTGTTTAGCGCTACTACATGCCTTTAGCTTTCTCGGTACGCTATGGTCCTGTCACTTATATGGGCCAGTTGGGAAGTTGGGGGTGAGGAAGACAGAAGTGTAAATTTCACCCTAATCGTTTTATAAAAACATTTACAAAAAAAAGGGGGTGAACCACCTAACTTCGAACTTACGGCTCCCGCCTACTCAAGCCGACATACCAACCACCCTGCTAGTGACTACAGGAGATTGTATGGTTATATATTATTTATTTTTTTCAAATTTACTTTAAAGCAGCCACCTAAAAAGGGGACTAATTCAGCTCACACCACCACTTCAGTCAAGTAGAATTTCTTTCTTTTTTTCGAGATACCAAACAAAATAAATAATTACCAATAGCTAATTAACCAATTGACTCATTTTTCACTTATTATGTTTTGTCAGGTAAAAGAAATAATTGTGCAAACTTTCAGCTTGATCCGAGATTGGGTACAAACTTTTTACCAGACAGAGTGAGTTGATATAAGCTTTGTACCAGACAGACAGAGTGAGTTGATATAAGCTTTATAAAAAAAAACAGGAGAAAGGTCAAGAACTAATTTAATAACCTTAGCATTGAACATCTAATAGCCTTTTTTTTAGTTTCTAAGCATTCGACTTCTAAACACATATCTGTACCACCCCTTGATGCGTGGAACAGGAATGAGGATGCCTTCGCAGCTCTCTGGTACTAGTCCTGATGGTGTGGTCGGTATAGACCACATCCACATCCACACTGAACACCACGACAATTGGTTCACAGACAACTGGTTAACCGACACTGATAAATATTTCACGACAAAACGGTTCACACGACAAATGGCTCACAGACAATTGATAAACAGAGAATTGGTCTGAAAGGGAAACTTTACTAGAGCTAAAGAGTCCATGACTCAACTCTGACCACATTTACAAAGTTGGTGAGTTCGAACAGAAATGAAATGGTGATTGATCTGTTATGGGTTATGATCGATCTGATGAGGTTGTGATCGATCTTTTTAAAGTTTGTTATTCCAAACCTTTTTTTTTTTTTTTTTTAAATTCATTGAATTGAAAAAAGTTCTCCTTTCAGACCTTGCGATTTATGGCCCACAGGCCGTCAAAGGAAAGTGGCGACTGAACGTCGACTGCCATTTTTGAGACATATCACTAGACAAGACGAAACACGTTTACCAAATTCAGCCTTAATATGAAAGCCTAAAAAAGGAACGTAAAAACATGACGTCATACCTTTTTAGAAGCCCTGAATTCCGTGGGCACCAGCTGGGAAGTTGCTTTTAAAATTCGCCTTCGACTCATTTCTGCGTATAGAGCTCGCAGCCCTATGCGTCGAATGACGCGCGATGGGCTTAAGTCTATGTGTTTCTGAACATTTTACAATAAAAAATGCTACGTTAGCCATCTGATTAGATTATTAAAGTGTCTTAATCTGACTCAGAGTTTTCCGGGGCGAAGCCCCGGCCACCAAGCATTTTTCTACATTACTAAGCTTCAGAAACTCTTTTCCTGGCGTCTACAAGGAATTATTTTTCTCAAATTCGAGGTATTAATTTTTAGATTTTAAAAGTTGCATTTTACCCACTTGGGTGTCACCCCCTGGTGGGTGTCACCCGGTGCGGACCGCATCCCCTGTACCCCCTAGTGACGCCTAGGCCTTACTTTTAAAAAGACGGCTCCTGCTTTCCAATCCGACTTGCAACGCCATGATTTGAATTTTCATCGCTTGAGATAACATCTCCTATGTAGGCTAGGTTAACTTTTCTATTTGTTCAAGATCTGTATGACCAATGCTAATGGGTGTATTGGGTAACCTGCACCCAATATGCATAACTTTGAGGGCGTCGTTATCCGTCATCTCGAGTATACATTTAATCGTATTTCAAAGTATTGTTATGTCGTCTGCAAAATCCAACTCGGTTGGAACTAGAATGCAGCCTGTTTAATGTATTTTGATGACATCGTCAATGGCTACATGAAAATGATATGGGGATAAGGTAAACCCTAATCTTACACACGTCTCGATTTTCAAGTATGCCACCCTCTGTTGTGACACAACAACATGATTTGCTTTAGACATGTCGCTGAATCTGGACAAATTGTTGAGAGTTTCCTAATTCTCTTGCTATTTTCCAGGGTGACGATGGACTCAATCAAACTTTTTTTAAATCTACAAAACTGATCAACTGATCAAATATTAAAAAAACACCGACATTTTAAATATTATCGAAAACCATTCTGAAGTGTAACCATCAATGCATTAGCTTACATTATATTCTAAAAAACAAATAAAATAAATAAACACTAGTTGTTTGTTTTTTTAGGTGGAGATTTTTTCTTAGGGGGGGAGGTGACACCCCTAACTTACCGCACCGGGTGACACCGACCCTAGTGACGCCACTGTGTATGAGGACTTAGGAGACTTTCTTTTCTAATCGCCATGTAGATTGACATTTAGAACTAATAGAACAACATAGCAACTTTTCGAATTGGCCAAAATAAGTAAATATATTTCCTTAACAAATTATTCAAACGAGCGAGGCTCAGTCACCTGGTAATAAGTATAAAGTAATATCATCTTTAGTAGTTAAGCTTTGTTCTGGTCAGCTGTCTTTTCAAAATTTTAGCTCTTGACCGCACTTGTCCACACTTATCCATGACAAAAACATGTTGACCATATGTCAACATGTCACCATACAAGGCGCTAGCTAAACCTGGTAATTGGGGGCAACAGGAACTGTCGGAAGAAAGATATTTTATTGTTTTCAAAAAGGAAAAAAAATAAATGTTTCTAAATCCGCATTTTCATTCCTGAACATTCTTTCCTAATCTGTTTTAACTCTGTATGAAGTCTTTAATATTTGAACTGCAATGCAGGACATAGTCAGTACTATGTAGCGTGCTAGTTATAAGTAAAATTCCCCTTTCAGACCTTGCGACCTATAGGGCAGATGATGTTAAGGTCATATGTTTCTTTGGTCAACAGTTAACAAGCAGGGTGTCATGTGGCCAGCACGACAACCAACCGCCTTTACTTTCGCCAACTAAAGTCAGGTACCCATTTGTTGTGACACGGTTACTGTGTTGTCAACCGTGACACACGGTCAAGTGTTGAGTATCGAGAGTTAGGGGACTTAGGGGAAGTGACGAGTGTGTAAACAAGAAGAGAGGAAGTCAGCGAGTGGAGTAGGTTATCTGTATATAACGTTGCCGTGTATATATGTTATGTTGAAAATTGAAATGCTTCACAATTAAAAGGCACTTTAAACGTAAAAGGACTTGTTTCTTCACCCCATTAGAGTTGGGTGAAATTCTAAATCCCAGTATTCATCGAAATTCGAACCCAGAGCCCCAAGCGCTTAACCACTCAGCCACCGCGCACCCAAATCAGAAACCCCATTGGTAGCGAACCATTAGAGCACGTGAATGAAAGCGAGCAGTGAATTTTTAAGGTCGCCTTGTCCCCGTACAAGGACAGCCCTAATGCCACACACGAACCAGTTCTCTCTCTCTCTCCAATCCTTGTCCCAATCGTCCTTCAGAACGCGACATTCCTACGGAATGTGGTCTACTGTTTCTACGTCCGCGATGCAGTGGCGACACCGTGTGCCGTAGTTCTCTCGAAACCGTCCGAAGTAAACACCCATTGGTCAGTGACCGACTCGGAACTGGGCTAGGATGGCCTGTTCCGCACGATTAAGTTGCCACCCCGCATCCTCATTGCCCTGTGGAGCTCACTTCCCTTATCTGAAGAATCTCAGACATCGTACCAAAGAGTGAACAGTCTTTTGTCGGCCAGGGATTGTACACTATGGTATGTGGACGGGTCATCACGCACGAGTGCCGTCTGGACTGCGCCAACTGCGTGCTAGTTATATTAGTAGCCAAACATGCCAGGCCTATATTTATCTTACATGTTGGTTGCTTCACTTTGAGATTCAGTGTCGTTAAGAATAATAGCCTTGCCCCCTTGAATTTGTCCGAAAAGTTATCTTTATACTGCTGGTCGATAAAGCGAGACAAAAGTCACGTTGTTTCTTTCACTATCTGCCTTGAGACAGAAGCCACATTGTTTCTCTTTCAAACTTGAGTGCAAGCCGTTATCACAGCGTTCCACAACTAAGTCTTTTTATCAATTTTTATTAGTGGTGATTTAAAGCAAAATAAAGCATCTTATGGACACAGTCCATAAACAGCATCAGGCCTATGCAAAGTATGAAGCCCATTTTTGTTTTTTAAATGTCTTTTGAACTTTTAGAAATTACTTCAGGCAACTGTGAACACTTTTACCGCTGACTGCATGGTCCAGAAATACGAGTGCAACCCATGCATGCACGCACCTCTAAGGATTGCAAGAGAGAGAGAGAAAGAGAGAGAGAGAGAGAGAGAGAGATGGACAGAAGAGAGCCTTCTTTCGTTTCCGACGCTCCTTATTAATTTCTGTAGATGTCTAGCATCTACCGTGCTTGGATAAGAAAGAGGACAGAATTGCCTGGTTTGCATCCTAGGGAAGACGCTTGGGTTTCGAAGGAAAATAAATTAACGAGTTCTTTGACAAATGCATACTCCACGTAATAATTGATCCCACACACGGATTTATATTATAAGACATTTCTGTATCATAAAAGGTATAATAAATCCAAGCAAATCTGGGTCAACATCTTAATGTCTACCAACAAATAAAATGATTTTTACAAAGCTGATCACAACTCATTCTATCTGTCTGGTTCAATAGTAGTACACGTTATTTCTCCCACTCCCAAACCTTGGATAGTTGAAATTTTGCACAATTATTTCTTATACCTGAAAATACAAGAATAAATTTTAAGAAAATAATCAATTAGTAATTGGTATTATAGTATTGTATCGAATAAGGGAAAGAAATTGTACTTGACATGTAGCGCACAGTAGCGGTATAGGTTGATTTAGCACCCCTTATACTTTGTGTAGAGAATTAGGTCGTCGCTTAAAACTTTGAAACTAACAATAGATAACTATGAAATCCGCTATTTTCATTAGCACACACAGTGGCTAGTGCATTGGCTTCAATAGGCTTCAGGAGGCTTGAGCCCGTCGAGTTCGAATTCAGGTCGTACAACTTTTGTTTTATTAAATACATTTAAAAAGCGATCACGGTAACCTTCACAAGATATCCCCTTCTTTCCTTACTCCCCCCCCCCCCTCTTTTTTTCTCTTCTAAATGGTCAAGACAATTTATAGGATCATAGCGCATTCAGAAGGTCAAGAGCATACCATTGCTCTTAACTAAAACAATCGATTCGATAAAAATATTTCTAATCACACATAATTATTAATGCTAGTCTAGATCTATTACAGATCTAATTACGTGGCTGATCCAAACTAATTAATACATTTACACCTTATATAAGCCTATTGGGTTTTTTTTAAACAGTTTTTTTTTTCTTAAATGTTTTTGTTCAGCGCAAACTTTGATACTTTTAGCATGGCTCTGCTATGGCCCAATCACTTTTGTGGACCAATAGTTTCAGTGGGGGGGGGGGGGGGGGATATCTGGGAAAAATATTCGAACTCGAGGTCTTGAGTCTACATGATGCCAGTTCGACATGCTAGCCACTGAGCTATAATAGTATTTAGAAAAATAGAAGGTTTATAGTCTATTGTTAATTTAAAATTTTTAGCGAAAGACCTGATTCTGTGCACACACACACACACACACACACAAGGATTATCTCCCCTTAGCTTTGTACATCTTAATAATACAAAATAAATTAATTAACTAGTGAACTATTTCAAGTTCATAATCAAGAATATATTACGATTATACCAAGTTATCGAAATTATATAAACTATATAGTCTATATCTTGATAATTTGAAGATTATATCGTGCTTATCGAGATAGATTAATTATATAATCTATATCACATTTAAATATAACAATTATATCAAGATTATACCAAATGTATAGCTTCTTCTTCTTCTAGCCAGATTTATTGATGCGGAGCTGTATACTTTGCATCAGACTGTACCAAGGAAAAAAAGTGTACTGTTTTCTTCAGTTGTTCAGCACTGCCGTACAGGGTGTTGGTTATGTTGGGCTGTAGTGGAAGTAGGGTCTACCTAAGGTGGATTAGGAAGGGGCATTCAAAGAGGATATGGTTTACGGTTTCATAAGGGTGGGAGCAGTGTCTGAAAAGAGGGAGCTGTGTGAAGTTTATTTTGTTCAAATGGTAAATGCATATAGAAAGTAGATAAATGGTGAGGACTAAATAAAGATTATTTAAATAATGAAAGTCATGATTATTATCACGTTAAGCTGAACATTATATTGCGATATTTTTTTTCCTATGACAGCACATATTACACACATAAAACGGAACTTGGTCATAGTCACGTGGTAAAAAAAAAAGAAAAACGTGGAAGATATTTTTAAACGACTTTATTAAACGAGAAAATATAAACTTTTACAGATGATTGTATTTTTTAACTAAATTCTACAACAAATAAAATATTCTGACTACATTTTAAACACATGTAGAACTTCTTGTATACCTAATGTAACATACATCTCCAACAGAACCTTACATGCATACATATACATACAAACAGAGACAGACCTCACAACTAAGTAAAGATTCGGCCCAAGAGTACATTGCAACTTTAAATACTACCAGACAAACACAAAATAACAAATAAGGCTTGAAGCTTTATTAGAGATTGGAATATTTGATCAATGTCCATTAAATACATTCGGCCTATACTCAGAGTGTCCACTTAATATCCAGTTAATAACCTCTATTGGGCTCACAGGCTCTGACACAAGCTTGCTGACTCTGGAAGATGTTTCTCTGGGTTGTGTAGCTGTCCACACATCTACTCAAGACGCTGACCTTCTTGCAGGAGTTTATCCTGTGGTCATATGTCCAGGCGTACACATTGTAGGTGGCGTCGTAACTGTTGGCGATGCAGGAAGTGTCGATGTGACCACAGTTGTCTGTAACATTGTTACAAATGTGTTACAATAGTAGAAACAAGTCACAAAAAAGAGTTACTTTTTAAAAGACAATTCCTTCTTTATGAAGAAGATAATTATTTGTAAGAGCAATTGTTTTGTTAAAATAAAATTGAACATTTTTTTTACCCCGCATCAATCCCCCCCCCCTGAAAAATATTTTGGTTACGCCCATGTATACATCTACTCAGAGTATATAAAATTCTAGTTTGGTGATACAGATACAGACATGGTAACATTAAAAAACAGTTGAGAAAGTAGAATGCTGGATCTAATTAGAGAAGATTTTAGTTTGGTGATATAGATCCAGACTTAGAAGCAAACAGACAGTTGTCTAGACTAGACTTCTGGATCTAGAGATATGATACAGAAGATTCTAGTTTAATGATATAGATCCAAACATAGAAAGAAAAAAGACAGTTGTCTAGACAGATGTGTACACAAGGCGGTGTACAATGGTGAAACAAACACGCATACATAGCAGACAACCTCCAGCACACAGTTCGAGTTCGACTCTGCTTTCAAACTTTGATGTGAAAATGATGCAATGATATGGAAAGTAAGTCGATGAAAGAGAAAATAATGCAATACAATGGAAAGTGAGATGATACAATGGAAAGGTATAAGGTGGAACTGAAAGTGATGCAATGAATTCTATTTAAAGATAGTCGATCACTCACTGTGTCCTGGGAAGTTGTATCCGTTACAGTTACATTGGTCTACGTTGTAGCTGTTGCGGTTTTTCTGGTAAGCGTTGTTACATTGGTCGTAACAGTAGGCGTGGTCTCTGAAATAAGGATTTACATTTTACAAATTAGACATGGAGAGAGAGAGAGAGAGAGACAGTAAGAAATTAGGAGAAAAAAGGAAGAAAGATTGGGAGAGAAAGAGAGAAAGAGACACAAAGAGAAAGAGAGAGAATGAAAACCAAAAGAGAGAAAGAGAAAGGAGAGAGAGAGAAAGAGAAAGAGAAAGTACATTGAAAGACAAATGATATTCAAAAGTTAACAAGAACTCAGTCAATAATGTCTTAAGTGTAAAGTTGTTATTAAACCTCATGGTTCATAGTTTAGACGACATTCTACTTTGCAACAAATTTACACCATTAGTTCCTCTTTATGTCAGGATATGACGACATCAATCAAGGTTTTGTATAGTATATTATAGTTTGGATATAGTACAAGGTCAGAATGAACAGATAGCCATTACAAGATAAACTCATAAAGATGACATAAACGCAGTAGATTACTATGAACTACACAATGCATACTAAAGTTGACTAATGGAGATAGAGGCCCATTCCTAAAGTGCAAGTTTTTGGTGTATCCGGTGTACAGAATATGGAAACCTTGTTAAGCGAACTAGCCATTTCTAACTGTCTATTCACTTTTTAAATCCCCTATGGCTTGTAGGAATTTTATATTATGTAGTTGGCAATATTGACCTTGAAATATGGCGTCCTTGACATTGTTTGGTTTGCCTATTTTAAAATCTCTACCAAATTTCCTCGTTTCATTTTCCTACGATTTATCTTTAGGTACCATTATTTCGTCATCAGTTTTCTTCATATCGCCTTTTCTTCTTTTCCTCTCTTTCGGAATTATATTTCTTACAAGAATGTAAGCATGATCACAAAATTGAAAGCGTAAACAAGCGACATATTACTGTGATTCACTGTGATTTACATACATTTACTGTGATTTATTGTGATTAACCTTAGTTTGATAATCTCCAATATCAAGATGTTCTAAGCAAGAAAGAAAACACTTACCTATAACCACCATGTCCATGGCCCTGAAGATCAGGATAGAGAAAAAATTACGTTAAGTTTTTACAAAGCTTATGTCAAGTCACTCTGTCTGTTTGTCTCTATGGTAAAAAGTTTGTACACTTTATTTCTCCCACACCCAATCTCGGATTAAGCTGAAATTTTGCACAATTGTTTCTTTTACCAGACAACACAATAATAAAAAAAAGAATTATTTATTTTGTTTGGTATCTTCAACAAGGGAAAGAAATCGTGCTTGACAGATGTAGTGGTATTAGTTAAATTAGCCCCTTTAAGGACTCTTGAGCCCTGAGTGAACATTTTATTTATGCATTTAAAAAACGATCATTAAAACATTCACAAAAATACCCCTTTCTTCCTCCCCGTTTGACAACTGGTCTAGACACGTGATATGATCATGGCGCATTGAAAAAGTTAAACTCTAAATGAAAGCAATTGGTATAAATATTTCTAGCCTCACAGATTTATTATGTGGAAGTCAATTTCGTATATAATTATATGACTGATCCAAACTAATTGATACAATTACACTTTTAACTTTTAACACTTTAAGTAGCATAGTCACGTGGTGATAGTCTTATAAATTAACAATAATAGCAATGTCTGCCTATGATAAGATGTAGATCTAGATTTAGTGCTAAATATCTAGACATTCTAGATCTAGGGCTAGATCTAGTAGATCTACTTAAACAATCATATCAATTAGTGAATTTTTATAAATTAATGATTTCTAGATATAGACCTTTTTCACTATCAAATAGCAATTAAATCAATAAGGCCATATATGGAAACAACGCTACCAGGTGACAAGGTTGGAACAACCCCGTTGATTTAATGCAGTTTTTTCCCAATTTTTTTCCTTAACAGAACACTTCGCACATTCTGAGTATTTAGCGGAACACTTTGCTTGTTTGTTGTTTTTTTAAGAGAGAAATTCACGTGTTAACTAGTTAACTATTCCAGTAGCTCGTGGAACATTAGGGTTCCCTGGAACACAGTTTGGGAAACATAGATTTAATGAAATGGCAATGGTGATATGCAGCTCATTGACGACCCTCCAGATATATTTTTTTTTTCATAAATTAAGGGTTTAGAGATTATACAAATAAAAATGCAACCCAAAGCAGCACTAATTTAATATCAAACTCCAGTTTGAAAAGTCCATTAGTCATTGTGCTGTCCAGATACCAGAAAAACCGCAACAGCTACAATGTAGAAAAAGGTAATTGTAATGGATACAACTTCCCAGGACACAGTGAGTGCTCCAGATGCTTGAATGGGAAGTGTTACTAAACGTTTTAATTTCATTAAAACAAAAAAACGAAATGATAAAATATGCAATCTTTACAAACCCTTATATTAACGCACTTCGTTTGTGTGACTGGGAGGAATTTCTACTGTTTCTATTCCCATTTCCTATTCTCGGATTAAGTTAAAAATTTGCTCAATTATTAATAGTCGAAGACAATACACGAATCATCTTTTTAACGATAACCAAATTAAGTAATTTTGTTTTATATTGAAAGGGGAGATAAGCCTTGACGTAGTGATTGTGCGGTGATTTCCATTTTATATACTTTTTTACTTGTTTACATTTCAACTAAACAGTGACGCTAGGGATATGATGAGATATAACTAAAAGAGTTCTATCTAGCAATCAAATAATTTCATGGACTTCATACACCAATCGTAAATAAACACATTTAGCCACGTCATAATATTGATAAAACAATGTAAAATGTTCATCTTGTAACAGCCTTTATGGATTACATAATTTGTATAGAAGAGATAGAGAATCACGTGGTTAAATGTTGTTTGTTTACAATTGGTGAATGAGGTCCATTAAGTAAAGAAAGTGAAAATAGTAACGTCATTCACTCTTACCCCTTGCTGCAAAGATGGCACGGCTGAAAAGTAAAAAAAAAAAAGTCACCATTATAAACGTGTGAACTAAATAGTCTAGTATTCGTATGCATGTGTATCAAACCAAGTTTGAGATCATTATAAATAAATAAATATATTTGTTAGCGAAAAGTATATTTGCATAGCAATCTGCTGGGCTACGCAGATTCCGAGTATACAAATGATCACTACATATGCTACTGGGTACTACTTACCAAATATTAGGAGACAAGCGAAAACAGCGAAGATAGCCATCGGAAACTGAAAACACAATTACACATGGGTGGATGGATGAATATATATAGAGAGAGAGAAAGAAAGAGATTAGATAGATAAATAGATATAGATAGATACATAGAGCATCTTTGCATCATAGTTTGTTTTGATATTTAAATTTGTAAAATGATTGCTAAGTAACCATTAGATCAAGGTTATGTTTACATTTAGGGTAGCGAAGTGGCTTATTATTTTACAAGTGTTAGAAGATGTACTAGATCTCGTAAATGGTTTTAAAAAAAAACAACACTATTTGCGATCAGTTTGGCTGAAGAAATTACGGGTGATGATATTAAACTTAATTAAACTTAATTAACCATGATGCCCTCGTCTAGCCGTTCGCAATAAAAACAAAACAAACATTACATCATCAGTTCCAGAGTAGAGATGTGGCAAGTTTTAAATATTTTTTTATAGATAGTATTGATTTGCGCCAAACAAATTGTTAACACGCATAAAAAAAAAAGCGAAACATTATTTGACTGTGACTTGTACAACAAAACACATCATCACATACCTGGTGTGTAGTGTGTAGTAACTCGCACAAACTGTGACGACTGTGGATGAAGATGTGTGACTGACAATGACCACAGACTGTCTTTATATAGGGAACTCGACTAGGAGGAAAATCCGCATTAGAAATTGCCATTAAAGAATTAAATTTAATTTTTAAGGGCGTTTTGGAAGATTTTTTTTAAAGTACTGATGACAGAATTCTATGGCAGATATTAATGACATCTGACATTTGTTAAGTAATGTAAATGACAATGACATATATCAACTGTTATAACGGATATTAAGTGTTGCTCTGAAAACAATTTCTCAGCTTGTGAGGTCACGTGGTACAGGAAAACATCAAGAACATCAGGAACAATGTGAACGCGGGGACAAAATGTGGGTATTGTAAGTATCCGGAACACATACATATTTATTTGTAAAAAATGTATAAAGTTTCTACATCTCTACAAATAAAGATTAATGTGTGAAAGAGGGACAAAAAAAACCCTCGGCCACTCTAAAATATTGGTATTATATGTACATTTGCACACTAGCGCGTCAGTGCAACACCGCTTATATTTACGTAATAAATGGAGTTCCCTCTTAAACAGTACCAGCTCCTGATTTTTTCTCAGGGTTGTCTCCCTGACCACCTGCTACAGCACCACCATCCATCCTCATTGACGATAACAAGCTAGATACCGTAAATGAATTCTACTACCTTGGATTTACAATTCAAGATGACCTGTCTCTAGAAGAGTAGATTTTAAAAAACGCATAGGGAAAGACGCATCAACGCTAGACTCCGACCAAGAGTTTGGGAAAACCAGAAGTTCACCATAGCGACCAAAATGGAGGTCTACAAGGCATGCGTTCTTAGCACGCTACTGTACAGCAGTGAGTAGTGGACTAACTTCACAAAGCAAGAGAGAAAAATAGACTCATTCGACTTAAAAATAACATGGAAAGAAAGAGTGTGTAGTACTGAGATCCTTGCGAGAACGGGCCTTCCCAGTATCTATACGGTCCCCAGGCAACGCCGCCTGCGCTGGTTCGGACATGTTCGCCGGATGAAGGACCATCGCATCCCGCAATTCATTCTGTACAGCAACTTGTGTCTGGCTCAAGAAAAACTGGTCGCCCCACCTCCGTTACGTTGATGTGATAAAAAGGGATTTAAAATCAGTGAACATTGATACTGACCATTGGGAAGACATAGCCCTAGACCGCACTAGTTGGAGAGAGACGGTGACCGAGAAAGCTATAGACAGGACAAAACATGGGCCTCGACTCTTGAAGAAAAGAGTGCCACACGGAAAATGGCCAGCTCCTCTACCACCAAAGCGAAAGCCACCTTGACCTGCAATATATGTCGACAGGAGTGTTTCTCCAAAATAGGGCTCCACAGCCATATGAAAAAGTGTTCGAGATGAACCATGGTCGTTCTACGACTGAAGGAGGCAAATATATATATATACATATATTAAACACTAGTTTGTTATTTGTATAAACATAAATATTCTACATGGTGTCAGAAGTGGGATATTCTACAGCCACCTAATAAAAGGGGGATAGTGCTTGACTACTGGCTCGGGCTGAGTTGTTCCTGCTGAGCGCCTAAAGGCAGCACGGAAACGTTCTCCCAGATTTCCTATATTATTTAATAGTATAATTTTTAGAATGAACCTAGGTACAAAATTCTGGTGTATTGCAGGAGTTGGTCCGGTTTAAGCTTTTGTCAGTTGAATATCTGGTCTGTTTAGTCTTTGTTTATACGGGTTTTCAGTACAATCTGTAATCATGTGTTTCGTGTATTTATTCTTTACGCGATAGGCCCATTAAATAATTTAAAAAAGTGAAATATCAAAGGTCAATGGGGTTTGAATTGCTGCTATTGAAACAGTCACAGAACAAAGAAAACTCTAGAACAGAAATGATTATAATGGTTCCAATTGGAATAGGGTTTTGTTGCCTTCTCTGGGTAGCATATTAAAATATTCAAACGTAAATTAAAGATTCAAACATCTTTACAATTAGCTTTTGGTCTGTGAATGACTTCGACCCCTTGGCGAGTTTGCTAAACGTACATTGTATAAGATTACAATGGAGAAAGAGAGAGTAAAAGAAGTATGTCTACTGGATATATCCTTGGGTCAATTCAATACTATATAGATATCCTTGGGTCAATTCAATACTATATATATATATATCCTTGGGTCACTTCAATACTCAAAAAAAATCTGATTTGTTTACTCTTTAATAATCAATAAACCAAGACAGCAGCGGGCATGATCTGAATGTGAAAAGATTACGTTAACAATCAAATCAACAATCACATTAACATTATATCAACAGTCACATCAGCATCATATCAACAATCACATTAACATTATACCAACAGTCACATCAGCATCATATCAACAATCACATTAATGTCATATTAACAATTATATCAACATATCAACAATAACATCAACAAGCACAATAAAATTGTATTTTTGTATTCCTTGGTCTCCAAAATCCCAGTGCATGTACCAGAGTGGCCCCTCAACCTTCTGACATGAACTTATTCACACCGCAACTCTAGATCCGCTTCGTACATCAACAGTACCCACTATTACTTCCCTTTGAAATGCTTCCCCCTTTGCCTTAAGAAAATGTGTATTAAATGTTTTGATAGCCTTGGGTTATTTATCACGTTCCTCTCGTTGGTAAATGAGACTAATTAGACGAACTAGGTTCTATAAAAGCAGATACCTTGACCAAGTGTGGACATCCAACTTTCTGCTGCATAGATTTTAGTTCTTTTTGTAATCGTAGCTCAGAGCTCAGTGTCAAGGTTAGTATTTGAATTATCTGCCCATGTTTGTGTCTTGTTGTTTTTGTTTGTTGTTTTCTTTTTTTATTGCAGGAGTTTTTTTTTCTTGTGTTTTCTTTTGGGTTTTGGGGTTTTCTATGTTTATTTTTATTTAACTCACAAGTTGAAAACTTCGTGTGTCTGTGTAGGTAAAACCTTCTGTGTAGACACGGATCTCGAAAAACGGCTCTAACGATTTTAGAAATTAGACTGTTGCTGTATATCGTTGGGAAAAGAATTACTGCCACGTCGACCACACTGGGCAAACCCTAGTTTGACCGTTTTATTTTTTCGAAGCACAAAAAAGACAAATTTTAATTTAGCTAGAGAACCAGAATATATTGATCTTGAACGGACTTTAAGTCTTCGGGTACTTCCGCATTCCTTGAAGAGTTTAATAAATTAATAATCAGAAAAATTGTGCGCATCGTCTTGTTAGTCTAGATTTAAAGGCCTATCATTGCAATAGTATAAAGTGTAGTATATCTATGTATTCGCTTAACCAGAAATCTTTCTGGGAGGCCGGGATTTGGTGGGGTAAAAAATGTTTTTTAATCTGATATTCATTAGTTATTAAGAGAAAAACAGTCACTCAGTTGACAATTTTAATTTCTGAATAATCTAATAGACATTTGTTGACATTTGAATTTAACAAAGAGTTACAATTAAAACATATCTGTTAAATTGGTAAAAATAATCACTTCCATTTTTTATTTCAGTTGCACCAACATTTCAGTCTGAGGTCAAGTCTTTATTTGTTCACACAAGTTACTTCAATATTGTATTTCTTATTCGTATGTCATTATTTGGTCGTTTCTTTGAGGCTGGGGGGGGGGTACAGTAGCAGGGTTTGAACTCGCTATCATCCAGACTACAGTCCCAAGCGCATATTACACAACCATCCATGGTAACGGGAGGCACTAGGTGAAGCCATATGGTAGGCCCTTGGCGAGTTGAATAGGGTGTCACCAAATGAAATAGAAAAAAAGGAAAAATTAAGACCGAAAAATATGCAAACTCAAACCCAAACTCTTGACCTGAGTCTAGCGAAGGTCGAGGCAGCCTTCCCTATGCGTTTTTTAATCTCTTCTTCTAGAGACAGGTCATCTTGAATTGTGGATCCCAGATAGCAGAATTCATTAACGGCATCCAGCTTGTTATCGTCTATGATTATGGAGGGTCGTGCGTTAGCTTGTGGTCCCATAACATTTGTTTTCTTCATGCTAATAGTTAAGCTATATTCTTTACAGGTCTGAGAGAAGCCCTATGCGGCTGGCTAGTTTGCCTATGCCTAAGGCCGGCCCTAAGCCATCCATTTCTGTTTTAGCAGTGTTTCTCAAACTGTGTTCCACGGAACTCCAGTGTTCCGCCAGTCCTGACTAGGTGTTCCGCGAACTTCTGGATTAATTAACTAGTAGGCCACCACGTAATTTAATATCTCTAAAAAAAAAAAAGTGTTCCGCTAAATCATCCGTTAGGAAAAACATTTTGGGAAACATTTATTAAAGAAAGTTATTGTTTCAATTATGATATGTTATGTGATATAATAACACCTAATGAATTCTATGACATGATCATGTGACCTGAACTTACCAACATTGTTAAGTTGGGTTAATATACACAAGATGGCGGCGAATTAAAATTTGGAGGACCTGGAAACAATATCATACGTGCTTTAATGAAGAGAAATGATACCTAATAAGATGGTGGAATTACAACTGGTTAGATCTGGAACCAATATTCAAACTTATCATTGAGATTGTTATTCAGTTAATTGTTTTCATGGGCTGATACCTATAAGAATTATTTCATGGGAATTTACTACATCTAGAGACAATATTCAACTAATCGTTTATAGCAAATACAATTTAGAAAGTTTATAGTAAAGTTCCCCTTTCAGACCCTGTGGTATATAGGGCAGATGATGTAAAGGTTATCTGTTTCTGTGGCCTACGGTTAATGAGGCCAGCACAACGACCAACCGCCTTTACTTTTCCCTAACTAATGTCAAATACCCATTAGAGCTGGGTGGACTCAGAGGTGCCCAAAGATCCCGAAATTACAAATCTCAGTCTTAACCAGGGTTCGAACCCTGGACTCCTGGTTCAGAAGCCAAGCGCTTTACCGCTCAGCCACCGAGTCTACTAAAAAGTTTATAGGCTACCTACAAAATGGCGATATGTCAGGTCATAAGCCATAGAATTCAAAATTACTTTGTGTTTTTAGTAAATATAATATACAATAAAAGTTTCCTTGATCTTTAACTTTCGATTTGGTAACAATGTAATCCAAATGTCGCAATCTTTTTTTCAGGTTGGTCACCATGGAAACCCTAGGTATGATAACATTTACCAAATATTTGCTTTTGTTAAATAGTAAACTTTTTTTTACATGACTGTATACTTCGGTCGACTATAGACTATTCATAAGTAAATATTTACTATATATATGTATGTATGTATGTATGTATGTATGTATGTATGTATGTATGTATGTATGTATGTATGTATGTATGTATGTATGTATGTATGTATGTATGTATGTATGTATGTATGTGTGTGCGTGCGTGCGTGCGTGTGTGTGTGTGTGTGTGTCTTAAATAAATCCAACATAGTTGGAGATTTTCACAATTAAACTGTAGGCCTATCAGATGTTTACACGAGAACGTGACTAGACTCATTTATTTCTGTGTTTTTAAGAAAATCATTTGTATGTTGTAAGTTGCCAACTGCAAAAATTCAATTCCTTCTATCTCCCAGAGGTCATGTTTACTGCTACGAACAATGTAACAACGCCTACTATAGAGACTCCGGGAATTACCATGTAGTTGACTGCAACTGCAACCAGTACAACTTCCCGGGACACAGTGAGTACATTAGAATTGTTTAATGTCAAGTGGCTGCTTCACTATATACATACATTACTCTTTAGCAGTTACTGAACAAAAAAAAGGAGCCCTTCATTGGCGTTTTGTGACCCAGACCAGATTTAGACTTGATATTATGACCTTAAGCAATCTACATAAGGCAATTTATTCCTTTGATTTTTTTTCAAATAATGTCTGGGGGACCCGGGTTATAGCTAATGTTGCTAGAAGTAAATCCAGCGCTGTGAAAAAAAAAGTTCAAAAGACACAGCGTTTCTGAGACTCGGGGCTTAAAAGACAATGATTCTGAGACACAAACTTATAAGACACACGGGGTTCTATTACGCAAGGCTTAAAAGACACAGGGCTTGTGAAACACATATCCGGTGAAACAGAGTGTGTCCGCGCTTGCGATTTAGCTGTTTCATTGGTTCGTAAAATTAGTTTTAAAATACAAAATAAATTCCTTGCCTATGTTCCCAAACCTTACTTTTTTTCAGTGCAATTTTTATCATTGAAGCAAAAAACAAAACGTGATGGAGTGTTAAAATTTGCCTTTTTACTTTTCTTTGATCAAAAACTTCCATTTCTTCATGTGTTTAAGTCAACGACAGTCTAAACACTTATTAACACTGTAGATCTAGCATGCTCCTCTAATAATATAGTTGTATCATTTCTAGCCTCGATTTTGAAGATAGTCCTCGTGCAAAAAATATACTACGCTTAAGGGTGTATTGTCAAATCAGGTTAGAGTCAATTTAATGATTTGTAAATGAATATTTTTTTGGCAGAAGCGATGTAATTAGCACGTATATTGGTTTCCCACGAAGTTAATTGACAATGTGAATAGTTGAACATGCAGACCATCAATCACCAATTAGCTGTTCAAGTAATTTGTTTCCCACTTAATTAGTTGACCACAATATAAGTTAGACGATGAATTAGTAACATTGTTATAATCTTGACCAACTAATTAGTTGACCACCTAATTGCACTACTTAATTTAATCCATTCACTCTTTCAGACAACTGTGGTCACATCGACGCTTCCTGCATCGCCAACAGTTACGACGCCACCTACAACGTGTACGCCTGGACATATGACCACAGGTCAAACTCCTGCAAGAAGGTCAGCGTCTTGAGTAGCTGTGTGGACAGCTACACAACCCAGAGAAACATCTTCCAGAGTCAGCAAGCTTGTGTCAGAGCCTGTGAGCCCAACAGAGGTTATTAAGTGGAGACTGCTATTTGATAGCAATTGGATGGTAGTGGATATTAGTAAACCTAGATTGTAGAGTTCAATGTTTTTTTTTATTGTGAATGTCATCAATTATCTGTTCTGTAAGCACTTTAAAAAGTTATGTATTGATTTAAGTTCTAGAAATGGTTGTGGCATATAAACATATTGTTATTACATTTAAATGAACTAGTGTTGACGTCATGTATGTATGAAAATAAAATATAGATTGAAATAGTTCAAAAATGTTGTCAAGTCTGTATCTATCGTCCCTCCATCTATTTCCTTTTTCGACGTTTTTGAAAAAAGGGGAAAGAAATCAAGAAAAACATTTTACTAACGGATCTAGATATAAGTGTTTTATTGCAACTCGAATTCACAGAATTATTTTGAGCTTCTATTAATAGAAAAAATACCGGAAGTAGCTCATTGTGACGTGTATTTTGCTCCAGCAGACGTCGTAATCAATTAAAGAAAATATTGCAATCGTTGTCGTTATAATTTAATGTGTATGCCACTTATTCTATGCATGGTTGAGTTTTATGTTCGTGTGACTTCCATATATGTTTTGGGGCAATCTATTGTGGATGATGGTGAATTTGTGCAATTGTATGATGTGTATCTATATAAGTGTATGTGTGATGAAATATAGGTGTCTATTTGTGTGTGTGTATGTTTATATGACTTTTTACCTTAATCAAGGTTTACATAGCTCTAGAGGAAATGCCCATGAAAGAGATGATTGTTATAAAAATAACACTTCTCAAAATGCAAATATATATATATATGTGTGTGATATATTTAGAGAATGCAAGCTCTATAAATCAAATAGACATACACAAAATATAAACGCAGGTATTAACATATTGTCAATTTAGAAATACACTCAGTCTGTATTGCATTTAAGAGCACACATTCAAGAACATTCACAAACGCGCTATGTGATTCAACTGTACACAATATCATCACAGTTAATCTTTTGAGACATAGTTAGCAGAAGAAAATGTATAATTCAACATTATTACTATAATGTAAAACATAATGAAAGCGTAGAGAAACGTTTCTTTTGGGGACATTGGAGGGTGGAGCTATCAAGAAGAAGGCTTCCGAGCTTACTTTTAGTTTCAATAAAGATATGTAGAAGTTTATATCGGGATTTGAACTAGTGACCCATCATATAAGTATCCAAGCAGGTTATCATGATATTGACATTCCAAAAAACTTACTAGAGAGATTTTTATAAAGTCCTATTTATAAAAACGTAATAATATAAAAATTAATTGGAACAAAGAGAAGAGGAAGTGAAAGGTTAACGGAAGTTGTGTGTTGGTTAGTTTCGTATTCGCGTCATTCAAATAAAGTATTCTTTCAAGAGAAATAATAATTTATGTAAATGAGAATTGAAAATACCGCGCACTCAAATATTATTATTATCTTTTTATGGACGGGCATGAAAATATCCTTTACAACAGAATGAGACATTAAAAATGGAGATCAGAAACACTTTCCCTTGTGTAGCATCACCAGAGAAGGCTGATCATGTCCTACAAAGCGAAGCCCGAGCAAGACTCTGGCACCGAAACTCTCCTATAGAAGAAAAACTATATGGAGAACTACCTGATCTGAAAACCACTGCAAGGTTCATCTCAGATACAGGGTTACTCTGATATGAACCTTTTATCAAATGAGAAGTAGAAGAAGAAATCATTAATAGCCGCGGGCCTCGCAAGTCGTAGAGCAGGACTGCTGACTCTGGAAGATGTTGCTCTGGCTGCTGTAGCCATTGACACATTTGCTGTACACTCTGATCTTGACGCAAGTCTTGGTGCCGCTGTCGTAGCTGTAGGCGTACTCCGTGTCATACTCGCTGGGGCTGGCACGGCATGTGTGGTCAATGTAGCCACAGATGTCTAGGAAGAAGACACGAGTTAAACTTTAGCTCCGAGGCTGGTAAGACACAGACTTTATTTCTTATTATAAAGTTGATATCAACTTTGTCTCACTGGTTAGAGTTATTGGTTATTTCTCACACTCCCCATTCTCGGATCAAGTTGAAACTTCCCACAATTATTTCCTTTTCGAGGACAACACAAGAATCAATATAAAAAAATACACGCATTCAGTTAATCCATTACTTGTACTTCATTTTGTTCTTAATATAGAGACAGTGGGGCCTGCTAAGCTAAGGGGAGATAAGCTTTGTATAGAGAATAAGGTTGTATTCTAAAATTGTAAAACCTTGTACTTTTATAAGCACTTGGATAGCTCAGTGGCTCATGAAGGCTCGGGATCGAATTCAGACTCGAGCAACTTTAAAAAAATATATATTTTTCATAAGTCTGCACGGAAACCTTCTCCCAGATACCCCTCCCCCTTTTTTTCTCCCCTTTTCCAACTGTTCCACTACTAAAGTGATGCACTGTAGGACATTGGTCATGCTTTAAGCATGAGAGTTGCGCTAAATAAAAGCAATGAAAATATGTCCAATTATTTCGTTCTTTTGCTTGGCTCTAGGAGGTACTTTAGCTCTATGACTTGGACCCTAACAAAAGGAGTTCAACAGAGATGTGATTAGAAGCTCTATAAGTCCGATCAATTTTGATCAATAATACTCACTAATTAACATAAAAATATACTCTAAAATGACTAAATGAACCAAAAACTAAAACTATCCAGGAAATAACAAGTTTAATAAAGCTCAAACTATCCAGGAAATAACAAGTTTAATAACTATAGGGAAAAAAAACGCCGTGACAGCATACAAACATCAGTCCACTTCAACTCCAGCAAACAAATGACTAACTAAATTCTCTCTATCTCTCTCTCTCTCTCTCTCTCTCTCTCTCATACAAGGAAAACTAAAAACATTAAAAAAAACATCGCGTGTGTACTGTTCACTTTCATACCAGAGGATATAAACAAAGGGATATAACTCTTTCACACCTAAATAGCAAGACAGAAATAACACATTCACTCACATTTACCTGCCCCTGACACCAAGTGCACAGATAATATAATATTATTGGTAGTGTATATTTATTAAACATCAATGACATGATTAATTCAGAATAATTGATTCAATTGCACTCAATACTAAGCTTTGTTTTGTTTTATTTGCTTGTTATTATTCCTGAAGGATAGGGCAAACACATACACGAACTAGTTGTAAAATGAGAGGCATTCTGAATATGGAAACAAATAAGTCATGGCAATTTTAATCTTGAACTTAGCAACTAGACTGAACAGGGAAATGCCATAAATGCAATGAGGGACTTACTGAATGGACTGCTTCCATGGTTACTCGAGCCACCTCCTACTGACTCGGGGAAGTTGTACTGGCTACAGACACAGCCTGCGACGAAGTAGTTGCTGGCGTTGACCTGATAAGCCGAGTAGCATCGCTCGTAACAGTTGCCTTGGTTACTAAAACAGGAAGTGATACAATGTATAGCTAAGTTGCTACCTTTGTCTCCTTCTATCTATGCTTCTATCTATCTATCTATCTATCTATCTATCTATCCATGGGCGTAGCCAGGATTTTTTTTCGGGAAGGGGGGGGGGTTGGGTGGGGGATTCCTCCCTCCCTATCCCCCCCCCCCCGCGAAAAAATATTTATATGTATGTATGTCTGTGTGTATATAATCTTTATTACATTCTGACCCATCATTCTTTAGGAAGACGCTTATTGTGCCCTAGAATAGGTTCTTCCTGGAGTTAGTGGGAAAATTGTAGACTCCCCGCTATTGCCAGCAAGGGGGTCTGGGGGAGCGCTAGGAGCTCCCCCAGCGCGGGGCGCCGCCAAGCACTATTTCTGATCTTGAACGCCAACAAAATGCATATTCTGAGGTATCTACAGTGCATTTTCCTGCTATTTAAAAGTTTTATTTCAAAAACCTGATGTGCTATTCTTACTGTCTTAGACCCTCCCGCGCCGTTCGGCGCATTCGCCGTCAGGCTGTTTCCACAAAAATCTGTCACTAATAATGTTTGAGGCCTCTTCCCACCTGTCCGAGGACCTCCATGAATGTGTGGCGCCAATTTGTACTAGGATGTCATCGCAACTATTCTTACGCCTAATTCATTTTGTCGGAGAACATGTCCCGCAAACCTCATCCGACGCTCTGTCACAATCTTACTAAAGAGTCGACTACCAGTTCTGACTCCTAAAATCTGTCTTAGCCATCTTTGTTGAGCCACATTTAGTGTTGTTCAATTTCGGCAGATGACTATTCACTGCACTTTATTGAATGAGCCCCGCCACTGTAGAAATGTGTAACCTCTCTTGAGTACGCTCTTGGAATTAAGTGACTGTAGTTTGCTTTAGATTTTATATCGAAAAGTCAAGTTTTATCGTCAAAATCATCTGTTGGTGGTTTTATACTAAAAAATCTATGGAGTTATGCGTTTTTTTTTAAATTCAAAACCCCATTTAGCTAAGGACATATAATTTAGTAATTGTAGTTTGCTTTAGAATAATATTGAAGATAGAGGTTTTCCACCTCAAAACGCTCTGTAGGGTGATTTTAAACTCAAAACCATCTGGAGGGGTTTTAAACTTTTTAAAAAGCTATCTGTAGGAGAGGGATTTAAACTCAAAACCCTCAATTGTCTTGGCTACGCTCAAATAGTTTTAATGTGTAATTTGTATATTGAAGAGGTATTTTTTAGCATCAAACCACTCTGAAGGGGGGTTTAAACTCAAAACTCCTTTAGGCAACGCTCATAGCATTTTCAGTGCGTAATTTGCTTTTTTCTTACATTGAAGATGTATTTTTTAGCTTCAAACCCCGCTTGCGGAGGGTTCAAACCCAAAACCCCTTTGGCTACGCTCATAGATTTCTGAGTTTGTAATTATCTTTTTTTTTCTATTGAAGAGGTATTTTTTTACCCTCAAACCCCGCTGAAGGGGGGTTTCACACTCAAAACTGAGTCAAAACCCATTTAGCTACGCTCATAAAATTTTGAGTGCGTAATTTGCGTTTTTTTATACCGGGTATTGAAGAGTTATTTTTTGGCCTCAAACCCTACTGAAGAGGGGGTGGGGGTTAACTCAAAACTCCTTTGGCAACGCTCATAGAATTTTGAGAATGTAATTTTCTGTTTTTTATATTGAAGAGGGGGTTTATCGTAAATTTTGGAGGGGGTTTAAAAATCAAAATCTTCCTTAACTGTGCTCGTGAAATTTGGTGGGAGATTGTCGTTTGAATTTTTTGTTTTGTGTTATAGAAGAAGGGAATTTAACTGCGAAAACCCCTGGTAGGGGGGGAGTTTTAACTCAAACCCCGCTGGTAGGGGGTTTTAAACTCGAACCCCCCTGTACGGGGTTTTAAACTCAAACCCCCCCTTGTAGGGGTTTTAAACTCAAAAACCCCTGGTAGGGGGTTTTAAACTCAAAACCTCCTTTGATGTGCTAGGGTAAGTGATATTTTAGTATAAATTCTCACCTAAAATAAACAAAATCAAAGTAAAGAATCAGTCACTAAATTCCGATCATTTCGGGGGGGGGGGGGGGGGAGGTTGAACCCCCAAACCCCCCCCCCCCCCGGCTACGCCCATGTATCTATCTATCTATCTATCTATTATCTATCTATATATCTATCTGTCGCTGTTGCTTAAATTATAACCATAGTTGAAACAGAACTCTTTCTGTCGACTGGTGTCACAAGATCAGAATTCACTACTGAGAACCACATTTTTGTTCACACAAGAGTGACGGTGTGCCACCATTTTCGCTGCTTAGCTCATTCTGGGTTTAAAATCTTAAACACTTACTTAGGCTCCCCAAGTCCTCCATGTCCGCTGTAAACTCCTTGGTAGTGACTTCCACCACGTCGACTATACTTCAAGGAGAAAAAAAATTGAATAATTTATTTAGAGATGACATTTCTCTCATGGTAGTATGGGGAGTTAGTTGAAGTGTTAGAGCGTCGTTCTAGTAAAGCGAACGTCTTAGGTTCGATCCCCATTAAATGTCTCTTATTTTTCAGTCCTATGAAAGAGAAAATTGAAATCACGTGACAGCACATTGTGTTACTATTTCAGAAAGATTATTTCATTCAGTATTGAATTAACAAAAATTGTTAACTTGAAACTAAGTTCAAGCCTAGAGGTCATCTCTCGTGCCGTGAGTTGCATAAAGCAGAACTTGATCTAAACAAAACCTTACGGCCAATGTGCCTTACTTTCAATGTTTACATTTTACATGTCTATTCTAGTAACAGATCCTTTTCATGTAACATCTTAAGATGTAGTCTGATTACTCAATTTCATGCAAGTGTTATGAAATTTGAGTTGGTTTGTTTAATTCATTGGATGGCCGCGTGGTCATGTGGTATCCGGTCACGGGTTCGAACCCTGCCAGCGGGAGATTTGGGCTAGGATATAATAGTCTTCAATTTTGAAAGAACATCTGAAATATATTAAAGAAACAAAATTATTTTATATTTTCATGTAATTTCAATATTGTGTTACGATTCCTCTATTCAGCATGCAAATTCATGGGAATTGTGAAAAACCTTGACACGGATTTTGAAAACGGCTGTAACGATTTTCCTACAAAGTCGACAGTTAATGTATATATCTTTGGGAAAATAATTACAAACTAAATTGCCACACCTTTATTAGGTTAGGCAATGGCTTTTTAAGATTAATTTCCTATTTTGCAAACTAGATCTAGAAAGATCTATTTCATTTTGTTGGCACGATCTGAAACCATAAGATTACTAAAATCAATAGGCTTGAAATATTTAGATTAGGAATTGTCATAACAGCGACATAATCCTATGTTGTATTCTCTGTGGAAGCTAAAAGAAAACAAGCTTAACATCATAGATTGCGTGAATATATAGACTCTAGTTCTGTGATTAATAGCCTCTTCTATTTCATATCCGAGAAACGGGGTTGTTTTATTTCTAAGCTTTGAAATCTAAAGATCATTAATTTTCTGAGACCAAAGAGCGATTTCCAAGATTCATAAGGCGAATTCCCTTCCAGCTTGAAAAAGAGTTACGTAAACAACCTTGGATACGAAATGTGGCTGTGTTTTCAGTATATACAGGTCTTTGGTCTACATCTCTAGGGCTATCATTCTATATAGATATACCCTGAGTAGATTTATACATTCACTTAACCAGGATTCTTTTCGGAAAAAAATGGTGTGGGATAGGCAGGGGTTAGTATGTAAGAAAAAAACAACCAATTGCTCTTACAAGGTCGGTAGGCTGTAAAAAGGAGGCATTGTCTTTTAGTTAAAGTATTTTACATATTTTAACCCTACTTGTTTTTCTAAATCTATTTATAAAAAATATACGTATATAATTGCTATATTCATTAAGAAACACTTTGTGTTTGAATAAAGACAATAATAATGCTTGTCTTCGAGTCTGAAGATTAATGATGAATGCAATATTTACCGTGGCTAAGCAGGTCAGCTGTGACCTATATATTTTGCCACACTAGTGCAAGCAGAACCATTGTCTGCCGGTGGTCGATTTAAAATTCTTTTCGCCGTCTACGTCTGTCCTCGGCAGCGGATCCCCTTTTGGTCTCAAATGTGTATCCCCGTCGCCGTTGTGAGTGACACCCAGCTGTCTTGTTCTGAAACCGCATGTGCTGTCTTCTATGTCTACTAAGACAAGTTGGCACTTAAGCTGGTCTTTAAAGTGTTTAAAGACAAAGAATACGCTAAATTGCTAAACTATATCAACACACTTCAACAGGACCAACAGTTACACTTACTGTTTCTTGTAACGAAGAAGTAGCTGAAAGGGAAAATGTAGTCTTCAAACAAAACAATAAGGTAAATGAAAAATAAAAACAAAGTTTATATCTTATCGTATCTTATCTTATATGATACAGACGTTACTTCAAAAAAAGAAGAGGATTACATCATACGCGTCGTGCATTTAGTCATACATATTAACCAATGACTTAAACTCCCCCAAGTCACTGGTTTTCCTGGCTGACTCAGGCAACTCATTCCATTCTCTAATAGCACTAGGAAAGAAAGAATATTTGTACCTATAAACTTACCCAGCACTAATAGGAAGGTAAGCACTGCCTTGAAAGTCATTCTGTTAAAAAAAAAAGTTGAACTCTGTTTGACACCTTTCAGTCTTGGAACAACTAGATCTAGAGATCATCTCATAGAAATAAAATGGAAGTCTAGACATTAGCTATGGTCAGAACAATGTCTCAAACAGTAGTCCCCTCTTCTCCACGAAGCTGAAGTGTTTCAAAGTAACGGCACTTTTTATGAACACAAAAATTAAACTTTTAAACTTGTTAGGCATGAATCTCTCCTCTTGAGTTTGAACAAGCCTGTTCATTTAGAGTGGAATAATCAGAATTGAGTTTGAACAATCCTGTTTATTTAGAGTGGACCAATCAGAATTGAGTTTGAACAAGCCTGTTCATTTAGAGTGGAATAATCAGAATTGAGTTTGAAAAAGCCTGTTCATTTAGAGTGGACCAATCAGAAGACTCTGTTGATACCTTCTAAGATCTATTCAAATAGGAGGCGAAGTAAATTGAATCCAATCTTGCGGTTAAACCCTGAGGAAAATAAATCAGGAGACGGTGACCTTTCGCAGCACACAGTGCAGCAACCTGGCAGAACCTCCGACGCTGCTAATCCTGAACTGTCCCAGGTGTTTGCGATTCCGTAGACACATCGAAGAGGGGGGGATTACCGCTGTTTGGGCAAGAACATTTCGACCATCTAATGTCCAGCTATCAGTGCATTCAAGTTTTATGAGATGAACCAAAATCGTTTTACTAGTGAAGGCGGAAATAAACATTGAAGTATGGAGATTCATATCGAACCTGTGAATAATTACTAGCGCGGACCAACACATTCGTAAGGATAAGTACTAATCAAAGAGGTTCCTTACAATATAATCATAAAACTAGTCTCTGTAACTCTCAATTGCACCTAGTCTTACAATTGAAGTAGATTACTTAAACATGAAAAAAGATGGAATTTTTTAGGCGGTGTAAATAGGAGTAAAAAAAAAAAAAAGGCAATGATTATCTTCTCTTGCCTTTTGAAATACCAGAACAGAATAAAATTTAAAGTCATACTTACAAGTAAAATACAAGGAAAATACTTTAAAAAATACAAGTAATATAAAAGGGAAATGACCGTACAGTTGCAGCAATAACACTCAATACTTCAAGATGTATCTCCCTTTATATACATGCATTAATTAACATAAGGCACGGTTGCTTAATGGTAAAGCGCTTCGCTTCCGAATCGAGGGTCCCGGGTTCGAAACAAATGACCTTTTGTGCAAAACTTCAGCTTTATCCAACCTTAAGAAGTGGGAGAATAAATGGACAAAATGTGTACCAGACAGAGTAGTGTAAAAACTTGTACGGAAATTCAATAAAAGTTTTAAATAAAATCCTTTATTAACCTGCCATGTGTCACATTTTATAACTCTTTGTTCTTTAAAGTTATGTGTTTTAGTTCAACCATGGTTTAACATACAATTAACAGCGAACCCATGGTTCCAGTCTCATGGAGGGCCCCTTGAAAAAAACTCAAAGGTTTAGTGTGACGGGAATTATTTTTTTCGTCCTATATGTATCAGTGCATTTACAAAAAGGCAATCTTTATTTCCGTTTTTGCAGACTACGATCTTTTACAAGATATAGTAGCGACTTCCCACAAGTAGATCTAACAGGCTTACTTTTTCATGAAACCCAATGCTTTTGTATGTTTTTGAAAGTAATAAAAAACTTTATCTCAATGGGCCCTATGTAAAGGCCCCAATTAATCGTGGGCCAGAGCACAATAAGCCCCTTCGCCAGTGAATGCTAATTACATACAATAAATATCAAATACATACAAGTATGTACAACTGCTTTCGTTGTATACAAAAATAAAGAAAACACGCCTTGAGATAAAATCTTACCTTTTGAGTTTCCCTAAGATCTGCACACGCCTCTAATGTTGAAACACAGAGAGTGTCAATTTTAGGTTCAGATTACACTTCACAGGAAAACTGTTAAATTACTACGTCATACACTGCAGCGTTGGGTTGGGGGGAGGGGAGTTTCAAGGCGTTGGATTGTCATTTGATGACAAGACTGACGTTGAAGGATGGCATACAGTCATGCAACTATGAAATTTGGCAACAATTTTCCTGTGTGTGTGTTGTGTGTGTGTGCGCGCTTTTTACGACAGGTTATAGTTCTTTCAAGGTTCACATGAGGTCATCGCATTGTCTAACCTTGGTGACAAATCCGTTTATAGCAAGTCGTTGTATTATTATTGATAAATTGCTATCATTTGCTGCATATATTTTTGTGAGGTCTTTATGGACTTTGTATATTATATATTTATAAAATTAAAACTGGTTTGCGAATATTAAATTGTTTCCATTGTATTACTCTCGTACTATCAAGTAGATAGATCAACAGAGAAAGGAAGAGAGAACGAGGGTGGAGAGAGGGGTAAAAAAAGAGAGAGAGAGCGAAAGAGAAGGAAAACGGGAAGGAAAGTGGAAAAAAGAAAACTACAGAAAGAGAGAGAGAAAGGCCTCTCTGAAAGTGGGGACTGGGAGAGAGAAATGGAGACAGACAGAGAGGAGAAAAGGGAGAGAGTGAGAGAAGCAGAGAGAATGATCCCTAATTACACTTTAGCACCAACAGCTGTCATCTACTTGTCTGTTTAGAAACCAGCGGTCGGACATTCATTCCCGTTATGTTTATGTGGAGCTATTCTCGTCTGCCGCGATAAATGACGTAATAGCTGACGTCACTGGCTGGTGTGTTATTGTACAAACAACAATACGGAACAACTAGATGTCTCCATAATAAAGTGAACCGTTTAGATCTACTCTAGTGTGTATGTGTGTGTGTCTTCAGGCGTTCATTTGAAATATAAGTTATTCCCATAAGATTGGATAAAAAGCTTTAACATAAAATTGAATGAAAATTTGGTATTATTTTTTTTATGTCTTAAAACTTCTTCCGCCTTTTGTTAAAAATCTTCCTATGTCTTAGTAATCTTTGTGTATGTGTGTGTGTGTGTCAATACTGTAATCTGACGACATCAGAAAACTGACTATGATCTTATGACAGAAGCTCAACTAAAAGGAAAAAAAAAGGTGATTAATAAAATGTGTGTACTCAGTGGCACATATTGAAACATGGAATGTTTTTGGTATTTAATATTTGCCCAATGCTTTCGGATCCAATCTTTCTCGTGAATACATGGCCAGAAATAAACGGGAGGTTACCGTGCGGTCAGCCAGCACAACTCGTCTAGTATTTACACATTCGAGCTCGGATTCAAACTCTAGCCCCATTTCTTTGTAGCCAGGCAGTGTATACCGCTCATCCATGCCTCACATCTTTTTGTTTTGGTATTCTTTTTAATGCATGCTTAAAGTATGCTAAGGGCGATCAAATCTCTTTTGTGGACCAGTGGTGGGAGAGAGGGCTATCTGGGAGAAGGTTCCCGTGCTGCCTTTAGGAGCTTAGCAAGCACAACTCAGCTCAAGTCGTCTTTCGAATTCGAGACCCCCCTAGATAGTTAGCCAAGCGGTTTCTTCTTCTCAGCCATATATAATACATTTCAATGTTAAGACACTAACCCTAACCCATCTTGTGCTGCTAAACGTGTAGTTTTGAGGACATTCGTTGAAACTTACATGTAACTAATGGCATGAAATAATGCACTACTTACATACACAAAACACAAAAACCAAAACAAAAAAAAAAGACAAAAAAAAAAATTAAAAGAGCATTTTATTTCTTAAACCGCATGTCTATAGATTTAATATGTTTCATTTCATGTTTAAACCTAACTTCAAAGTGACTCAGACAAACAGTATTACAAATATCAAATCATGTAACAGAAACTAGAATCAAGGGGGGGAAATCACAATTAATACCCGCGGTTCTCACAAGCTGAGGAGCAGTCCAGTTGGTTCTGGAAGATGTTGCTCTGGCCGCCATAGCTGTTGATGCACCTCGTGTAGACACTGACCTTGCCGCAGGTCTTAGTGCCTCTGTCGTAGGTGTAGGCAAACACAGTGTCGTACTCGCCTGGGCTGCCGCGGCATGATGGGTCAATGTAGCCACAGACATCTGCAGGTGGAAACGATGGTGGAAATTGTGGTGGAAATGATGAAAAATGGTGGAGAAAATGATAGTGGAAATGGTGATACAAATGATGGTGGAAATGATGATACAAATGATGGTGGAAATGATGATACAAATGATGGTGGAAATGATGATACAAATGATGGTGGAAATGATGATACAAATGATGGTGGAAATGATGATACAAATGATGGTGGAAATGATGATGGAAATGGTGGTGGAAATATAATGTCATTAGAGTTTGGTGACGCATTAATAAAGACGGATAATGAAATACGTAATTAGTTTCGAATAGGGTAAGTTTAGTGATTCTCTAGGATAGGGTAAGTTTAGTGATTCTCTAGGATAGGGTAAGTTTAGTGATTCTCTAGGATAGGGGAAGTTTAGTGATTCTCTAGAATAGGGTAAGTTTAGTGATTCTCTAGAATAGGGTAAATTTAGTGATTCTCTAGAATAGGGTAAGTTTAGTAATTCTCTAGAATAGGGTAAGTTTAGTGATTCTCTAGAATAGGGTAAGTTTAGTGATTCTCTAGAATAGGGTAAGTTTAGTGATTCTCTAGAATAGGGTAGGTTTAGTGATTCTCTAGAAAAGGGTAAGTTTAGTGATTCTCTAGAATAGGGTAAGTTTAGTGATTCTCTAGAATAGGGTAAGTTTAGTGATTCTCTAGAATAGGGTAGGTTTTTGTGATTCTCTATAATAGGGTAGGTTTAGTGATTCTCTAGAATAGGGTAAGTTTAATGATTTCTCTAGAATAGGGTAAGTTTAGTGATTCTCTAGAATAGGGTAAGTTTAGTGATTCTCTAGAATAGGGTAAGTTTAGTGATTCTCTAGAATAGGGTAAGTTTAGTTATTCTCTAGAATAGGGTAAGTTTAGTGATTCTCTAGGATAGGGTAAGTTTAGTGATTCTCTAGAATAGGGTAAGTTTAGTGATTCTCTAGGATAGGGTAAGTTTAGTGATTCTCTAGAATAGGGTAAGTTTAGTGATTCTCTAGAATAGGGTAAGTTTAGTGATTCTCTAGAATAGGGTAAGTTTAGTGATTCTCTAGAATAGGGTAAGTTTAGTGATTCTCTAGAATAGGGTAAGTTTAGTGATTCTCTAGAATAGGGTAAGTTTAGGGATTCTCTAGAATAGGGTAAGTTTAGTGATTCTCTAGAATAGGGTAAGTTTAGTGATTCTCTAGAATAGGGTAAGTTTAATGATTCTCTAGAATAGGGTAAGTTTAGTGATTCTCTAGAATAGGGTAAGTTTAGTGATTCTCTAGAATAGGGTAAGTTTAGTGATTCTCTAGAATAGGGTAAGTTTAGTGATTCTCTAGAATAGGGTAAATTTAGTGATTCTCTAGAATAGGGTAAGTTTAGTGATTCTCTAGAATAGGGTAAGTTTAGTAATTCTCTAGAATAGGGTAAGTTTAGTGATTCTCTAGAATAGGGTAAGTTTAGTGATTCTCTAGAATAGGGTAAGTTTAGTGATTCTCTAGAATAGGGTAGGTTTAGTGATTCTCTAGAAAAGGGTAAGTTTAGTGATTCTCTAGAATAGGGTAAGTTTAGTGATTCTCTAGAATAGGGTAAGTTTAGTGATTCTCTAGAATAGGGTAGGTTTTTGTGATTCTCTATAATAGGGTAGGTTTAGTGATTCTCTAGAATAGGGTAAGTTTAATGATTTCTCTAGAATAGGGTAAGTTTAGTGATTCTCTAGAATAGGGTAAGTTTAGTGATTCTCTAGAATAGGGTAAGTTTAGTGATTCTCTAGAATAGGGTAAGTTTAGTTATTCTCTAGAATAGGGTAAGTTTAGTGATTCTCTAGGATAGGGTAAGTTTAGTGATTCTCTAGAATAGGGTAAGTTTAGTGATTCTCTAGGATAGGGTAAGTTTAGTGATTCTCTAGAATAGGGTAAGTTTAGTGATTCTCTAGAATAGGGTAAGTTTAGTGATTCTCTAGAATAGGGTAAGTTTAGTGATTCTCTAGAATAGGGTAAGTTTAGTGATTCTCTAGAATAGGGTAAGTTTAGGGATTCTCTAGAATAGGGTAAGTTTAGTGATTCTCTAGAATAGGGTAAGTTTAGTGATTCTCTAGAATAGGGTAAGTTTAGTGATTCTCTAGAATAGGGTAAGTTTAGTGATTCTCTAGAATAGGGTAAGTTTAGTGATTCTCTAGAATAGGGTAAGTTTAGTGATTCTCTAGAATAGGGTAAGTTTAGTGATTCTCTAGAATAGGGTAAGTTTAGGGATTCTCTAGAATAGGGTAAGTTTAGTGATTCTCTAGAATAGGGTAAGTTTAGTGATTCTCTAGAATAGGGTAAGTTTAATGATTCTCTAGAATAGGGTAAGTTTAGTGATTCTCTAGAATAGGGTAAGTTTAGTGATTCTCTAGAATAGGGTAAGTTTAGTGATTCTCTAGAATAGGGTAAGTTTAGTGATTCTCTAGAATAGGGTAAATTTAGTGATTCTCTAGAATAGGGTAAGTTTAGTGATTCTCTAGAATAGGGTAAGTTTAGTAATTCTCTAGAATAGGGTAAGTTTAGTGATTCTCTAGAATAGGGTAAGTTTAGTGATTCTCTAGAATAGGGTAAGTTTAGTGATTCTCTAGAATAGGGTAGGTTTAGTGATTCTCTAGAAAAGGGTAAGTTTAGTGATTCTCTAGAATAGGGTAAGTTTAGTGATTCTCTAGAATAGGGTAAGTTTAGTGATTCTCTAGAATAGGGTAGGTTTTTGTGATTCTCTATAATAGGGTAGGTTTAGTGATTCTCTAGAATAGGGTAAGTTTAATGATTTCTCTAGAATAGGGTAAGTTTAGTGATTCTCTAGAATAGGGTAAGTTTAGTGATTCTCTAGAATAGGGTAAGTTTAGTGATTCTCTAGAATAGGGTAAGTTTAGTTATTCTCTAGAATAGGGTAAGTTTAGTGATTCTCTAGGATAGGGTAAGTTTAGTGATTCTCTAGAATAGGGTAAGTTTAGTGATTCTCTAGGATAGGGTAAGTTTAGTGATTCTCTAGAATAGGGTAAGTTTAGTGATTCTCTAGAATAGGGTAAGTTTAGTGATTCTCTAGAATAGGGTAAGTTTAGTGATTCTCTAGAATAGGGTAAGTTTAGTGATTCTCTAGAATAGGGTAAGTTTAGGGATTCTCTAGAATAGGGTAAGTTTAGTGATTCTCTAGAATAGGGTAAGTTTAGTGATTCTCTAGAATAGGGTAAGTTTAATGATTCTCTAGAATAGGGTAAGTTTAGTGATTCTCTAGAATAGGGTAAGTTTAGTGATTCTCTAGAATAGGGTAGGTTTTTGTGATTCTCTATAATAGGGTAGGTTTAGTGATTCTCTAGAATAGGGTAAGTTTAATGATTTCTCTAGAATAGGGTAAGTTTAGTGATTCTCTAGAATAGGGTAAGTTTAGTGATTCTCTAGAATAGGGTAAGTTTAGTGATTCTCTAGAATAGGGTAAGTTTAGTTATTCTCTAGAATAGGGTAAGTTTAGTGATTCTCTAGGATAGGGTAAGTTTAGTGATTCTCTAGAATAGGGTAAGTTTAGTGATTCTCTAGGATAGGGTAAGTTTAGTGATTCTCTAGAATAGGGTAAGTTTAGTGATTCTCTAGAATAGGGTAAGTTTAGTGATTCTCTAGAATAGGGTAAGTTTAGTGATTCTCTAGAATAGGGTAAGTTTAGTGATTCTCTAGAATAGGGTAAGTTTAGGGATTCTCTAGAATAGGGTAAGTTTAGTGATTCTCTAGAATAGGGTAAGTTTAGTGATTCTCTAGAATAGGGTAAGTTTAATGATTCTCTAGAATAGGGTAAGTTTAGTGATTCTCTAGAATAGGGTAAGTTTAGTGATTCTCTAGAATAGGGTAGGTTTTTGTGATTCTCTATAATAGGGTAGGTTTAGTGATTCTCTAGAATAGGGTAAGTTTAATGATTTCTCTAGAATAGGGTAAGTTTAGTGATTCTCTAGAATAGGGTTAGTTTAGTGATTCTCTAGAAAAGGAAAACAGTGCAGAGACTTCGCGCTGATATGACCTATATACAGACAGACTGCATTCCGTTATCAAGAATAAACCAATGATTTGGTTCTACACGTCCAGGTGGGTTGATGATTAAGTGATGAAGTGCTTGGTATCCGAACCGTAAGGCCCCATGTTCAAATTTTGGTGAAGATTGCGATTCTGAATTACGAGATTTTTAGGACGACTCTGCGACCACCCAACTCTAATGGGTTCCTGACATTAGTAAAGCAGTTGGTCATTGTGCTGGCCACAAAACACCCTCATTACCCGTCGGCCAGAGAAACAAGTGACTGTTACATCATTTGCCTTATAGATCGCAAGATGCTAGTTTTACTCAGTTCTGTCGCTGGTTATTACGAGTTACTATTTTAGTGTTTGGCAGATAGTTCAAGAATTCAATAACATTTCATACAAGGTTTTAACTACTTGTTCAATATTTACAAGGATTCCCCATACATCTCAGCAAACATTACAGAAGACATCTCAGCAAACATTACAGAAGACTTCTCAGCAAAACGCAGCTATTTTCCTTACCTTTATGTTTTAAGCTTTATTTTCTTATTGGGATTCCCACAACTTCTTATGAAGTTTCAGTTTCAAATAGTCGAAAGGAAAGCCAATTAACAGGATGTCCGGAGTCACAATCGCATATCAGTAGTCTATAGCCCAACACCAGCAATATACCATAAACATATAGATCCATGGGCGGATTGGCTATAAGGGCATTCGGGCAAATGCCCGGTGGGTCGGTACCCAAATGGGCCGATAGGGCCACCTAAAGGGCTTCATAAATGCCTCTATAGAATGTATTTACTTGTTAAAGTTTTATATTCTCTTGTAAGAGGGGGCCCTCTGAGTGTCGTGTTTAAAAAAAAATCTTTTACAGACTCTACAGTATAATGCAAATTTAAATCTAACACATTCTCCGAAATAATGTAATACTCTACATCCGTAGAAAGTGTTACTAGTAGGCTTCATCCTTTTAGAACCTACACTCAGCCATTAACCCATACAACATCCTAAACACCATCCCAAACCAAACTCACCAACCACTAGCCAGATCCACTCCTGTTAAACCTAAATCTACTAAAATTAATACAACAGCCTCACTAAACAAACCTACTAAAGAAGCAATACCAAAACACCTAAAAACAGTAATAAATTTTCAAAGTATTGGGAACAAAACAGCAGACTTAGAAATTTTATTAGAATGTGAGAAACCAGACATAATTGCAGGAACAGAAACGTGGCTACACCCTGAAATTTATAATGCAGAAATTTTCAATAGTAATTATGAAATTTTTAGAAAAGATAGGGCTGATAATCATGGAGGAGTTTTATTAGCAATAAAAAACACTCTTATAGCAGAAGAAATTACCTTACCTAACTCAAAAAATATAGAATCAACATTTTGTAAAATTAATACCACCTCAACATCCCTAATAATAGGCAGTATTTACAGACCACCAAATTCTAGTTTAGAATACATGCAGGAACTATGTAATCAGTTTACTACACTTAAAGAGACAAATAAAAATGCAGTTTTTTGGATTATGGGTGATTTCAACCTACCTGATATAAATTGGAAAAGACTAACCATAGATAAACATCAAAACCTTAAGGACATAAATGAGCTTTTCATAGAAACTTTACACAACCTAAGTTTAGATCAAATCATTAAAAAACAACTAAATTAAACAACACATTAGATCTCTTCTTAACCAACAGACCTGGATTAGTAGATTATATTATCCCTGGTCTATCAGACCATGAAATCATAAAAATACACAGTCAGATAAAGCAGTAGCTAATGCAAAACCCAAAAGAAAAATCTTTCTCTGAAATAAATGTAACCTAACACAACTACACCAAGTTGCATTAAACTTTCAACAAACATTCTTATTAGAAAAAGACATTAACCAACCAGTCGATGACCTCTGGAATTTCATTAAAAACCATCTTAAAAGCATTATAGAAAATCATATACCAACTAAACACATACTAAACAAAATAAATAAATGCTGGTTTAATAATAGACTAAAGAAGCTTTGTATACAGAAGGAAAACCTATATAGAAAATTTAAAGAAACTAAGGCAGAAAGAGTTTACAAAAAGTATATAAAAATTAAACACATAACCCAAAAAGTAAGCAGACAGCTGCAGAGTGAATACATAAATGCAATGTAATATCTAAAGATAACAACAAAAACCTATGGTCATACATTAAGTCTGAGAAAATGGAAACAACAGGCATAGCGCCATAAAAATGAACATAACATAATACATAATGATAATGAAACTAAAGCAAACATCCTTAACAAATACTTTGCATCAGCATTCTCAGCCCCAGGAGACAAAGACATATTACTTAATTTGAACCAAGTAGACAACATAGAAGATATAGTAGTACAGGAAAATGGAATCCAAAAACTATTAGACAATACCAAACCAAATAAAGCGTCTGGACCTGTTGGTATTCCAGCTAGATTACTCAAAGACCTAAGCAATGAGCTAGCCCCAGTGTTCAAAATACTCTTTCAGGCATCGCTTAACCAGGGCAGAGTACCAAAGGACTGGAAAGAAGCTAATGTCACCCCCCTATTTAAAAAAGGAGAAAAATCGGACCAAGGAAACTACAGACCAGTATCACTTACCAGCATCACATGTAAAATCCTAGAACACATAATATGTAGCAACATCATAGCCCACTTAGACAAACATAATGTCCTCACCCCATACCAACATGGCTTTAGGAAATATAGATCATGGGAAACACAACTAATAGGACTAATTGATGACTTTTCAAAAGGTTTAGATAATAGTGAACAAAATAGATGCTATCTTACTAGATTTTTCCAAGGCTTTTGACAAAGTTCACCACCATACTTTGCTTAAAAAATTAAAATGTTTCGGCATTAATGGTCCATTGCATCAGTGGATTAAAGATTTTCTGATAGGGAGAGATCAAACTGTAATAATAAATGGCTCTAAATCAACACCGATAACAGTAAACTCAGGTGTACCTCAAGGAACTGTCTTAGGTCCTCTACTTTTCTTAATTTACATAAATGATTTACCAAATTGGATTACCTCAGGAACAAAAGTCAGATTATTTGCAGACGATTGCATAATATATAGAACAATAAAAACTACACAAGACACAGATATTTTACAAAGAGAATTAGATGAATTACAGAAATGGGAATCAAATTGGAGTATGTCTTTCCACCCAGAAAAATGTCAGTTGTTAAGAGTAACAAAAAAACTAAAACAAATTAATTCCACTTATCTTATTCATGGAAAAATAGTAACACAGACTAAAAACGCAAAATACCTAGGTGTTATAATAAATGAAAAACTGTCATGGAATCCACATATTGATGAAACTATTAAAAAATCCAACAAAGCATTAGGGTTTATTAAAAGAAATTTCTATAAATCAAATAAGAACATAAAACTAAAATGTTATTTAACCTTGGTTAGGCCAATAATAGAATATGCATCCTTCGTTTGGGACCCCTCAACTCAAGATAACATTAAGAAACTGGAACAGACACAAAATAGAGCAGTGAGATTCATAACAAACAAATATTCACACTTAACTAGAGTGACATCTTTAGTAAAATCACTAAATTTAGAAAGCCTTCAGGCCAGAAGACTCAAAAGTAAAGTAGCAATTATACATAAAACACTGAACCATAATCTTCAAATACAAAAACAAAATTTAATAAAATACTCTGAAAGGTACAAAGATAAAGGCACATTCCTCGTCCCATATGCTAGGACAAATTTGTACAAATACTCCTTCTTCCCTAGTGCTATTAGAGCATGGAATGGGTTGCCTGAGCTAGCCAGGAAAACCAGTGACTTGGCAGAATTTAAGTCATTGGTTAATATGCAAGGCTAAATGCATGACGCGTAGGACGTAATCATCTTTTTTGAAGTAACGTCTGTATTATTTAAGCTAAGATAAGATTAAAAAGTAACATGAGACCTACATTTCTTATAAAGATACAGAGTTTCATTGTTTGCATGAGTTCAGTTATCGATACTTTATCAAACTTAACAGAATGATTTTGAGGACAGGTAGATATAGAATTGGGTGTCCATCATAAGATATAGAGTTTGTGGGCCGGACTGTATAGAAATGCCGGGCCGATTGTGAGAACCAGTCCGCCCCTGTATAGATCCAATTTTTTTAAAAATATTTCTCTAGTTTGAAGCCTTTTGATACTCTAGCTCCTCGTGGCGCTGATAGACATGGAAATAGGAACTTCTTTGGTAAACCGCTTATATGAATTCAATGACTTACTTTTTTAAGTATATTTTACCGCACATTTTAACTATCTTAATAGTTATTTAATACAATTATTAAGATAATAGATTAGTATTTCAAAGAGTAGCTCTAAAGTAATAGAATTGGCAGAAGGTTGCAAAAAATAAACTTAAAGACCAGCCACATGAAAAATCAAGAAAAACTTACTCTGCCCACTTGATCCTTGGTACCTGAAGCAAATAAAGGATAATTGAACTAGAGTCTAGGAATTTTATTGAATATTATGTGTCTCTGTCTTACAGGAAACTATATACGAATCGCGATTAAACAAGGTTACAAAGTGGAAGCAAAAACTTTAAATCGGCTACGATGTGGTCCACTCAGGCAGGTAAAAAGTCAGGATTCAATATTTTCAGAAAGACTATCAGAAACTATGTATCTGTATGACAAACTATCAACAACTACAGCCTATCTCCGTCGATACGTGCCCATGTTGATAGTGTTGCCGAAACTGTTGTATTGTTAGTTCAACTAATGACTTGATACCACAGGATATGGAGATTTATTAATGCTATTAGTATTCTCTGTGGCATTTTAAGTCTGGAGAGAAGATCTTTTCCCTTTACAACTTCTTGTGTGACTAAAGAGGTCCTTCCTTGATATACAATTGCGGTCACAGGTTGGGCATATATAATTACCAGGCGCCGTTGCATTTTCACCCTTCTTTCTGCTTCTGTTGTGTATGACATCTGCAATCTGTGACCCTTCCTTTATGCTCTCTCTCCATGTGGATATGTCCAGTGCCACCTCTTCCCAGTTGCCAGTGTCAATTTTGAAGAGCTTCATGTCGCGTTTGCATACATCCGTATAACGTAAAAGTGGGCGAATGGCGGCTCTCCTCTATTAGATCGCCATACAGGATGTCTTGTGGAAGTCGACCTACTGGCATTCTACGAACGTGGCCAAGCCAGCCAAGGCGTCTGCCATTGATAACAGAGCGGATGTCCTGGCACCCTGCTCTTTGTAGCACTTCCTCATTGGTTATCTTATCTTGCCACCTTATTTGAAAGATCCGCCTTAGGCATCGGAGGTAGAAGACATTCAGCTTTTTTTCCTGCCATGAGTAGGTTGACCATGTTTCAATTCCGTACAGCAAGGTGCTCAACACACAGGTCCGGTAGACTAGGGCTTTAGTACTGCTAGTCAGCAATATGTTGTCCCAGACTCTTTTCTGCAACCGTGACATGGTGGCCATTGCCTTGGCTATCCTGTTGTTTATGTCTTTATCCAGTAGAGCAGAGGTGGGCAACCTTTTTGTATCGAGGGCCGCATTACCAAAAATTTGGGAAATTGCGGCCGCAGATATATATATATATATATATATATATATATATATATATATATATATATATATATATATATATATATATATATATATATATATATATATATATATATATACAACTTACAAAGATACTCTAGGTAACTGTGTAGAGTGTATTTTAATTCATATTTACACTGTATTATATTCGAGTTTCTTTTTTTTTTCCCCACACTACACGTAAAGGAATTACAAGTGTTAGCAATTTTTGAAGCAGTTTTACGATTTTTTTTATAATTGCTGTTATCTTTTAATACCACAATATCTCCACAAATATAGGGTTGTACGTAATGTACTAAATAGTGGGCTAATGGTATTGAGAACATGTAATATTATCAATCTAATTAGAACGAAGTGTGATAACCATGGGTAGTTTCGATTTAAGAACAAAATATTAATAAATAATATATCAGCTAGCTTAGCATGGGCAGGGCAAATGAGAAGAATGTAAAATCTCATGGAAGAAATAGTTATCTTACTTGAAGGACATTGACTATTCATATTTTTCATGATTGCTATTGCAATGGGTTGTCTGCATATAAAATGTAAATACATATGTTAAATCTTTTCAAACAAGGCTTTCCCATTTCTACAAACAAGCAAACGAAAACAGATTTTGTCATTTTCCTTTGATGAAAGGTGAAACTATTTCTAGTGAAATTATTAAAAGTACAACACTTATTTAGATTCCTTAATTGTGCAATCTATCAACAAAAATTTAAGACGTCAAGAGCCAGTTTTCAATACCATCAGCTCACTACTTAGCGCAGAAGCTGATTCAGCTCCAGAGGACATAACTCCAAGCCAAGAGAAGTTCCAGTCAGTACTTCCAACGGAGTCCCATGGGTGCCAGAAGCTGTACCGGTATTTCCACATTTAATGAAATATTTACTGCTGTTCACACAATTTGGGTACACATACTACATCTGTTCTTCTTCGTTCTCATTTAACATGTTGTTTTTTTTTTGTTTTATTTAACATGTTGGAAGGTTCGGTTTCAATATGTGAGGGTATTGATAAGTTGAAATGTTAATGCAGTTTTGTGCAAACTTTCATATTTAGAGTTTATGGTTGGGAAATTTAAAAAATAATAATTAATTAAAAACAGCTTTTTTTCTCAGTCAAAGGTCGAGCTCCATCATTTGTTACACTTGCCATCTTGTTCCAACCCTACCCAACAGAGTTCATCAAAGCATTGAATAAATACTGGCCTGTGATTGAGTATTGATTGATGTATAGTTAATAAGCATAATCTTCGTTTCGTTGAAACTTTTTAAAACGAGATAGTTCCAATAATTTATATAGATATTATTTTTAATATATTTGCATTTTTGTATGTATATACTGTGGGCACACCTGATTTCTGTAGGTGTCGACGGGCCGCATAAAACACTCCGGCGGGCCGCATGTCGCCCGCGGGCCGTAATTTGCCCACCCCTGCAGTAGAGTGTTGTTGGATATGATGGAGCCAAGGTAACAAAAGTGATCAACAATTTCTAGTGGTTGGCCATTAATGCTTACTTGAGGTGCAGTGTTTGTGTTTTGGACAAGTATCTTAGTCTTGCTTTGACTGATGTTTAAGCCGAACTTCTGGCAAGCAGCAGATAGTTTGTCAACAAGGGACTGCAGCTGAATATCAGAATCAGCCACAATAGCTGCATCATCAGCATACAGGAGTTCCCTGACGAGTAGCTTCCTAACCTGCAACAATTACAGGGGTATCTCTCTCCTCAGTATAGTGGGCAAAATCTTTGCTAGAGTGGCACTATCCAGGCTGCAAGTAATACCTTCTAAAGTCTACCCAGAGTCTCAGTGTGGATTCAGGAGTAGTAGATCCACCATAGACATGATCTCTTCTCTACGACTACTGCAGGAGAAACTCAGAGACAGACCCCTTTACATCTCTTTTGTTGATCTGACTAAAGCTTTGGACATGGTCAGCAGAAGTGGCCTTTTCAAACTCCTGAGGAAAATAGGCTGCCCTCCCAAACTACTGAAGTTCATTGAGTGTTTTCACGAGGAAACTAAATGTACTGTCAAATTCATTGGAGCCCAATCAGCACCTTTTGAGGTTAGCAGTGGTGTCAAGCAGGGTTGTGTGCTCGCACCTACTCTATTTGGCATATTCTTCTCCTGTCTACTGCATTATGCGTACAACGACATAAACGAAGGTGTGTTTCTCCATACAAGATCCTCTGGAAAACTATTTAATGTATCAAGTCTGCGGGCAAAAACCAAGGTTAGGAAGCTATTATTATTACATTGTTAATATTCATATGAATTCAATGAACTGATAGTTATGAATAGATAGTAAAATGTGAACATAATCTCACTGATGTTATTTCATGATTATCTAATTGATTTAATTGTTTTGTAATGGGCCAATCTCTCATTCAAGGCCTCCAGGAAGAAACTTTTTCCTTCGGTCAAAGTCAACGCTAGTATACACAGTATTATCGTATTGCAAGTGTATAATATGCAATGCTGCTTATTGATTGTTCTTTTAAAATATATTTGACTTGTAAGCATACTAATACATTCTTTTATTTTAAGTTATCTTTAAAATTTAAGTAGCTTGTTTGACAGATAATATTTAATTTCGTAATAATTTTTTGTCAAACTTAAAAAAAAATGTTTGCATAAATGTGTAAAAATAGGCTGATGGCTAGCCACCCTTATTAAGTAGTCTCCCGTGTTTGTTTTCTTTTACTATTAATTGGGAATAGTTGTAAATATGGTAAATTTTTATGAAAACTAGTTACATACTAAAAATTAAACTTTGTAGGCTACTTTTAGAAAAGAAAAAATGTAGCCGTTGTATCAGAACTTTCAAAGATCTAAAATATCATGATTTTGGATTTTCGATATCTTTTCCAGGTTTTTTTTAGATCTAAACTGGACGGATGTACGGACGGACGACAGACAGACAACACAAAAATAATAGCAGCTATTCCCCTTTCGGGGACCGCTAATAAAATGCCACTAGATTAATAATATTTACTACAATGAATTTGTATATTTTTGTATGAAATGACAAGTATTAAGAAGAGTGCCATCCCTTTACATTTTAATTAACTTATATTGAGACATGAAAATTAAGAATATGAGTGCTACACTCAGAATGCTTTTTAAAAGTAAATCAAATAGTATCCAATTCTAAAATTTCCTCATGATCTTGCGCAATGATATTAAGCCTCAATCTTGGATACATTTGGAAACCGGTGCCGGTCTATTAACTTGTGGAGGTTTCTCTACCAGTGGGAAAAGCGGTCATAATAAAGTTATTCGGACCCTTCAGCCTGTATACAATTGCGCAGTACACATGATTTATACACAACGTGATAATGACTGTACCGGAACCTTTTTTGCGTTGATTAGCCCACCTTATGGTACATAAAAACAGTTACAATAGGATTCAAGCTTGTCGGCTGGTAAACGCACCAACAAAAGCATGTTTGTTTCCTTGAACCTTTGGGTTACCATAGGAAATAAAGACAGTTCCTTTCGAAAGAACCCAATATCAAGGACTTCGTTCGTGTACGTACATGTGTCTATAACAGAGGACAATGGTCAACCTAATGATCGTCAATAACAAGTTCTGAACAATGTTAACCTTAATTGTGAAAACATGGAACTTAGTTTTTGTATTATCTGCTTTTGGCAATGTCATCTCTTCTACTGAATAAAAAAAACAACTTAAAATAACAAGTGGTCTAATGAACTTCTTAAATTATTCAATTGGATGTGTGGCAGAGTGGGAAAGACTGCATAGCTAGGCTACTTATAAAGGGGGGGGCGTACTTCCTGAACGCCCAAGGCAGCGCGGAAACCTTCCCTCGAATATTTCCTACCCCATTGGTCCGCAAAAGTGATTGGATCATTTAATTATCTATTTATATGTATACACTTACCCAGATCCAGCGCCAGCCTGTCCATAACCACCTTGACCACGACCACCACGTCCACCATTACCGCCGTGCCCGTGATCACCATGGCCGTGACCACCCTGGTTCCGGCCACCATGACCGTAGCCACCCTGTCATGGAATATAAAATTTTTATCATTAAATTTAAATAATAAGCATACATGAAGCCCCAGAATGTTTCCAAGAAAAAGTATCTACTGTTTAACGAGCTATCACCTTATATACATGGTGGTACGTCCGCTATAACTAGGCTATAATTGCCGCAATGGGTCGTCCCTTTACCTCCTCAGTGAGGATTAATAGTCGAGCAAGATCCCATTTATGACCCTTTGACCAAGGGGAAGGATTTTACCCAAGAGCGAGAGATGGCTCTTCACCTATCCTCTCTGTCCGCAGGTTCTCCATCAACTAGAATCTAAGCAGGATTTTTTTGGTCACATTTTAGGCCAAAGCCAACCCACCCGGGAAGGACAAGAGCTAAAAAGAAAAGACATGTCCTCCTTTTATCTTACGGACATTATCTAAAAAAAAGAGGATAATTACGTCCAATGCATTTCTTGTGTCAATCTAGTCGTGCAGGTTAATCAATGACTTAAACTTTGCTAAGTTGTTGGTTTTCCTGATTCACGAAACCCATTCCGTTCGTTAATAGCACTAGGGAAGAAGGAGCACTTGTTCGAATTTTTTTCTAGCGAATAAGAAATGTGCTGGAGGTCTGGCTAATTCATTAATTTGGACAGGATATTCTAGATAATAATTAGATTGTATTCTTACCGGTTGCTGCAGAGAAGGTGCCACTGAAAAACAAATATAAAATATTAGTTATATTTTATTTTTATTTTCTTATTTTAAAATGTATACTATCTAGATCTAGTTAAATTAAAGCTGGGGAAATGTAAGGGCCTCAAGTTTTGTTTCAGTGACAATATATAGCTTTTAAAAAAATGAAAGGATTCTAAAGGCTTAAGGAGCCTCTAAAGAGAACTAACTTGTCTCCGCCGTTTAAAGAGCTCACTTAACGAAGCCCTCTAAAGAACTAGATTGACTAAGCGTTCTAAAGATATTAATTGACTAAGTCTTGTAAAAGGCTAACTTGACTAAGCCCTCAATAAATCCAACTTGTCTAAGCCCTTTAATTTTTTTTTGATACCACACTGTTCATATTTTTAATCAGACAATCCTTGCAAACAAAACCCAGGGAGGAGTTGATGTCCAATAAACCCTCCCGTTTATGCATTTTTATTTCTTTCTTTCTGAATATAATTGGAGATATATAAGAGATAATAGAGAAATCACTTACCCAAGACCAACAAAACTGTAAAGGCAATAAAAACTTTCATTTTTATCTGAAAATAAAATTTAAAAAAACCTGCGCATTTATTGATGATAATTGTTTTCTGTTCTGAATTAGAGACAAAGGTATTGTGGGTCTGTATAAGTGAAACTAGATATAAAAATACTTTAAAAAAAAAACAACAGCTGCAGCTTCAATGTTGTTTTTTTTCAACATTCTCTCTGTTTTAAGAGAGAACATTTTGACATTCCAGACAGCCAACATAATATCTTTAATTAGAAGTTTATGATGCAGTCCCTTTTACGCCTTTTGGGGCCGACTCTGAGTTTACCTGACAATACAAACTTTCATTGCAATTTTGTTCTAAACTATTTTTTAGGCTTAAAAATTTTCTAAAATTCAAGATTTTGACTTTGGCTCGATGATACTTATCAGCCGTTTCCGTGTCTGTTATTCTAGAAATAGTGGATTCAGTTTGAAATGTATTTTGCGATTAAAATGTAAAAAAAAATACAGAAATTAGAACTAAAGGCCTTCAACTCGACAACTAAAACTTCTCTACCACTCGGTCAACACGCTTCATCCATACATAACATCATCACATTATATTCTAGACATAATATCTAGCCTATGTTGACAAAAAAAAGGATTTTTTTAATACATAGCGTAGGGCTAAGACTTACCACTTGAAAAAGGTTCCAAGTTACACAAAAAATACTTTTGTTATTCTTTCCGAGCTCGGCGGTTCTCAGCTTTTATACTGGAATTTTTCTCAAGTGAGATTCTGACATTTTTAACCATTAAAATGCGTTCTTTTGTAGAAATATAGAAAGGAGGGGTGTTAGTGCGCAGTGGCGTAGCTAGGAATTAACCATCATTCTGGGGCCAGGGGGTTTGACCTCTTTGGGGGCCCATCCATTTTGCGTAATATTTAATTTAAACAAAAAATTCGAACACTCATTTGGGGGCCCCCTTCAAGTGGGGGCCCGGATGAGATTTTCACCCCCCCCCCTTTACCTCTTCCTAGATACGACACTGTTAGTGCGTAGTACGGAGATAGGTAGATGACACGTCAGACAAAGAATAATGAAGGACGTTACAGATTTTATGACCTTATTGTTGGACATTTTCCGGCATTCCTGAAGGTCATCGTCTTCTCGCATTCTTTGTGCCTAGTTTATGTTTATGTAGACAGAATGTTTAGCCTTTTAAATATAGTTCAGTTTACCTGTTTATATATCCACTATGAGTTGACTTTGAAAAAAAGTTCATGTCTATCGATACGATTTATTACAAAGCTTGTATTGGCTCTGTCTGTCTGGTACAAATCTTGTACACGTAATATGCGCAATTAGTCATTGCCCCTAAAAAAGCACGAAACAATCAAAAGGTTGACCAATTATTGTATTAATTGGTCACAATTGATTAATTTCGAATTATGTTGAGACAGTACTAGCTGATGGGAAATAAGCCTTAAGTATGATCAACCAATGAAAATGGATCTCTGTAATATTAGCGAAAACACATAACTTTAGGGGGGGGGGGGGGGGGGGGTCGCCACATAGTGAGAAATTGTAAAAAAGGTGTCGCGCGGAACTAAAAAAAAAGGTTGAGAACCGCTGGTCTAGATCTACAAGCGAGTCTACATTCAATAATAATTAATAGATCTAGATCGAGATTCTAGTCATTCTATGTCATAGCTAGCTATTAGTGTTACTTGAGTCGACGATGACAGTTTATATTACTCGAGTAAGTTACCCAACTTTAGATTTGAGTGTGTACACACTGCTAACACTAATTTAGATCTATGTAGATCTAGATGTAGACTAGATCTAACGAGGTGACAGTCTTGAGCCTGTCTGAACTATTGCTCAGTCTGGCGTTGCTAGGGTGGGGGGAGGACGGGGGATAATTTGAAAATTCCCCCGGGTCCCCATTTGGGGGGAGGGGACTAATGAGTGTTCCTTACATTAAAAGTTAAATATTACGCAAAATGCAGGGGCCCCCAAAGAGGTCAAGCCCCCCCCCAAAAAAAACGATGGAAAATTCCTAGCTACGCCCCTGCTGGGAGGGACCAAAGCAGATGTAATTTGTGATATCTTTATTACCAGTGATTCGTATCCCAAGACGCTGGGCTAAAACCGAGAGGAAATCCCTGCTCTGTACCACACAATCCAACCCGGTGTCTGCCATAAAATGGTCGCTTGAGAAACAGTGAGTGGATAGTGACATAGTTATTGGGATCTCTTACATTTTGTTTCCCTATTTGCCAGGGCGACAGGCTGAGGTTGAGAAGTATTGCCCAGCCTTGGTCGAGAGGCTAAGTGCGCTTGAACTTAGCTTGGCTTGGCTAACTATGAAAGGGGCTCGAGGTTCGACACCCGACTCGGGCAGAGTTGTGTTTACTGAGCGCCTAAAGGCAGCAGGGAAAAAATGTTCTCCTAGATACCCCCTCCCCCCACTTGTCCACAAATGAGATTGGACCAAAGCGCTCTGAGCATGCTGTAAGCTTGAAAGGAGCGCTATTATAAAAGCTAAAATTTATTTATTTTTTTAACAAAAAGGACGCTTCTGGAATCCAAAGGTAGAGAATAATTAATGACATACAGACGTTTTAATAAAAAATTGGTTATCGTCATCAAGCAACCACATGAAAAACAGACAAAAATATGTCAAAGTGTAAGTCCATTTCCAACTCCCGAGTGTCCCCATTTCTTTGGTTTGTAAGAGTGTTATAAATTAACTGAGTTGACAGCATTTAGAATGAAGACATGCAATATTCTAAGCTTCGAAGCTCGTGTTAGGAGACAGACGAACTGGAGACGTCTGCTGGTTTGTCCGACTTAAAAACAAAAATTAACAAACTAGGGATACCTAAAGCATATGACTGTCTGTGTGTAAATCATTGGCCTCCTTCAGTCGTAGAACGACTATGGTTCATCTCAGAGCACACTTCCTCATGTGGCTGTGGAGCCCTATTTTGGAGAGACACTCCGTTCACAGTTAGCGCAGGTTAAGTTGGCTTTTGCTTCGGTGGTAGAGGAGCTGGCCGTTTTTCAGATTGTGCGTTTTTCTTCCTGGGCTGAGACCCATGTACTTTCACTGTCCATAGCTTTCTTTGTCACTGTCTCTCTCCACTTCTTGCGGTCTAGAGCTATGTCTTCCCAATTGTCAGTATTGATGTTCACTGATTTGAAGTCACGTTTTATTACATCTATGTAACGGAGGTGGAGGCGACCAGTTTTTCTTGTGCCAGTCGCGAGTTGACCATAGAGGATGACTTTCGGGATGCGCTTGTCCTCCATCCGGCGAACATGTCCAAGCCAGCGCAAACGGCGTTGTCTGAGGGCTGTAAAGATGCTGGGAATACCTGATCGCGCAAGAATCTCAGTATTGCACACTTTTTCTTTCCATGTGACATTCAAGATCCTACGGAGACATCTCAAATGGAATGAGTTCAGTTTTCTCTCTTGCTTTGCGTAGGTGGTCCATGATTCACTGCCATACAGCAGTGTACTCATAATGCATGCCTTGTAGACTTCCATTTTGGTCACCGTAGTTAGCTTATGGTTTTCCCAAACTCTTGGTCTGAGTCTAGCGAATGTCGAGGCAGCCTTCCCTATGCGTTTTTTCATCTCCTCTTCTAGAGACAGGTCATCTGTAATTGTGGATCCCAGATAGCAGAATTCGTTTACGGCGTCCAGCTTGTTATCGTCTATGAGGATGGTTTGTCTGCTGGTTTGTCCGACTTAAAAACAAAAATTAACAAACTAGGGATACCTAAAGCATATGACTGTCTGTGTGTAAATAAGGCCAGTTAAAGTAGCTAGAAAAAGTTACATTAGCTAAAAAAACTTAAATTAGCTAGAAAAACTGAGTCAACTTTATAAAACAAAGTTAAGCTTTCTGACACTAATAAAATGAACTCAAGCTTGTCATGTCTATATAACAATTTCAGCAACCTATTTTGTGGAGACTGGTCCCAAGCCCGGGTGAGAAAGGAGGGGGGCTAGCGACCTCACCCTGTAAAACCACTATTGCTACAGAAACGGCAAACTTGATACATACAGAAAACTATACCTGCGGCGAGGGCGCCAAACCCTGATGACGGTGTTGGATCAAAGCCAACTGGAAGTCCAATACCCGATACATGGCAAGCCTTTCAGCGCAAGGAAACCGACTCTTATAGGCACATGGAATGTAAGAACCCTAAACCAATCCGGTAAACTGGCCCAACGTTTAAGAGAGTGACTCTTACCGGCTGGGCATCCTTGGGATCTGCGAGATGCGGCGGACATCAAGTGGACAAATAATCAATGATGGCAAGACAATAATATATTCAGGACATGATTAGGAGCACATTGGTGGTGTAGGAATCATCATGTCTAAAATAGCAGCTTCAGCGCTCATTGCTTGAAAGCCGGTCAGTGACCGCATCATTACAGCTCGACTCCAAACAAAGCAAATCAAAGTCACTACCATCCAAGCATATGCTCCTACAGAGGATGCAGAAGATACCATCAAAGATCATTTCTATAATCAACTACAAACTACACTTGATGAAACACCTACTCACGACCTAATTCTACTGATGGGAGACTTTAACGCCAAAATCAATCCCAACCGAACTGGCTTTGAATATGTAATGGGACCATATGGCTCTGCAGAAAACATCAGTGATAATGGCGAGCGCTTGATTTCTCTCTGCGCATCCAACAGCCTTTCAATTGGAAACACATATTTTTAGCACAAACAAATACACAAAATGATTAGTATACAGCTACCTATTAAAACTTTCGATTAGGCCTACTTTTTTTTTTTTCAGGAAACGTAGTGGTCCATATGTAAACACACGAAACGTGTAGCTGTAGGTCTATAATATTCTCTCGTAACAGGTGTGTTTAATATTATCAACAGACATGATTCTGGGTATAGAATGTAGGCTACACAATATAAACAAGCCAGATGTTTCATGGCGAAATATTACTTTCAAAATAAAAGTGAAAAAAAAAAGGGGGGGGAAGAACTCCGCCCTTAAAACTGTAACTATCAATAATGTACAGGTTATTTCCCTTATTCGATATCAAACAAAATAATTAACTACCAATAATTAATTGACTAATTGAGTATATATAATTGTTTAAAGTATCAACTTAATCGTCTTTCCCACTAAACCTTGCGCTCGGGGGACACTGATTTTTATCTGATGCCTTTGCAAACAACTATGTCATGGAGAGGTTGCTAAATACTATTTAGTGAAACAGAATCCAGATAAAGGAATCCATAATGTAATTACTGCCATTAAAAAAAATGTTTGCATAAAGTTTTCATTATGCTTCAGCATATTTGGTTAAAATCTTGGTGAAGACTGGAATTCTGGATCTAATGGGTACCTGACATCAGTTGTGGAAAAAAAAAAGGTGGTTGGTGGTTGTGCTTGTGTTATGACACCCTCGTTAACTGTGGGCCACAGAAACAGATGACCTTTACATCATCTACCCCAGTGATACCCAACCTTATTTGGTCTGCGGGCCATTTTAATTTTCGACATTCGTGTCGCGGGCCATATCACCAAAAAGAAAAGAAAAAAAATATACTATTTTTAATAGTTTTATTTGTGCACCTACTTAAATAAATTAATGCGATGCATGAAGTTTATCCAAAACCATCTTCTGAATATCTGGCTGCATAGGTGAAACACCAACTCGGACCACTGAATCTAGATATTCATCCGTGAGGCGATTACGTAATATGGTTTTCGCCAGTTTCATCATTGAAAAAGTTTGTTCACACAAATAAGTGCTTGAAAACATTGTGATCATCCTTAGCACTTGTTTTCGAAGATTTGGAAACGCTTCTGCAGGTAACATGGAGTAGAAGTCAATGGTCTGCATCACTTGAAATTTGTCAAGCAGGGATGTCTGGCTTTGTAAATCAATCAGTTCCATTTGTAGATCTGTCGGGGCACTTGACACATCGGCAGCAAACGGATTTTCAAAAACACGGATTTTATTTTCTAAATTCTGAAAATCCACAAATCTTTCACTGAAATTATGTATCAAGAGCCTCAGAAGTTGGATCAATCTCTCTTTAGGGAAAGACATATTTAGCTGCTTATCATTTTGTAGAGTGGTACAGGTTGGAAAGTGGACAAGATGCACCTTTTCCGCCTGTTGAATGAAGAGTTGCAATTTTGTTTGGAAAGCACATATGTCTGCTTACACATGCAAAATCAATTTGTCTTTCCCTTGTGTAATTTGGTGTTGAGTTCATTTAGATGTGATGTCATGTCGCATAAAATAGCCGAATTCCACAACCATGAAGGGGTCGTTCACAGTTGTGGCACTTGTTTTGATTTATCGGACATAAATATTTCAATTTCGTGTCTCAAATTAAAAAAAACCGTTTTAACACCTTTCATTGGCTTAACTAGCGCTTTTCACTATGAAATAGAACTTCTTCATATTCGGACTCTATTTCTGCCAGAAAATCTTTGAAAGTTCTGTTATTCAACGCCTGTGATTTGATGAAATTTACAGTGTTGAGCACAATCATTATCACATGGTCCAGATTCAAAACCTTTCCACAGAGATTTTGTTGGTGAATGATGCAGTGAAGCCGCAGGGGTTCAGTTCCATTAGACTCAATAACTTTTAAAAAAACTCTTGCTGTCATTCCGTTGTAACATCCAACCATATTTCTAGCGCCATCAGAAGTCACTCCAACTAATTTATTCCAATTAAGTCAAGGTCCTCTATGATGGCTGACACTTCTTTGAACAGGTCTTCTCCAGTTGTAGTCCCATGCATGCTCTTCATAGCTGCTAACTCTTTTGTTATATCAATATTGCTGTTTGTACCGCGAATAAATACCAAGAGTTGCGCAGTCTCAGTTATGTCAGTGGATTCGTCGGAAGCAAAAGAACGAATTCTGCTGCTCAGTCTTTTAATTGTGAATGAAGATTTACCTCCATATCTTCCACTCGCCTTGTAATTGTCATGCGAGAAAGGCTGACAGCTTCTACTGCATTCTTCTTTTCAGGACACATTTCTTCCATCACTGCTAGCAAGCACTTTGTTACACAATCGCCATCGGGAAAAGGCTTCATTGCTCTACTTAAGATGTGAGCAATTCTGTAGCTGGAACTTATGGCAAACTTATTTTCTTGTTTCTTTTTGTTAAATATTCTTGTCAATCCCCCCCCCCCCCCCCCCCCCAATCTCTAGTCGTAACTTGGCAATCTTGTCTTCGCGGCTCAAACCAAGAATGCCACCATATGTGTTTATGTGTTAGGCTTCATAATGCCTTTTAATGTTATGTTCTTTAAAAACAGCCACACGTTCTTCTTTACAAATCAAACATGTTGGCTTACTATCATATTCCACAAAAAAGTAAAGACCTGTCCACGTTTCTTGAAAGTTTCTACATTCAGAGTCCACTTTTCGTTTCATAGGCTCTCCCATTTCATTAAATCACAAAAGTTAAACAATACGGCACCAATGACTTTGACATCAAAAGAAAACGACCCAAAACGATGCATCAGTGTCAAGGACACGGCTAGCTTAAGACAGTAGCGGAATTTTCCAAGAATTAAAAATAGCTGTCAAGTTTTATCGCCTTTGAAAAACAACACTTGTGTTCTTACAATACAAAAAATATTGAATATGAACATTAAAATACCAAACCTAAAGATGGAATTCATCAAAGAGTGAGTGAGAATCATAACTTAAAGAAAATATTTTTTTAACATTCTAATTTTTTAATTATTTTTATTTTTCATTTAGTTCCAATGCTTTGGCGGGCGGATAAAAGCACGTATCCGGCCCGCAGGCCGTAGTTTGGGCATCGCTGATCTACCCAAGGTCTAAAAAGGGCCATCTTACACACTTTAGTCAGTAAACATGTAAAGAATGAATGCAATAATATGTTTCAAATCACCTCACCATGCCTTTGAGTGAATCCATCAATCTCAAATAATAGAATTTTAAAAAATCTGAAACTGTGACAAAAATACAAAATTATTTTAAAAAGAATCACAATACAAAAAGATGGATAAAAGAAATGAAACAAAACACTTGCATTAAAAAAATCTCTTAAAAATATTTTTAAACCAGTATTTATTTTGATGACAATGTATAGAATAAGCAGATATAGCCATTACAAAACCACTCTTACTGTCAGGACTGAGTTCTGGTCAGCCTGGGTCTCCTGTTTACTGTAGAGGAGAAGGGGGGCAATTCAGGTTGTTGACTTCAAAACTGTTATTGTTTTGGGTTGTTTTTACTTGGTGAGATGTTTTTGTTGAAAATAATGTAACTCATAATAAGGCAGTGTGGTTTTGTTCCTAGTCCAGGACAGTTGGACTTTAGGATATAGATATAGTCGAAGTGTAGACTCTAATTAGTTTTCTGTGTTGTCACTATTCAGTCTATGGAATATTAAGCTGATATATTTTTAATTGATACTGGATATTTCAAATGTCTGAACTGATTCTGTATTATAGTACAGATAATGTAATAAACATGTTATATGTCTGTGAGTTGGCATTCTGAATATTTGTTCTATCGTTGTATGTGTCGTTGTGGTATTGCCCAGGACTTGGGTACATTTAGTAATACACATACGTATATTAGAGAAGAAATGAGTCTTGACACTTACAATATTCTAAACAAAAAAAAAAGCAATGAAATAACTGAATATGTTAACACTACTTCATCCTAGACCGATCCTTATAGTAGGTCTGACCGCAGATCTGTAATGTGGCAATAAGTGGTAAGTTGAGACCAATAGCTCATAGCCATGTTGCATGTCTGGAGTCAGGCCTACTATAAGGATTGGTCTTGCTTCAACACAATGAATTGTTGAGTCCTTCAAAAATCATGAACTGAGCTCAAATTCTGATGCAGACATGACACCAAGAGAAAGTGAAAAAACATTTTTTTTTAACTCAAAGGTATTCAAAGGATTTCTAGTGGAAAAAAAACATCAACTAGAAGCAAGTTAAAAAAAACAAAAAAAAACTGAAAAATTAAAAGTAAAAATTGTTTAAAAAATTAAACAAATCAATAATTGTAGATTGAGGTGATTTAACAACTTGAAAATTCACACATCTAAAATGTAAATAAATAGTGTATAAGTATAATTCTCACATGGAAAAATGGACACAAGAATCTCAACAAGAACAAACAAAACATACAGTGTATATAAGTCATTGTTGATGCTCATACAAGTGATCCTGAGAAGGAAAGATAATCAAACAAAGTAAGCAGTTATCTTTCCTTGCAGCTTCAAAAAAAAAAAAAAAATTCTAACCGATTAACTCAGTGATTACATTATCTGGCTTGTCAACAAAAAGCATTGTAAATTTTATAAAAAAGTCTGGTCTAGACTATGGGATTTACTCTCTTTATTTCAGATTCAAAAAGGCTGATCTAGAGAAATTAAAAAATTAAATTAGATCAGATTAATATAATTAACTTTCTTGAGTTCAAAGTAAGAATTTAGAGTCAAATATAAAATATTTGATCTTAAGTATATATCAAACTTAAAGAAATGTTAATACAATATTGTTTTAGCACAATGATTCATTATTGAAGAAAATAACAGCCTACACAATAAATCAACTAGGCTTTCCTATCCTTTGTGGAAAATTAGCACCTTTACTATAGAAAAAAAAGAGTGTAAATATTGTAAAAGAAATTTTAGCTTTTTTTTTCTTTACAATCGAGAATAAGTGTCTTAATAAAACATTTTCATCAGTTTTTTTTAGATGTTTTTTTTGCAACAAGATGCAAGCAGTTTAAAATCTATCAAAATAGTATTCAATTCTTAAAATTATGTTTATTTTTAATTATCGACAAAACATTTAAAACATGAATATTTTAAAATAAATACATTATTTAAAAAGTGGGAAATGGAAACAACTTGATCTTACAGGTTGTTTATGTGGTGCAGGGAGGGGGGGGGGGGGGGGGTGTTTCATACCAATACTAGTTTGAATGGAGTGTGGGACTTGAAATTCACTCTTTATTAACAACAGCTGGAGCACCAATACACAAGTGGAAATGTTAACATTTTATTCCTGGTCCTTTGTCATAGATGAAAATAAAACAAAAAAATGAAAGAATTCTATATTTTCACTGAAAAGTTCTGGCCAGAAAAACTTGCTATGGAAACACTTCTGACATGTTAAGAGAGGTCATTGCCATCCTAACTTAGGCAAACAATAGCCTAAAAGAAAATAGATACTCTTAAGTTATGAGGCTGATGGTGAGGTTAAAAGATATATAGAAAGCCTAAGTTAGTGTCATCATTGGGTGATATATAGACCAACATGTGGTGGGGATAAATTCCATTCCCTACAAATAAATAGATTACAAATACTTAAATACTTCTTGCATAGAATAAGAAATGTAAGCTGTGTTTTATGGCAATAAATAATTGATATGTAGGTCAGGTTTTGTTGAAGCATACAAAGTTAGCAAAAATCACTAACTACACAACACTTCCATGGTAACAAACTAACAACATCAACATTTCATTTTTAAGGCAAGAATACATTTTAAAAAGTCAAACGTCCAGCAAAATCGTTGTTACTTTTTTTCTTAAATCACAGGAATGCTATCAAACTAATTCACCATTAAAAATGTAGGTGTGATTTTAAAAACAGCATTCATAGAATGGGACTTTTAAAAAAAAAAAGTTGTTAGCTAGATTGTATTTTCCATAATTTTTTCTTCCCGTATGCTGCAATCTGTAAATAAATCCGTAGATAAAGTGAACTAGTCTACAAGTACAGAAAAATATATATATAATATATCTGAGTATATTTGAGTTATCATGTAACCAACACAATGACATGCTATCAAGTTTGCTGGGATGAGTGCAGGTATCTGCGGGATGTTGCACTGAGAACAGTACTGGTATTCAAAGAGCAACAGGGGTTCCATTGGATGAAATTTTCATCAAGGCCAGTTTCTCTAGAATTATTTTTTCAATTTCATGAGTTTCTTTCTACTCTGATGTAGCTGTAAATTATTTGAAACTTTTCCAAATCCAGAGTTTCTTTATATGTAAAATCTCATATAAAAATTGAGAAGGCACTAAAAGTTATACAAAAGTATATTAAAGAAACTAGCTTGTTGGATGTATACTTAAAGTAAAGTATTTCATTTACAAGGAAACATTAATAAAAAGAAGTAATAGAATTAATTCACATTCAAAATCATTGAATTTAAAAAACAAAAAAAATTTCACTGTAGTTATTTAAAAGTATTGTTCTTTTTTAATTCCATTTCAAAGATGCATTTGAATGAAATAATTGATGCATCATATTGAGCAAACCAAAAAAAACAAACTTCTGAAGGCATTTTTCTTAACACAAATGTTACAATAAAAAATGGTATAAACAAATACAATAAACAAATACAACAGTTTGCAAAAATGTAAAAAAATAAAAAAAGTAAAATAAAACAGAAAAAAAAAGTGTAAAATGTCCACAACGCTTGAAATCTTTTGATGTTAAAATGTATTAAAATAAATTAATTTAAATTTGGGTACCGGTATAACTTTTTGTTTTCCTGCGCCATTTGAATTATCTCCCTTGGGTTATCTTTTCACTAATCTGCCAGAGTCTCTCTGCATCTTCATCATTAAAAGATAATTTGGAAGCTGAGGCTGGCTTGCAGTCACTAAAAAATATTTAGAAAAAAGTATTGAATTAATATGATATTTAAATCTGGCTGGCAGCCACCAACATCTGGGAACCTATTCAAGGTCAGTTACGCCAAAATAAATTTAGGAACTGAATGCAAAACAAGTAACAACAACATAATTAATAAGGGTATAAGTATTTTAAAATTTAGACCAATGTTTCCAAAGTGGCAGACCTCCTTGGTGAAAAAGGAAGAGTAAATGTGATTTTTAAGGCTGCATTATCATGAAAATAAGGGGAAAGGGGAAGCAATAAAATGTTAATTGCAATTGTGGATCATTGTTTCTTTGTATTTATCTTGACAATACTTTATACTTTCATAGCTAAAGTTTTATGTGTTGTTGTTTTTTTTGGTTAATACCTTATTTCGTGCCAAGAAAGAAATGATAAAAAGACAGTTTTAATTTTCTAGCATTAAATTATATTTTGTGATTTGTTAAAATTAATTTTTTTTCAATATTGATTAAATTGGCTTTCGTTTTGAAACTTAAATTATGCAATGAAAATTCAGCCTATAAAATGTGATGCTCATTTTTTATTTCAAAGATGTATACTAAAAGTAAGGTTTTTAATGATGCTATTGTGTTACTTGTGACATTTTGAAAAAGCTGACACATTTTGGCTTCATTAAAACTGTGATCAAAAGTAGACACTGGTTTATTCTGCACTTTTAAATGAACCAAACAATTTGAAAAATAATTGGGTGGAGCATGTTTCAAGTTGGGAAATCCTGGTTTGAATATTTCAATTTACAGCAATTTCATTACTAAATGATTTTCTAAGTGTTTTAACTCTTTCTCTCTTAATTAACAATATCATCGTTGATATGACCCAATAAATTAAATTAACTTTTGGTTTTATAAACATCCTCCTAAAATTCTATACCAAAAGTAATGTTTTCTGATTACAAATGAAAATGTTATTGAAGTTTAATCATAACAGGGCAGAATGTACAAAATGCGAAAAACGAACAATTCTGTCAGAACATGGAAAATAATTACAGAGATAAAGAGTTAAATTATCAATTTTTATTATGATCTTGAGATCATCTTCATGGCAGCTTGAGAGGTTATGGCCATCCTACTTAGGCAAATAATATATATATGTATGTATATATATATGTATGTATATATATATATAAAGAAAGTGAAACTTTAAGGTTATGAGGCTGATATTAAGGTTAAATGATATATAAGAAGCATGAGTTTGTGTCATCATTGAGTGACATATAGACCATTGAGACTATTACATCAATGGTTTGTTTTTTTGTTTAGAATACACAATGATATCAAAGTGGAAATAAAAAATTAAAGTACACAATTTAATCTAATCTACTTATGTTAAATAAATACCTGAAATATTTTCCAGAGACTGTCTCCAAAGATGAATCTAATGCAGCATAGATTGTTGTCTGGGCCCCTTTGAATGCGTTTTTGAAGAAGTATATTTTTATTGGTTTCAACAAGATTTTGAATATTGTCCAACTAAAGATTTTAAAATGTCTTTGTAGTTCTGTGTCAACTGAGCCAGGATGTAGACCATTCACAGTGACACCAGTTCCTGCAATACAAACAAAACAAAGTCAATGCACCAATGTTTAAATAAATAAAATACTACACTGCTACTTTAGCACTTCATAAATAATAAGTTTACACAACAAGTTATGCCAGTCAGATTTTTTCTGTACCCAAGAAGTTCTGGATATCTGCTTCTCATATCCAAAGTCTCACCCAGTGAGGTACAGTAGAATAGTCTAATGTGTCAGTACCATCTGTGTTATAGTTTAATCCTGTCCTCTATAATTTCATTTAGCATCTCATCTCATTACCATAGCTTGGACTTTTTCTTCCTGATGCTGCTGCAGCCAAAATTCACAGGCTTATAAATATTTTCTATCCATATTAAGGAATGTTTTCACTTAATCTTTACATTGAGAAATATATTGTTGTAATTCTTAACTGTCCTGACCAAGGAATGTTTTCCCTGGTCTTTCAATTGAGAAAGTAATTCTAAACTGTCCTGATCTTTAGATTGAGAAATGTATTGTTGTAATTCTAAACTGTCCTGATCTTTAGATTGAGAAATATATTGTTGTAATTCTAAACTGTCCTGATCTTTAGATTGAGAAATGTATTGTCATAATTCTAAACTGTCCTGGACTTTAGATTTAGAAATCTATAGTTGTGATTCTAAACCGTCTTGAGCATGATAGGTGCTTCCTAAAAGCTTCAAGTTGTCCTTCTGAGCCCCAACCAGTTTGTTCTTGTTAGGCCATAACTTGGATGAGTGTTTTGCTCACAACTATTGTCATGATGTTGTCTCTCAATATGAAAGTTTTCATCTGGTTTAAGGTTTTAGTTCAATTACCATTTATTTATGCCTCAGAAAGGACAAAAGTTTATCTTAACTGTATTTTGTTGCGTTAACTTCTGTAGCATAATTGAACAGCTGATTGAGCTGATCAACTTCAGAGTGGCAGTTAGTGGCACACCAAACACATAGAGGTCACCTAACCCAGCTTCCTAGCTTCTAACTGATTCTAGTTGTCTTGGTCTTTCATTGGTACAAGTGTGTATAGTTAACAAATAACCATCTGGTTATTTATTTTCTGGCAGTCAATTTAATTCAAAAGTTTGAATAACAGATAAAGTTTTTTTAAACAGAAACATTATGAAAAACTACAAAACATTGATATTTATAGGAGGAAATATGCTTTGTATGCTTTAAAATCTTCTTATTTTAACTTATAAAATACAGACAATACTTCAAAAAAGAAGATGATTATATCCTACATGTGCTCTAGGTCATTCTAGTCATGCATGGTAATCAATGACTTAATTTCTGAAAAGTCGTTTGTTTCCCTGGCTCATTAAGTAAGGAGTTTTTGTACTAATTTGTCCAAGCGTATGAAACAAGAAATGTGCCTTTATCTTTGTGTCTTTCTGAGTATTTTATTAGGTTTAGTTTTTGTATTTGAGGATCATGGTTCAGTGTTTTATGTATAATTGCTACTTTAATTTTTAGTTTTCTATCCTGAAGGGTTTCTAAATTTATTGCTTTTACTAAAGGTGTTAATCTAATCAAGTGTGAATATTCATTTGTTATGAATCTCGCTGCTTTATTTTGTGTCAGTTATAGTTTCTTAATGTTTTTTTTTTGAGTCTCAAACAGAGGATGCATATTCTATTATTGTGTGTCTTAAAAACCTTAAATATTGTTGAAACAATATGACATATTTGTTTTTGGAAGCATACCTTCAAGTCTTTTCATAAGAGCTCTGACATGTAGCATGTTTGCTAATTTACTCTGAGAGTAAGCCCTCACTGCACCATAGTTTCTTTCACTGTTCAGGTCATCAAAGTTCATTTGACCAAGCATGTGCATCAAGCTGGACACAATCACAATCCTGCTGGGTGAGCACTGCTTTAGTTTGTCTAGAAGCAAGTTAGTCAGCAGAAAATGACCTATAAAAAAAGTAAATAAATAATGAAATTGAAATGGAGATTATTGACTAACAGGAGCCAACACAGTAAGTAAAAGTAAGATCTAAACAAAATCAATAAGGCTTAAAAAGTAAAGTAAAGTACCCTTTTCAGACCTTGGGATCGATGGGAGATGGATTAAAGGTCATTCATTTCTACTAGTAAAGTAAGTTCCATTCTCAGATCTTGTGATCTATAGGGCAGATGACGTAAAGGTCATCTATTTCAATGGCCCATGGTTAACAAGGGTGTAATCAGGCCAGCACAACGACCAACTGCCTTTACTTTTTCCCTACTTTGTCATGCACCCATTAGAGCTGGGTGGACTCAGAAGTGCCCTAAGATCCCGAAGTCTAAAATCCCAATATTCACTAGGATTTGAACCTGGGACCCCTTGGTTTGGAAGCCTAGTGCTCCATTTACTATTAATTAGGGTGTCATGTGCTCAGCACAATGACCAATGAGTACTAATGTCAGGGACTCATTACAATTGGGTAGACTCAAGATGCTCTGGAGGGCTATAAAGGTACTGTAAGCATTGAAAGAAGAAGAATTACTAGCTTGCGCTTAGCATATGTCATAGATGGCCTAACTAGACCAGGAGAAGAGCTTGTTAACAAGATGTTGTGCAAAGACAAGACTTCCGCAGTGTATGGTATGCAAATCAATGTTGAAAAAAACACAAATTAAAGCCAAAAGGGCTTTAAAAGGGATATCAGTGTTGGTGGCGAAAAGCTGAGAAGTATCAGTAGTTTCAAATACCTCAGAGCAATTGACTCAGATAAAGACACAAAACCTGAACTACTGGCCAGAATTGTCAGTCCACAGCAGCACTTGCAAAACTCAAAACAATATGGAAAGACAAAGGCGTAGCCCTTGACAATAAAATCAGACTGATGCCTTCCCTGGTCATGGCCACATTCTTATATGCTGACTGCAGAACTAGAGAGGAGGATCCATGGAATTGAGATGCTACAGAAAGATCCTAGGTCTCACATACAAACATTGCATCTCAAACAAAGAGATTAGAGATAGGATTAGTACTGCGTTTGGATGTTTGAATGGATGTGGGAGAAATTATGTGTACAAACTTTTTACCAAATAGACACACCAACAGAAAAACAGAGTTGATAAAAGTAAAAAGCTTATATTTAAATCATATAACAGAACAATGTTGAAATTTGATATCAAATGACACAGAGAAATGAGAAAGACTGTAATATGATCACAGTGAAGAAGTTTCTTTACCAAAGTGATTCACACCAATTTGCATCTCTAAGCCATCCTCAGTCTTCAGCTTTGGGCACATCATTATACCAGCATTGTTAATCAGAATGTCCAAGCGCTCCTCAGCTTTAAAAACAAATGAAGTCTTGCATTAGTGAAATGAGATTTTGAAATCATGTAAACACAAAAGCATCAACAAAATAATGTTGACATCAAACTATAACTACAACAACATTTACTGCCTTTCATTTAACATCAGAAATGTTGAGTAAAATAAAAGTTTCAGAAAAATTAGTTATTCATCATCATATCTAATGATTCTCGACACCTTTTCTAAGTAAAGGGCCTAAATATTAGGAGCTTAAAACAGTATCGTCATTCCTGAGGTATGGTTGGAGGGATTTTTTGGAAGCTCATATGTTAATAATAATTTAGTGTGTTACGTGCGCATCATAGTGTATATGTGGAATGGTGCGAATGCGTGTTGAATGGATAGAAGAACCAAAATGGAGGAATAGAAACAACAAAGTACAGTGTTAATAAAGATTAAATTATTTATAAACTATGCTTTTGTCATTTTGTGTTAGTCTATCACCTCATCACATAGTAAGACGTAACAAAGTGGTTAGTTCTTTCTGTGCTGCACATTGAATTGGTCAGCCAACATCTGGAGAAAGTTTATTCAGCTATGTCCCAAAGTCAATGTGAAAGTCTTATCTTCTTATCTTATACATTACAGAAGTTACTTCAAGAAAGAAGATAATTACGTCTTATGCCTTTCATGTGTCAATCTGGTCATGCATGTTAATCTGCTAAGTTGTTGGTTTTCTTGGCTGATTCAGGAAACCCATTCCAAGCCAAGGATGAGATAATAACATTGCTCTATTGTTTGTATGCAAACAACAAGACCTATCCATTTATCTAGTTTCACTTTAGGATCTACCATTTTTGTATTCCTCCTGATTTTAGCAATCAAGTCATGTCTAACCTAGAGTGTAACAGAAACATACCTTGCTGTTTCATTGTTGTAATTTTTGTTAAAAAAACAAGAAAAAATTGTGAAATTACTAAATAAAAAAAATCATCAATGTTTCATTTACAATCAAACACAATTTTTTAATACTTCCAACTTTGAATACACAAAATGTACACAACTTCATGCTTGTTGCCTTAATTATTAAAGCCCCTTTGCTGTTTATAATCTCATTCCATTTAAAATGAATCACAAATAAACAGAAAGTGTTATAAATAAATTAATAGAAGCACTCTCATTGAGTTTGATAAATCATAAGTGTTAGCTTTTGACTTACTTGCATTGAAAGTTTTACAAAACTCTCGGATGGATTTGAAAGATGCAAGGTCCAGCTTGTGCACAAAGATCTTATGATTTTCAGTTTCTTTTATTATCTCATCCTTGGCTTGGTTGGCTTTGTCAAGATCTCTACATGCCATGATGACTCTCCCACCTGTTGAGGACGAATTTAGTTTTAGACCAATATGATTATAAAAAGTTACAAAATTTAAAAAGCTAACAAACAATGTAGTGAAAAAAAATATTTGAAAGTCAAAATACACATCAATTCAAACCATAAGAAGTGTCTATGTTAATGTTTGAAATTTTATGTCGAAATAATTTTCATGAAAAAGTTTTTATAGTATTTGACTGTTATTGATTATTATTAATGTAAAAAATAAATACTGTCAGTAACTTATTAGCGAAAGCAATGATTTTAAATATTAGAAAAAAAAAACATTTTAAGATCATATCATTTTACAAGCCACAAATTTTAAAAAGTCTTCAAATTATTTCTTTCTCTTGACTCATTATTTTAATACTAAATGTTTGCATTAAAATGCTCAACTGAGATTGTTAAATAAAATGTATTTCAGATATTTGTATAATTAAATATAATTTTATTTATTGAGTATTGTTAAGTTGTTGTGTACAACCAACAATCATAAAACAAAACAAAAAAAAATAAATCCACTGTTAATAATGTCGGATAATTCCACTTTTTAAATAAATTCTCTTCAATTGATAAATGTGAGTCTATTTCTCTCTGCTAAAAATAAACAAACAATGAATTAATACACATTACCTCGTCTGGCCATCTCTTTTGCTGTTTCTTTTCCGATGCCAGTGTTGGCTCCAGTTATCAAAACAGTTTTGCCATCTAATCTCTCCAGGCCTTTATAAGTGGGACCAGCAAAATGTAATCTGGAGAAAAAACATTTCAATAGTATAAAAAAAATATCACAAAGTAAAGTATTAAGACAATGCTTAACCAGCAGAGCAGAAATTGAAATTCATTTCTTTAAAATATTATAAAAGGAGTTTTGACGCTTTTAGTGCTGAAACAAATAACCTCTTTTCTTGTTTTAAAGCTGTTTAATATGAAAGCAGTTTAGTGGCAGCGACCAGATTTTTTTGCAGTTTAGGTCAGATCATTTTGTTGTATCACCCCAGTAATAATGTACATAAGTAAATTTGAAACATTTTAAGTGCTACAAAACCACACATCACATGATTAGATCTAATAGGAGATATGGACTTTTACAATGATTCCCTCTTTTATAGGAGGAGATGAATTCCAGAACCGTGATAATTGAGAATCTGTGAAATAGAAACTGTTTATAAAGTATCATCATACTTCATCATATAAGCCTCCACCTGTTTGTAGGCTACATCAACATAGGTACTGTGTACTTACAGTAGACCTTTGTGTTCTGGGAAGTAAAAAATAATTAAAAAAAAAAACAACTAATAATAACACTATACAGTAAATAAAAGAAGATAATAGTATAGTAATAACAGAATAACATACCAACAAAAATATAAACAATGTGACAATGTAATGAGCCAATCAGGCACTGGGATACAAGGCAAGCAATCAATCTTGGTTGTTTACAATAGTGAGTAGACAAAGTGTTTCAGGTATATGATGCTAGTTTTTATTTCACTATTTATAGTAATTCATGCCGGATGTGGCATAATAGGTAGGTCGCAGTTGGGACTGCATAGCCATGTAAAATACTGCACTAATTGGTTAATTTTTTTTTTATTCTTGTTTTATTCTTTATTTCTCAAGTAAAAGAAATAATTGTGCGAAATTTCAATATTTCTTTAGCAATCAAAAGATAAACATTTTAACCATGTCAACAAAGTGTTAAAAAGTTCATGATGCTTTTATATTTTCATAACATTTAATATCTATTCAAATCAAGTACTTCTTATTAGCTAACTCTTGAATTGCATCCTTTGGATGTATCTTCTAATCAGCAAACCCTTGAATGCATCCTGTGGATGTAACTTCAAATTAGCAAACACTTGAATTGCACCCTGTGGATGCAGCCAAGTGTTATGGAGTGGGTCCCTGGTGGTCAGGTCATGCCCAAAAATATAGTAATTAAGTATAGACATATTCAGTAATTTTAATTTCATTATAAATTATCAGTTGTTATGGAACGATTAGGAATTAATTCTTTATTTCGGAAATAGGGGAAATTTTAACTTAGAGCAATAACATGACTTGTAAAAACAAGCGGAAAACAGAGTACCCGAGTATTGAGACACTTCTTTTTTCACCTATCAGACATTCTTGTAGTAAGGCAACATCCACACACTCTTTGTAGAGCAGGTTAGTTATTTCAAGTGTCTTTGGAATAAGTCCTCGGACGTTACATTGAAGGACTTTGAAAGTTTTAGCATCAGATTTGGAAATTTGGGGATCAAGTTGCTTTATCTTTCCACCTAAATTAGTACAATAACATGACTTGTAAAAACAAGAATAAGTTTTAGAGATAGAATGAAATATGAGTCGACGTAAACAGAGTACTTTTAAGACGAATTAGAGATAGGTAGCATTTTATGGACATCTAGAGTCAGCTGAAAGTCCATGGTTCCCTTCATTGCTATTAAACTTGTTTGACATTCAGTATCAGCGTCGTCTAACTTCTATTGATTGTTCGGCCTTTCACCAGTGTTATCAGATTACCTATTATGTTGAGTGTTACCTCCATTTGGTTTATTTGCATTAGACACCTCAGAAGCAACTAACACAGTCTTGTGTCATTTGTCATTGGCACAGTGCCAGAAAGCTGTTTCGGTCCGTTAAAGAAAGTAGAGCAAGTATCAATGGGAATGGAACTACATTTCTATCTATCTGAGGATGTAGACAGCTCTCATACAAATGCTCAAAGGGACATCTGGCAAAGATCTTATGTCATAGCCTTCTAATGTGAATTTTGTTGGCATCTCGTCAAGGTAAAGCTACCTTACTAATGAACAAAAAAAACAATAAACTACTTACCGAATAAGAATTAAAATAACAGTTAATCCAAAGGTGGCTATGATCCAGTGACCTGAATAGCTTCTAGAAAATAGGAAAGAAAACAAGCAAAATAAAAAAAGTACTTAAAAAAAAAAAAAGCTTATATAATGGACAGAACGGCACATTTACAGCCATAACTATCAATACTGTAAGATTAATTTTCACTTTTTCCATATCAAACAAAATTAAACACTAATTAATTAATTGATTTTTTTTTTAATTTTATTGTTAGGGACAATGAATAATTGTGCTAAGTTTCAATTTGATGGGAAGTGGGAGAAATAATGTAAAATTTGTAACAATGATAAAAGCTTTGTATAAAAAAAAAAGTGACAAAATCTTTATGTTAATAAATATCTTTAAAAAACACACACTAACCAGTAAACTAGGGCATTTGTTTTATTTGCACATAAATATTGTTGGAGAGGACAAACTTACCCGGTATGAAAAATGTAGATAAGTAGAAAACTAAAGCAGCAATGCCAGAGGAGCTGAAGCATTATAGATAGATTCAAAGCCATGGTGCTGAGTGATCAGGTCAGTGAGCCTAAGATTCTGCTTTTCAGCAGTATGTCAACAGGAACTTTACTACTCGGAAACATACAAAGCAGTAGCATGATAAAAATAATAATATAAAAGAATAAAAAGTAATTAGAAAAAAAAATATATATATATATATGAGGCTACATGTTGATGACAACAGTAGTAGTGCATTACAGCCCAAAGAAGGCATGCTCTGCATCAATACAGCTTTGTATTCTGGTTTATTCTATGCTTTTTTGTCTCCATGTCCAAACTCTTAGCCGCTGTAGATCTGCCTCTGCATCATCAAGCCATCATATCCATGAACTGCCTTTGGGGTGCCTGCCTTTTGGTTTTTGTTGGTATACTATTTTTGCTCCTCTTTTCTCTGACATTTTTTCAAGGTGACCTGCCCAACGTAATCTGTTCTTTTCTATTTCCATCACTATGGAGAGGGGACCTTCATATTTCAAACACGCAAGTTTTTTTTTACACATTTAACATATTGTAAAGATTTTCAACTATTCATGCTCTCTGCAAACTGCTCCATAGGATACCACCAACTTAAAGAACTTGACAACTCAGGGCTCAAAGTAATGTCACACTTTCATGTCCAACAAATCACAGCCAATACTGAGAAATTGGCATTACGTAACACTGACTGTACATATATTTCAATGTCAACAGCTGTACTGCGTATCATTGTTGCACTGACTTCTTCGCCTCATCCCAGACTTGCACTGGGTTCAACTGTTTAGGACTGACTTCACACACTGGGCTCATTGTGTCAAACTTGATGGGTTGATCACATGACTACATCCGACGTGACGGACCAGAGTACTATTCAAAACACAGATTCTTCCCAAACCGGTGTGTTGTCATTCGTCGTGGCTGACCATAACAACTCATCATGGTTGACCACTCATATAGCCCTGGCCTGGGGCAATTCGCCGTCTACACACGCACACTATTACCCTTATCCCCAACACCACCATGTAGATTACAAATGGGCTGCATGAATTGTTCTACCAGGAGACAAACCAATTTTTTATTTTTTTTATTTAATACAGTACCATATTCTTTTGTTGTTTTTTTTATGTCAAGGGTTATGGGATAGGAATTATAATACTAATTTATAGGTTAAGTTAGGGTTAAGAAACTTAGAAGTTAAGAAAGGTTAGGCCTTTTGGGTTAGAAAATTTACTTTTTTAGATTTTATCTTATAAAATATAGACTTTACTACAAAAAAGTAGATGATTATGTCCTACCCGTAAGGGCTAGCGGTTGATATTAGCAACAACAATTAATACCCATACATTTAAACTTGTAATTTACAACTAATAATTAATCTAAATCTATATTAGTCATTAAATTATTGTAAAAGTAACAATGTTTTATAGACCTATCAATTCTACATAAATTATAATTTTTCTGTTTGATTTTGATAAAAAAATCTACAATTCTACATCATATGATTATGAATAGACTATTTAGTAATCAATAATTAATTAATGGGTTTGTTACAGATTTCTGAACTACTTTTCAAAAAGTCATGTGGTGGTGGTGTTTACAATGGCTACAGGCCTTGTTATTTATATTACATTTCAACTACTAATGTCATAAGATACTCACCATTTTTAACATGTTAAAGTCAACTGAATAAATTTATGAATAGTTCAATTATTTTATGCATGTTTATGAAGGAACAACTGCTGCTAAAATTAGTTTTTGGGGTATATCTCAATGTAACTTTACCATTGAGATAAAGCCAGGCCAATTAGCCTCTGTCATGAGTACTATGATTATGATGCAACAAACAATATCTATACTTGATCTAAACCCAGTTAATCTATCTGACTGTAAGGTTCTATGTTTTTTGTTTGTTTGATTGGAAATCTATATCCACAATCTATATCCATAAATATATGTATATATATACTAAACTTTAACTATTTTTTAAAGCTATGTATTTCATATTATACAAGTAGTTCCTGATATATAATACCAGTGCTTTTTTTTGTATTAAAAAAATTGTTGCAGGTACTCAGTGATAGATTGCCTAACTTTTAACTACTAATATATTAATAATAAACGTTAAAATACAAAAGTAATAATTTTTTCCCCACAAAGATCTAGATATCCATTTTACTTTGTAACCAACAATGAAAGGACAGGGTAAGACACATTTGGCCTGTGTAAGAGTAGATCTTGATTTATCCTTGACTATCAGATGTGTTATTTATTCGCTAGAGAACTTAAGCCTATTACGCACAAGGAAAAACACATGGCAGTCTTTTCATCTTTTATAGCAACTAGTCGACATATCGACTACACACTAGACTAGGCCTAGAGCTATCTGACCAATTCAACACACACTAATGGTCTGTTGTCCAACTTTTAGTGAGAGGGAGGGGGTGGATTTTTTTTATTATTTGTTCTCATTTTACATATATATCTGAGGTGAATCACGCAGTGGTTTCCAGATCAGACAGTTCTCTGTATAGTTTTTCTTCTATAGGAGGGTGTCGCACTTCAACAATAACAAAACCATGTTACATTCAAAGCTTTATTACACTGAATGACAAACAACTACACACATAGTAGAGATCCCAACACAAAATATATGGTCAGTACACAGTCTAAAAAATTGAACTATTAAAAAATGGATAACTAGATTCTCCTATTATTAACAAACTATAGTTTATTGAATTAATTAAAACTACTAAATATTGCCTAAAACGCTTCACATTCTCACTTATAAAAATAACTGAAACTAAGCACGGCGTGAGATGTAAACACAACCACCACGTGACTTGGAAGAAATCCGATTAAACAACCCCATTAATCATAATGATGATAATGCTGCCTAATGGTTTAAACTTAAATTTAGACTTTGACTTTAGTTTCTTGAAATTTTATTTAGAGAATTTAGACTTAAATAAGTTTAGATATATATCTTAAAATTAAGATCTAGAGTCTTTATAAATAATATAGTAGCTTCTTATATAAGGCACAGCTAATCAAATTCTCCTTTAAGAAACACGTCACTTTTTTTGTTTATAATTAATTTGTTTTTATGTTTGGAGCTAAAAACAATTTTAGATAAGTTCCTGTATTTTTGTTCTGCTTTTCCAAAGCAGATGGCAGTTTTTTAGATTCTCGGTAACCAAGTATCTAAAGCTATTGTTTTAACCTCCCCCAGCAATTCATACCCATATAAGGGATGAAGGCTATATTATTAGCCTGTTTGATCTTAGGCTGGTGGATATATCAAAATAAGCTTCCAAACATCTTTAGAAAGACATTCCAATCACATTCATACTGTTAGCTGTTAAATAAAATTAAAAAAGGAGGTGTTTCAACGATAATAATGAATTTAACAAATTCTCCTATAGTGTACAAGGCAAAATCATAATAAGAAATATTATTGGGATTAATAAATCTATGATTTTTTCAATGAATAAACGTGACCTAGATCAAGATATCTAGAATATTTAATTTATGAATGAAACAAAAAGTGCGGGCTGCTAATTTGAAGCCAGAGACCATGCCCACTGCAGGTGATCACGCCAGGCGAGCGCTGGTGGTGAGAAGAGGTATACACTAAACGTGTAGTGTCACAACCTATCATACAGGCAGTGGAGGGAAGGGGAAGAAAGACATGAAAAGACAAAGAAAAGCATCAATAAGAGGGAGGGGATGTTAAGGTGTCACAAAACGAACATCCAAATTATGAAAAGAGGGTCCTTGGATGGGAATTAAAAGAAAGAGACAGAGAATACATGTAACCTAGTTGAAAATATCATCTCCCTCAAAAGCTACGGTCTGAGGGCTTTTTCAGTTCACGGACCAAAGATTTGGAACTTACTCCCCATTGATCTCAGATAGACAACATGCTACACCACTTTTAAGAAGAAAATTAAGACCTATCTGTTTAAAACTTTTTTAGATTAACTGTCATTTTAGCTCTTGTGTTTTTGTTTGTAATGTTGTTACAGCGCCTTCATTTTGTTTGTTAACAGCGCTTTATAAATAAATTATTATAATTAAATTATAATAATTAATTTATAGATCTATAATTTATATAGATTTATTAAATTTCTGTGTTTCTACATATAGATTATATAGGTAGGCATATATAAATAAATAAACTATAAACGATATATATATATAGACAGAGAGAGGCAATATACTATAAATACATATTGCAGAAGTGAATCTACTTCTTTTAATACAATCTAAATAATTTTTAGTTAACACAGATATAATTTATTAGCAATAACATAGTGGTGTTTCTTATCCTAACGGTGCTCAAGGTGCGCTAAAGGAGAAAGCACAAAAACTGTGTTTATTTTAGGAGCATGAAGTGACCCAAATTATTTTAAAATAAAATCTTGATTATGAGTGGTAATTCAAAGAAACACAGCTATTTTGATAGTCCTTTAGTTGCAGAATAAGAATCTGCTTTCAGTTTTTTGTAAGTTAAACCGTTACCAAATAAAAAAATAAAATAAAAATTTGACTTAGAGTAAAGTGCGAAGTTCGAGCGCATTAAGCCCGCTGGCAGCAATTTTCAAATTTGGATTTTTATAGCACCGTTACGGTCTGACCTATAAAAAAAATGATAGTATCTCTGAATTCCTCGTCCTTTTTTCTATAAAAATAGATTGGATTTAATGTATCACTAGGCTTAGTTAAAATTAAATACGAAGTCAAAGAGGTGTAGGGTAAGTATCGCCAAGCGTACTTTTCCTTGAGCGGATTTTTCCCCAGTTAGTAAGCTCGATCGGGTTGATGGAAGGTTCTAACAGATCAAAGAAAATATATCTAAAAACATGTTTTAATATTTAATTTTTACTATAAAGTCATTTTCTTTTTTACTCCAGCGCAAGAATACCATCCATTGCACCATTTCCCACCCTCCACAACTTCAAATAGTCTCTTTAAGCTGATGAGCAATCAGACTTAAAAATAGCCTTAAGCCCATTACCCATTTCCTTCACTACCGGGTAGTAAAAAAGAATAACTCCACACCGCCTGAGTTTGACCTCACCATGAACTTAGCCTTTACAAGGAAAAGAAAATAGTATGTGTAGGAAGGGAAGAAAAAAGGTGCATGCGCAGTAGCAATATAGTAGTAATTTGGTAAACATTCAAATAAAAAAGTTATAGCAATAAAAAGTGAACTGTTCGAACCTCTTGACAAATCGGGGCTGCTCGAACTTCGCACTTTCCTATAGTTCCCGAATACGGTGTGCCTAATATAAGAATCTACTCTATAGATCTATGCTATTTACATAGACATAGTCAATACTGTCTGAATACAGATATCTAGAGTAGATACGCAATTAACTAGATCTGGCAGGGTTCCCTAGACTGGGTCTGGGTAGAGTACTTATTACTAGAGATGTAATTTAACGTAAATAATAATACGCCAGCTAAAATCAAAATCTTACAAATACACTACCGACTACTAATACAGTCATGCGTCATGATCTATCGCCGCGCGACTATCGGCATCTATTTTCAATAATTTTGATCTATCATAATCATCTATCTAGATCATATCTAGGATTTTATTTTCTCGATCTTGCCTTTGGTTTTATATTCTAGAGCTAATTTAGAGTGATCTTCTTGAGGTTTAGAATATAGATCTAGATCTATAAAATCTATTAGATCTAATCTAGATCTAGAAAGCTAGACTAGATTACTGAGGCCTAGATCTTGTTTTACTTTGTTGTCAACCTAAGACTCTATAAATTATATATAGGTCTGTGAATCTAGTACACCTTTCATCAACTAAAATCACACACCTGTATATTAATGCATTCTCATTAAAATCTTCGGACTTGAAGACAATTTTTAGATTATTAATTATTTAGTAGACTGGACAAAGGGAGTGCTTATTTGGACGAGAAGACATACCCTTTAGATTCTATAAGCAAACATTAGGAAAATGGAACAGACACAAAATAGAGCAGTGAGATTCATAATAAACCAATTTTCCATTTTTGACTAGTAGGAAAGTACACCTTTAGTAAAATCACTAAATTTAGAAAGCCTTCAGGATAGAAGATTCAAAAGTAAAGTAGCAATCATACATAAACACTGAACCATAATCTTCATATATAAAAACAAAATATCTAATAAAATACTAAGATAGACACAAAGATAAAGGCACTGTGATAATAATTTCAAATGGAAGGATGAGCTAATATGTTTATATTGCGTCTTTGTTTGTTGTGAATGTTTTGTGAGAAAGTAATTAACAGAAAGTGAAGCAATAAAAAAGATAAGTCTTCTATGTCTATTTGTATTAACACAAAGTCTCTGTTATTAGGCCTATTATTGTTATTATTGATTAATGTCTACAGTATGTTATATATTCATCTGTGACAACAGAACAGGCACATTCCTCGTTCCATATGCTAGGACAACTTGGGGCCTATATCTGCTACCCAGACCACGAACCTGACAAGCTTTCAGGCACATGCGGCCTCGCTGCATGTAGCTTTGATGCTGAAATAACGGCGATAACAAACACACTCAAATATCTGCTCCAAAAATTGCGTGAAAAGATAACCGTTGCGACTACCGTTGTAATGGTTACCGATTCCCAATCCTGCCTCCAAGCCATGGCTGGCTTAGGGGGAAAGTCCGAACTGGTGGAAGAGGCATTAGGCGCCGCAAATAACATCCGCCTATTTATTGGAGCTGTCATCTTTATGCAGTGGGTGCCCTCGCACTGCGGCGTGAGGGGCAATGCCGTGGCTGATGCTCTAGCTCGTGAAGGAGCGCTGGCCGTGCCCACTTTCGAACCACCAAGTACGTTTAAACAGGCTACCACAGTTATACGAGAGTGGGTACATGAAAAATGGTTGAAATCCTGGGATGACTCCAACACTGCCAGGGGAGTCTGGCAGCACATGCGTCGCCCAGATCGAGAGGACCCGTGGTGGAGGCTAAAAAGGTCAGAACAAACAATAATAGCACAGTGGCGCACGGGACACTGCCCAATAGGTGCGTACTTCGCCCGGTTCCGACCAAATTTTGATGCCCGTTGCCGACACTGCGGGGAATCAGAAGAGACGGTGGCGCACGTCTTGCAAGAGTGCCCGCAGCTCTGCGAGCTGCGGGAAGACGTATCAGATGGTTTACTATGTCTGTATGGAAGCTATGAGGCACTACGCCAAACAGCAGAGTTCCTTACCAGGGCACTACGGGAGTCCTAGGTCTCCCTGCCTTGTCACCAATTGGAGTTCATCTCAGACCATTTGCAAATGATTGCCTAATATATAGAACAATAAAAACAACACAAGATAGGGCCTAATAAAATTTTACAAAGAGAATTAGATGAATTACAGAAATGGGAAACACATTTGGAGCATTATCCCACAAAAAAGGTCAATTATTAACACTCAGCAACAAAAAAAAAAACACTATTTAGGCATATTATATCTTATTTATGGCAAAAAAGTTACACAAGACTTTTAAAAAAGTCCTCATTTAATGTTAGCGAAAAGGCCTTGGCGATGTTTTATCATTCTCACAATTGCAATATTTTAAGTTTTGATATCACTGCCTGGTACGGCAATCTGAACATTAAAAAAAATAAACTTTATAGAATCCTAAATGCTGCTAGTAAAATCATTGACAAAAAAAAAAACAATTAGGCAGCTGTTTGAGAAAAACATTCATAAGAAAGCTAAAAAGATTCTAGAAATAACAAGTCTCCTTTGGGTCAGGATTTTGTGATTTTACCATCACAAAAGAGATACAAGACACCGATAGCAAAGACAAACAGACACAAAAACTCTCTTGTCCACCGGGCAATCAAATCATTAAATACAATTAAACTATCGGATATAAACTTTTCGCATGTAAATTATGAGTGAGTCTGATGTATATTTTGGTTTTCTATGTGTGATTTTTAACAAACTAGCTGATACCCGTGTTACTCTGCTGTTTGAATAGCTGGTATACAGGTTAATTTGCCCGGAACAATCTTAAACCCCTCAATAAAACGGCCAGCATTACAACCTTCCCCCATCCCTAACACAATTTTATAACCCTCAAAGTCTTTTTTTTTTTTTGTCTCTTTTATTCTACAATCGAAGGGCCGTAAACCCTATTTCAGCGTATGTACAAATACTTCTTAGGCCCATCAGTTTGGCCATTGTATTTTATAATGAAATGGCTGTCCTTGAATCCTATAAGCGCATAGCTATATCGGATACCTGATAATGTTAAAATTTGACGATATGTGTATATCGCCTTGAACACTTTTAAATCCATCAATATAACGGCCCGCAATGCAACGCTACCTACAGCCCTCAAATTCTATAAATCCCCTTTATTCTAGGTGCTTTCATCCTTCAATCGAACGGCCCACTCTATGCCCAACTCTATTATGGAGTATGCACAAACACTTCTTAGGCCAATCAGTTGTAGTCTTCTTATCTACCTGCATTTTAATACCCCCCAAACACGTACATCATTTGTCTTAAAACGCCGCTCTCTCAACAATACACTTTTTGGCCTCTAGAATGCTGTTCGTATTTGCATCTATATTGTTATTGTTCAGTAGTTATACTGTGTGGTCAATTAGTTGTCAATAATAGATGTAGATTTAGCGAGGCACGATATTTAGAATAACCCATCTTTACATTCCATATTATACAGCCCCCCCCCCCCCCCCCCCCCAAAAAAAAGCCACACATACTCACACTTTTACTCACACTCACTTTGACAATTTTTAGGACTTTTAATTTTTACTTTAGAATCGGGGACTACTTGTAAGCCTAGATCTAGATCAAATCGTTTAATTTAAAATTGTTCTACACACACAAGCTTTCATACATATGTAAAAACACATTTGATAATCACAAAGATATGAGGATAATCCCTCACATTCATAGAGTAATCGAAAGAATTGTAAAATAAATTTTATCTTATATATTACGGACGGTACTTCAAAAAGAGGAGATTACGTCGTAAGCGTCATGCATCTAATCATACATGTTAACCAATGACTTAAATTCTGCTAAATAACTGGTTTTCTAATGCGAATAGCTCAATTGCGTCTATATGAAAATAATATTAAATATGGCCGAATTTAAATAGTGTTGATTAATTGAAAGTTGGCTTCATTCGCTCATTATCAAACAAGCCACTGCATATTTGCCTTTCATTCAGCAAAGTTTTAAGTAATGACGCTTTGAAAACATCTAAGCTGGAGTATCATTTGAGACAATGCCACCTTAAGATTTCAAATACCTTCGAACACTCAAATATTAATTTCAAGTGGACAAAATATTCACATCAACGTCAAAATGAGGAGATGTTGGTATGTGAGCATTTGACAATATCTCTGCTTAAAACGAAATCCGGAAAACTAGTCACTATAGGACAAAAAATGATTTTGCCAGTCATTGAAGATTTTAAAACTATTTTACACAAACCTGCAACTGATAGGCCTATCATAACAAAAAAAGGATTTCCGTAAGCAATAATATAGGCCTACAGTTCAAAACGAATTGGAGAAAAATGTACTAGCAAAATGTATTAGGAAACTATAAGCAAACAACATATTTCTCTGGAAAGCTAAATGAGTTCACCTAGAGAAGCATTAGTATTGGCATATGTTCGATGTATTGAATCATGAAACCTATGAAGATCTTAGCAGATAATTTTTATTCGTTTTTCCTTCACACTTTTGTTTCAATGGGTTTTTGTTTGACAACTTCGTTCAAGTGCTCCTTCTTCCCTAGTGCCATTAGAGAATGGAATGGGTTGCCTGAATTAGTCAGGATAATAGGAAATATCATCAGAAAGTTTCTTAGTGTTTTTTTTTTCTTCTTCATATCTAGTGGAAAAACGTTCATCTAAACTGAGGATCATATTGAGGTTTGACTATTACACCGAATGTAAATCCGGTGTTGTTAGGTGAATTCATGTAATACATATTAAATTTTATTTTGGTTACACTCGACTTGATTTTCATTAATAGACTCTAAGTAGATATATAGATGTCTACGAGTTAGAAATCAGAGGATTAAAAAAACATTTTAAAAATGTATAATAAGTTAGGATTGGGGTCTTCCGAAAACAGGAAAACATGGTAAGGGGTCTACGAGACAAAAAGTTTGGGAACCACTGCAAGTTTAGATTCTAGATCTATCTTATCTTCTTATCTTATATAATACAGACGTTACTTCAAAAAAGATGATGATTACGTCCTACGTGTCATGCATTTAGTCATGCATATTAACCAATGACTTAAATACTGCCAAGTCACTGGTTTCCTGGCTAGCTCAGGCAACCCATTCCACGCTCTGATAGCACTAGGGAAGAAGGAGTATTTGTACAAATTTGTCCTAGCATATGGGACGAGGAATGTGCCTTTATCTTTACGTGTTTCAGAGTATTTTATTAAATTTTGTTTTTGTATTTGAAGATTATGGTTCAGTGTTTTATGTATAATTGCTACTTTACTTTTGAGTCTTCTGTCCTGAAGGCTTTCTAAATTTAGTGATTTTACTATAGGTGTTACTCTAGTCAAATGTGAATATTCGTTTGTTATGAATCTCACTGCTCTATTTTGTGTCTGTTCCAGATTCTTAATGTTTTCTTGAGTTGAGGGGTCCCAAACGGAGGATGCATATTCTATTATTGGCCTAACAAAGGTTAAATAACATTTTAGTTTTATGTTCTTATTTGATTTATAGAAATTTCTTTTAAACAAATCCTAATGCTTTGTTTGATTTTTTTTTTTGATTCCATGACAGTTTTTCATTTATTATAACACCTAGGTATTTTGCGTTTTTAGTCTGTATTACTGGTTTGCCATGAATAAGATAAGTGGAATTAATTTGTTTTAGTTTTCTTGTTACTCTTAACAACTGACATTTTTCTGGGTGGAAAGACATGCTCCAATTTGATTCCCATTTCTGTAATTCATCTAATTCTCTTTGTAAAATATCTGTGTCTTGTGTTGTTTTTATTGTTCTATATATTATGCAATCGTCTGCAAATAATCTGACTTTTGTTCCTGAAGTAATGCAATTTGGTAAATCATTTATGTAAATTAAAAATAGTAGTGGACCCAAGACTGTTCCTTGAGGTACACCTGAGTTTACTGTTATCGGTGTTGATTTAGAGCCATTTATTATTACAGTTTGATCTCTCCCTATCAGAAAATCTTTAATCCACTGATGCAGTGGACCATTAATGCCAAAATATTTTAATTTTTTAAGCAAACTATGGTGGTGAACTTTGTCAAAAGCCTTAGGAAAATCTAGTGAGATAGCATCTATTTGTTCACTATTATCTAAACCTTTAGAAAAATCATCAATTAGTCCTATTAGTTGTGTTTCACATGATCTATATTTCCTGAAGCCATGTTGGTATGGGGTGAGGACATTATATTTGTCTAAGTGGTTTATGATGTTGCTACATATTATGTGTTCTAGGATTTTACATGTGATGCTGGTAAGTGATACTGGTCTGTATTTTCCTGGGTCCGATTTTTCTCCTTTTTTAAATAGGGGGGTGACATTAGCTTCTTTCCAGTCCTTTGGTACTCTACCCTGGTTAAGCGAAGCCTGAAAGAGTATTTTGAACACTGGTGCTAGCTCATTGCTTAGTTCTTTGAGTAATCTAGCTGGAATACCATCAGGTCCAGATGCTTTATTTGGTTTGGTGTTGGCTAATAGTTTTTGAATTCCATTTTCTTGTACTACTATATCTTCTATGTTGTCTACTTGGTTCAAATTAAGTAATATGTCTTTGTCTCCTGGGGCTGATAATGCTGATGCAAAGTATTTGTTTAGGATGTTTGCTTTAGTTTCATTATCATTATGTATTATGTTATGTTCATCGTTTAATGGCGCTATGCCTGTTGTTTTCATTTTCATGTATTCATGTATGACCATAGGTTTTTGTTGTTATCTTTAGATATTACATTGTTTATGTATTCACTCTGCAGCTGTCTGCTTACTTTTTGGGTTAAGTGTTTAATTTTTATATACTTTTTGTAAACTCTTTCTGCCTTAGTTTCTTTAAATTTTCTATATAGGTTTTCCTTCTGTATACAAAGCTTCTTTAGTCTATTATTAAACCAGCATTTATTTATTTTGTTTAATGTGTATCTAGTTGGTATATGATTTTCTATAATGCTTTTAAGATGGTTTTTAATGAAATTCCAGAGGTCATCGACTGGTTGGTTAATGTCCTTTTTAATAAGAATGTTTGTTGAAAGTTTAATGCAACTTGGTGTAGTTGTGTTAGGTTACATTTATTCCATAGTAAGATTTTTCTTTTGGGTTTTGAATAGGCTACTGCTTTTATCTGACTTTGTATTTTTATGATCTCATGGTCTGATAGACCAGGGATAATATCATAATCAACTACTAATCCAGGTCTGTTGGTTAAGAAGAGATCTAATGTGTTGTTTAATCTAGTTGGCTTCTTAACGATTTGATCTAAACTTAGGTTGTGTAAAGTTTCTATGAAAAGCTCATTTATGTCCTTAAGGTTTTGGTGTTTATCTATGGTTAGTGTTTTCCAATGGACCTCATTCACCAATCGTAAACAAACAACATTTAGTCACGTGATCTTATTGATAAATCAACGGAAAAAAAACTGTCACGTGACAACCATCATGAATTAAACATGAGATCGTAAATTATATAGAAGAGATAGAGCACCACGTGGCTAAATGTTGTTTATTTACGATTGGTGAATGAGGTCCATTTATTTCAGGTAGGTTGAAATCACCCATAATCCAAAAAACTGTCTCAACTCTAGATCTATATTTTGTGTTATCTAAATTCAAATATTAGATCTAATATTATTTTAGTAATTTTTCCACAACAGACTAGATCTAACAGTCATCGTCTACCAGTTTTGTATTGTTCTGTTTCTTTCGACAAGACGACTTTATTATTTTTTAAATGTATGTTATCTGCTGCATTTCCATGTTTTTATGTAGTCTGTTGTGTTTTGTTGTTATTCACAGAAAGAGATCAAGATTAGATCTATAGTCTTATCCCTTGGAACGTAATGCACAATTTTTCATTATGTTTCAACGCTGCTAAATTTATTACGTTAAGAGTATTAGTAAAGCAAAATCAAGTTTCTTTTTTAAATAAATCTAATTTAAATTCATTTTCTTCATTATTCTTTCGTAGAATGGCGGACCATAAAGAGATAAAAGATGAGTCTGAGGAAGTCAGTCAAGTCGGTGATTTAATTTTGAGCGATACTGAAAATGAAAGTAAAAATTATAATAAAGAAAAAAGCTTAGATATAGATCCAGATCTAGCCCAAAATATTTCAAACATTGCACATGATGAAGATAGAGGAATAAGCGAGAAAGGTGATGGCAATTATTCTAAGGGAGCCAGTTCTTCACCACCTTTTCATGGAATTGAAGATAGGCCAAGAGTCACTTCAACTTGTGAGGAAAAAAACAAAAAACCTCCATTGCCTCCATCTATCACTGACACATCAAATAAATCTAGATCTATTTTATCTGAATACAGACATGAAACTAAAAATTTTAGCAATGATGACATTGACAGAAGTGAAAATAACCGATCTGGCAAGAAAGAAAAATATCAAGATGAAAAAGGTAGCAACATTTTAAAAGAAATTTGCTTAAAATAATCTTTACACATTAAATTTAGATCTAGTAATCTAGTAATAGCAGGGCCAGAAATGAGGGAGGGTTGGTGGGGCTATGTACTCCATAATAGAGATTTCATCAAAATCATTGACTTTTCGCCAACAAAAAAATATCCCGCAAAGTTCCTTTCAATAATGCTGTAAATTAGTTTTTAATAATTAATGTTTTTAACTTTAACAAATTACTACAATCTTTGTTTCAAAAAATTTTTTTGTCGGCAATAAATTTTTGAAAGACTTGAGGGAAAAAATTGTTTTTCTTTATTTAAAAAATTATTAGGGTTTCATCTCCTTCATCACCCCAGGGCCTTGAGACCTCCCTCAGTGATAGTATATATAGAAAAATAATCTTATATATATATATATATATATATGTAATGTATTATTACTAAGTTACTGTTGGGCACAGTTGTAAATGTAAAATGTTTTACATGTTTCGGATGTTTTTTCAGAGCTGAAGATAATTTACTTCCTAGCCTAAACCACCCACAGGATGAGGGGGGATGGGAGCGGGCAGAGTTTAAATCCAGGACCATCGATAAATCCAAACGACAGTCCAGCGCACAAACAGCATGACCAGACAGCCGTATGGCCTTAGCCAGCCTCACCTAATATACTGAGTAGTATGCTTTAGATTTAATTGTTTTTTTTTTTTAAATAAATAATTATGTCATATTTTTAAATGGTTGAACCCATGACCATTGAGATGACAGTTCAGAGCGCATACCACTTGACCAGACAGCCATGATTCTAATATGTTTAAATCACTTTATTTTACATTGAAATCATTCAATATAATTTCTTTGGTTCAATAAGTATAAGAGATAAAGTTTGTCTGAATATTTCTTTTTTCTTAAACATTAATTTTGTTTTCAGAAAAGTATTTGACCTTGAATCCTGTGGAAAAACGTAAACAGTACAAGTGTAAGAAATACATGACATTGGAAGAAATTCAAACCTGGACTACATATTTCCAAGAAAATTTATATTACTTTGGTACATTTGTTGTTTATATTCTGTTATTTTGGTGAATATTTTATTTTTTATTCAAAGAGTTGATTGTTTAAAAATAAAGTGTGGTCTTTAACCTTGTGTAGAATCATCCATTTTCTTTGAGCAGCTGCTATCTCTAGTACATGTCTTTGTGCCACTTCCAAGTTAGTTTTACATATTTTTGTTTTGCCTTCCAATATCAGTGTTACTTAAAAAAAAGTCTGGTTCAATTAAGAAGTTTGTTCAAGCTCATTCAATGTTCTACATAATTTATTTCATATGCCTACATCAGTTTAGTTGTACTAGCTGTTTGGAGCAACAAACTAACCACCAAGCCAAGCAGTAATGATCAAAATATATATCCCAAAATACTTTTTTTCAATAAATTGAAGCATGATAGAAAAGTACACTAATATGGTCATTGATTTTATTGACCCTATATCAACATAATTCTTACACTATTACCTTTGTGGCGTTTGTGAGTGATTTAGATAAGATTGGTGGTACATACCTAAACAAGCAAGAACACTGCAAACATGCAGCTTCAAGTTAATTTATAAACATTAAAGGGAAACTCTAATGGTTTTGACAATTTTTGATATAATATGTGTTTTGATTTACAGATAATGAATATATTATTCTTTTTTTAAAATTTGTAATAATAACTTAGTAATTGATGTTTTTTCTGCGCATCCAAAACGATCAGATTTTTACCGGGTTTCTATGTGATGTCACACTAACCTATCAATTTAATCTGTTGACTTATTGTATAAGGGGAGACCATACAGTAAAGTTTACATTCTCGTAAAAGAAATATATCTTTGTCTATGCAGCTAGATCTAGATCTTGTAAGCAAAGTAAAAATTGCGTGCTGAAAGTAGATTTACATGCTTGACTAACCACGACAGTGTGTATTTTCTCCCCTGACCACTCAACACACACAAACACTATTGCTTGGTTTTCTAGTCATGACGACTACACGTAGTCTAGACTAGCCTTACACTGACCACTTTGTTAGAATCAGTCAGACACACAATCTATTTACTATTTGTGACAGGAAGGGGATTAGATGAAATTGTTACTTTTTTATCGAATCGGTTATCCTAATGCATTTAGATCTCTCTATATATATATAACTGTACCATAGCTCTGGACTAGGCTGTCACTAAGCCTAACAGCTACTGTAAGAATGAATTTAAGCGAAATGATTGGTTAAATGTAGTTCTCTTTCAGTATTATTTAGGGGAGTGACGTATGCCTAACCTAAAAACAAAATCTCAAAGAACCCCGTTTTTTTTTAGATGTCAAACATTACTGTCTAATTTATTAAATATTAATGTTTCTAAGCATTTAAATATAAAATGGTAAAATGTTTACAATTACAACTTTTTACGCAGAATTTAAATTTGTCAATAACTTAAATTTGAAAAACCATCAGAGTTTCCTTTAAAGCCCTAATTTTATTATTTTTTTAATTGCTCTCCCTTTCATTTTTCTTAAAGTGGAACAGAACGTGATTATCAGATTGATATATTAGATAGACATGTTCACAACTCAATCTGTCACATTGCTTGAATCTTAAGTTTTAATAAAATCTACATATTTTGTTTAATTATATTTTATTCTGTACTTTTTTAGATTTTTTTTTATACATACATAAGTAATCTAATGGTAAACATTTTTTTTGTCCAGAGAAACACTGCCCAGTTGAAGAGACCATCAGCTTTGAAGTAAGACCTGATCTGAATGAAAAAATCTCATCTCTCCGTGTTGATATCACAAGTCTGGAAATAGATGCCATTGTCAATGCTGCTAATGAATCCTTGCTAGGTGGCGGAGGAGGTTAGTTGCTAAAACATAATTGTAGGGCATAGATTTTGTAATCAACATCACAAAGTATGCTGCTTAAAGATCAACACTTTTTTTATTCTTAAAAAAGGTTTATTTATATATTTAAAGTATTTATTGTTAACAGTAGCTCTACTGTAATGTTTTTACAACTTGATACTATTAGGATTTTTAATAAATTGGTTTCATTATATTAAGCACCTTTTTCCAGTCTTTTTGTAGACAGTATCGACATTATATTGCCATGGCCCTTTTCCTAATAAGTCTACTTTTATTATATTATTTTAGTAAAGCTTCACTTTATAACATTTCAGGGAACGTTTTTGACATGACAAGTTTAATTTATTCACAGTTTTTATATAACTCTTTTTACTTAGTTTAATAAATTATTTAAATCTCTTTAGTGTCATAAAAAAAAAAAATTTTGTTGCTGTAGATAACATAAATACTCAAGACTAAGCTATTTTATCTGTAAAAAAAAAAAGCAACAACTGGGATTACTATTTATTGCTGAATAAGAACATATTAATTGATGTTTTTTTGGAGGGGTTGTTAGATATTCATTCTTATAAATTTATTAGCCAAAGCATGTTTGTCAACCTTCACTTGACTGTTGACTGTTTTATTTACCATCAAATATGAATAATTATTTTGCTTATATATGTTGTAGCAAATGCTTTCTTACTCTTTAATTTACCTCATTTAGAAAAAAAAAAAATTTGGTTAATTGAATCTTTTTTTTTTAAACATGCACAGTCATTCTTGTCTTGACTATGTAAACATATTTCTGACAGTTGATGGAGCTATTCACAGTGCTGCTGGCCCATATTTGGTCCAAGAATGTGCAACACTCAATGGCTGTCTGACTGGAGAAGCCAAAATAACTGGGGGGTACAAACTTCCATCCAAATGTAAGTGCAATTAGTCCAAAATAAAGAGAGATAACCTTGTAATGATACACCAATAGATGTATGGGGTGGATCAATCAAGTTTGACTATTAATTTACCTAAATGATGAATTAGATTTAATAAATGCATGAAAAGGGGACATACACAAAAATTAAACGTACCCATTTCATCTCGCGACCAATTGGGCAGGTAATATAAAGGTAATCTTTTTCTGTGGCCAAGGTTTAATAAGGGTGTCATGTGACCAGTACAATCAACCACTTTTACTTTCCCCAACTAAGTCAAGTACCCATTAAAGTTGGGTGAACTCATGGAATCCTGGAAATCCCAATATTCAAAATCCCAGTCTTCACTGACATTCAAACCATAGACCCTCGTTTCGGTATCCAAGCTCTTTACCATTCAGCCTCCACACCCCAGACATACTCATATTTAGTTGCATACAGCAACTGTTTAGTAAAGCTTGTCATTGTATTGAACACATTTTATTGAACTTAACCATATAGTTATTCATTTGTGTTCCATAACTTCATTTATGAAGGAATCTGTAGTTAGTTTGTAGACTAACGGCATTAAATATCTAATGAATCTAATCTTTGTGAAGTCTCTAGAGTCCACCATTTCTGAAATATATAGAATATGGCTAGTGCTTTATCTCAGGTATTGCCATTCACCTATAACTGATGAATCAAAGCTTCCAACTGGGGTATAAAATACAAACAATTGAGCCCTACAGGATTAGAGTGGAAAGCTTCTCTCTTTCCCTAAAATGTTTTAAAATGTTGTTGCCCCACCCTCCTTTGTTTTGTTTTTTCAATTTATGGATTAGGAGTATTTTTAAGATATAAATTTTATTTCAAGATGTAATACACACTGTTGGACCCAGAGGAGAGAAACCAAAAAAGCTAGAAGAATGTTACAAGAACTCTTTGAATCTTTTGAAAGCAAATAATCTGAAATCTATTGTAAGATATTTATAATTATTTTTTAGTTATACAAAAAACAATTAAGTTTCTTATTTATTTAGATTGAAATGTGCATTGTAGTCTGTACTTAACTTTCTTGCTTATAGCTTAAATCTTAATTCAGTGTTTCCAAAAATTTTTCTTTAACGGAACACTTCGCACATTCTGAGATTTTAGTGGAACACTTTGATTAAGTTGGAATATTTTCCATTTGTTTAAATAAAATAACAATTATAAACCTTATTCTAAATTTAGCCTTACTATTTTATTTATTTACAGGTATAAAAATACATTGGATTAAAGTAATCCGGCATAGTGATCATATTCTTTGATATTACATATGCTATTAATATGCTGAATTGTAATATCTGGTATGGGTTTAAGCCTGTTTCTATACTTTTACTTTGTTGTGACAATAATAAAAAATCCTGCATCGCAAAAATAATTTGTAGGAAATGGAAGTATAATGATGATAATTATCATCATCAAACTCCATTAGGGTGAGGGCTTGAGTGGTTCAAAACCTTGCTGTGTATGTGTCATCATACAGGTCGAGGGATGGTGTTAATGGATTAAGTTCAGCCTCTTGCACTCAGGGTGTTCTGAAAAGGGCTAATGTTATGCTGATCTCTGTCTCGACAGGTCTGGGAAACCCAAAATTCTCAACCTGTATGGTGACATTTATGCACTACGCAAGACAGCAGGGTTTCTGTTTCTGTCTTGAGCCTCTCAAGCCCTCACTCTAATGGAGTTTGAAGAAGATGAAGATGAATGTTATGGGAGCCTCTGACTCATCCTGGCTGACTCTCATTCTCAAATGGTGCACTTTTAAATCCTGCCCACCTGAGTAAAGTAACAATAACTTGTTTTGGAATATTTTGCTACTCAGTAATCATTGAATGTTAGATCTTTGTTTCTAATTGGAGATATAATATAGATCAGTCCAAAGTTAATAGTGATGTTGATATAGTTTTTATTTTATTACCTAGAAGAGCTTTATAAAATTATTTGTTCTTGTCTAATTAGTTCAATAATTTGTGGAACACCTATCCAAACCTTATGGAACCCTAGTTTTCCAGAGAACACAGTTTGGGAAACACTGTTTTTAATTAATATTTATTTATAAATTATTTACATCTATGGACATTTTTTATTCTAGGCATTCCCTTGCATATCTACTGGGATATTTGGTGAGTGCTTATTAGCATTGTTTTCTTTTCTATATTATTTTGAATTCCATATACTTGATCAATTGTATTTAATCTTTAGGCCCAAAATATTCAGACACTTAAATCTTTTGCAAAGTATTTTGTCAGTACTTTAACTTGAATGACTAACCCCACTCATTTAACCAAATAATCAACAAAAATATATATATCGCTTGTTGGCGCTTCCCTGACCCCGATACTTCTGACTTGAGACTTCCTTTGTTTAATTTAACAAAAACTCATTCAAACTAATTTCAGTCAAAAGCTAATCAACTCGTATGATATGTAGTTGATGAAACCTTTTTTTAGATGTACTTTTTTATAGTTGCTGCTGGAAGTAAAGAAGTAGCTTACTAATTTTATATTTAATTAATGCTTGACTGTTTTTGTTGTGGCGTTCCATGTGTTGCTTTCTTTGGCATTTTTTAATATTTTAAAAATATATAGGCAAGAGATATTTGACACTTTTTTGTGTCCTTCCTTCTCAGGATATCCTAATGAAAGAGCTGCAAGGGTTGCTTTGAACACAATTAGGCAATGGCTTGAAACAGAAGAATATGGGGCAAAGGTAAAGTATGTTATTGCTATTGATAGCTCATGTTTTGAAAATAACTTATTCATGTGATGATAGGTTTTGCCAGATATTTCCCCAAATTGTCTCATCATGTGCTCTATAGAAATATTTCCCCTTTCAGACCATGTGATCTCTGGAGAAGATTATGTAAAGGTCATTTGTTTCATGTGGCCAGCACAGCGACCAACTGCCTTACTTTTCCCCAACTAATATCAGATACCTATTAGAGCTGGGTGTAGTCAGAGGCGCCCTAAAATCTCGAAAATAAAAATCCCAGTCTTCACCGAGATTCGAACTGGGACCACTCAGCCACCATTCCCCCTTACTACAAACAATATGTCCTAAAATTATTTGTTAAAAAAATTAAAAGGACTTTCTTGTCTCTCTTCTTCTTTTAGTTTGTCTTGTATGATTGTACACCTGTATTTGTCAAGAATTATTTTAATTTAGAGAGCAACAGATTTTTTTTTTTGTTATTTGTATTTGGGGAATGGAGGCTGAAAAGTAAAGTGTTTAGCTTCTGAACCAAGGAAATCTCTAGTTCAAATCCTTGTGAAGACTGGGATTGTGTACTTTAGGATTTTTAGGACACTTCTGAGTCCACCCAACTTTAATGGGTACCCAACATATGTTGGGAAGTAATGGCTCTTGATTATTGCGATGCCCACATAACACTTCTGTTAAACGTCAAATATAGAAACAGATGAGCTTTACATCATCTTTTCCCATAGATTGCTAGAGTTGAAAGACTTACGTTTACTTTTTTACAAAGCTTATATCAACTCACTCTGTCTGGTAAAAAGTTTGTGCGCATTATTTCTCCAACACCCAATCTGGGATCAAGCTGAAATTTTGCCAAATTATTTCTTTTACCTGACAACACTAGAATTAATTTTAAAAATTAAACAATCAGTTAATATCAACTATTAGTAATTAATTATTTTGTTTGGTATCTCGAACATCCCCTTTTCCCAACTGGTCCAGATAAGTGATAGGATCATATCATATTGAGAAAGCTAAAAGCTAGAAATTGCGCTAAACAAGAATAATTGGTAAAAATATTTCTAATTGCACAGGTTTATTCTTGTTAGTCTAGATCTATTACAATGACTGATCCAAACTAATTGATTTAACTACACTTAATATAAGCTTTGTTTTTTAAAAAGTATTTTTTGTATTTTGCTTGTTAAAATTTGTATTTAGGTAACACAGCCATAATACAGCCATTAGGAAGAGCTTGTAATGAAATTTTCATAGTCTGCAGTTTTGTCTAATCAGCATAGGTTTGTAATTGAAATGACTCCTAGGCCTTGACCTTGACATGTCAATTGCCTTTTAAGCAAATGTATCCCATAATCTACACTTAGTTCTAGCATTGGCTCTCAAATATTCTGTTCAGTACAGTCAGATCTTAAACAAAATTGCCAACTAAATCAAAGTTGTTTGTGTGCTTTGGCATACTATGCTATAGTGTTACTGTGCAAGTCTTTGTTAAACAAAGAATTTATAAAAAGATCACAAGGAAGGCTGAAAGGTAAAAGCAAGACATGGGATGACTTATATGCAGTTAAATAAATTTTAAAAACTACTTAAGAGTTTAGGAAGGAGACAAGAGAGGTAATCGGCAATTTTATATTGAATAGCCCACATTAAATGTCATGTCCTCGTGTGTGGCACACCCAAGTTTATATGGGGAAAACATGGCTGTTTGGGTTGCATTGAGCTAAAAAAATAATTATCTCTTCAATACCATGAGCTAGATGGGCCATTAGTATTTTACAGGGCACACTTGTCAGAAGAAAAGAAATGAAGGGAATACACCTTCAGCCTAAATTTTTTATTGTAATGGAAACAATTTTTTTTTTTTTTTTAATAGATTCTGTACCTGATATTTACTCTTGAGATTTCAGATAATAGCTGATAGCTGACAAAGCATTGCCAAATTTGTATAAAAATATTTTTCAGGACTTACTTAAAGAATATTGTAACAAATCTCGGTATTCAGGCTCTCTGCAAACTGCACCACACGTCACAACAAATTTAAAGAACTTGACAACTCAGGGCTCCAAAGTAATGTAACAGTTTAATGTCAAATACATCACAGCCAATACTGTACAATTAACAACAACATAACACTGACTGTACAAAACCCTTGCCTCCCGGACAGACTTCACCCTGTGCTGTTTCTGACATCACCTCGTACTGGTGACATTTGCGAGGTAATGTGAATTCACTTGACTCTTGACACCTTCGCTTTTATATAGGGTCCCTGCTGGCTTTCTAGAACCGGACAGAACATCACTCGACCATTCTGGTTGATCACATGACTACTGACTACATCTCCCTGTGATGCTTCTAAGCTCTATTCACTCTAGATGTTTCTACATACTTCGCCAATCATCACAGTTGACCGTCTTTGCTCGTCATAGTTGACCACTCGTCTAGCACCGGGGGTGGGGCGATTTGTGTCAGCTGACTACACACATACCAATACCCCCATCTGTGTCACCACCAGGTTTATAACAATATGCTAAGTTTTTTAAGTGTACATTGTATATGGTGGTAATTAAAAAAGAGCTAATAATGTTCAATTTCACCTTGTTATTTTGTTTTATCAGGTTGATCGTATCATACTGTGCCTTTTTCTACCCAAAGATGTAGATATCTACAACAAATATTTACAAGTGTACTTCCCAATTAAAAAGCTCAAAGACTCAGTCACAGATGTGGTACCAGAATTAACATCATGTGATACTAAAGGCACAACTTCTGGTGCTACTATTGGTAAAGATGCTGAAAATGCTGTTAAAGATACAACCACAAGTCCTAGGGAAGGTACAAATTCAGAAGAAACTTCAAGTTCTACTAAAAATAAAGATTCAAAAGCTCTTGGCGACATCACTTCAAGTTCTGCCAAAAATAATTTAAATGTCCCTGATGAAACCATGTCAAGTTCTGCCAAAAATAAAATTTCAAATGCTTCTGATAACACCAGTTCAAGTTCTGCCAAAAAAAAAAATTCCAATGCTCCCAAGGACACTTTAAGTTCTTCAAAACAAAAAAGTTCAAAAGCTCCAGATAACACCAGTTCAGGTTCTGCCAAAAATACAAATTCAAATGCTCCTGATAACACCACTTCAGATTCTGCCAAAAATAAAAATTCAAATGCTCCTGATAACACCACTTCAGGTTCTGCCAAAAATACAAATTCAAATGCTCCCAAGGACAACACTTTAAGTTCTACAAAAAAAAAAAGTTCAAATGCTCCTGACAACACCAGTTCAAGTTCTGCCAAAAATAAAAATGTAAATCCTCCTGGGGACACTACTTCAGGTTCTAGAAAAGATAAAACTTTGGGTGCCAGTAAAGAAGGACCCTCTGTTGCTACTGCAGAAAAAGATCCAGGTACTATCTGTGGTCGTAAGTTGTTTATTCTATTACCCTGTTCTGTTTTGATGTTGGCTATCTCATTATACTATTTTGATTTTTATTTCAATATAACTATTTAACTTTTGAGTTACTTTATCATTATATATATTTATTTTTTATATAACTAATGTCACGCTGGAATGTGATAATATTTTTTAAGACAATATCTATTTCAGTGCCAATGTGTTGAACATACCTGTACATCTCTAGTAACTGTTGTAGCTATTGAAGTACTCATTACAATGGAAATTTTTTTCATTGAGATTTAGTTGTCATTTGGGCGGATGTTAAAAAGGCCATCTATTTCTGTGGCTAACAGTGAATGGGGGTGTCATGTGGTTAGCCATTTGTTCATCTTTACTTTCCCCCAAAATGCCATGTACAAATTAGAGATGGGTGAACTCAAGTTGTCCTAATAATCCAGCAATCACAATCACTAAAGAGCCCTAGCTAAGGAAGCCAAGAGCTTCATCACACTGCTGGCTCACCCCAAAAGGTGCATTTTTTTTTATGTATTAAGTGCTAATCTCTGTAGTCCAGCTTTAGTTTATGTAAATAAACAGAAGAACTATTTGTAATAAATAAAGTAAGATGAGATTTGTTTAAACTTTTGAAATCCTCATTTATTTATCTGGCATGAATGATTGAGTCCACCCTTAACTAATATTGAACAGTTGCCTAACATCTATTGGGGGAAAGTGAAAGTGTTTAGTCAGTGTGTTGTCTATACAACATTCTCAGTGGCATTTTAAGAACAGGTGAAGGTGGCATTCCTATAGGTCTCAAAGATTTTTTTCTTTACTGCTGTATATACAAGTTAAACAAACTGTTGCTGCAATACATCTTATGTAATCTGTGATGTGATTTTAATCCATTTCTTTAGTGAACCTTATTGTTATTATTATTATTCTTATAATCATTCTTACAATTTCTGATTTTTAATATTCATTTCATAATTTAGTGTAAATTTTAGTTTGATAAAGTTAATTCCATGCTTAATATTATATTTTTAAATGCTTATTTTGTATTCAATAAACCAAACTTTGTGTAGTTTTGACTTTGCGACAAAGTTCCATAAAGTGTAAGAAACCTAATTTAACATTTGCAGAACCTAAAGAGAATAGTGAAGAGACAGAGAAACAGAAGGCTGAAAACAAAAAGTTGAGCTAAAAGGCTGGTTGTATTGGAGTTTGAACTCTGTTTAGAGTAACTGAATCCTAGAGACAACTGTATTGTAATATAACCTGGAATTTACATTTGTAATACTTTTGTTTTCTTATGTAGTTTTTACATTTTAAATTTTGTTTATAAATGAATGTAATATTTTATAATCTTATAATGTTAAAGAATCAACCTATGAGAAAAAAATCTTGAAAAATGTCAAAAGACTTCTCTTACTAAATAATTAATTTTTTTTTAGCATGGCCAATTTTTTTTTTATTGTTTGTTATTTTACTATTGCTATTTTGGTTTTGGCCATTTTCATCCTCAATGTGGATTTACTTATTATCTAAAATTAAAATCTGTAAGTTGAAATCATTATAAACTCTTTCTTTCCTAATTGACAATGTCATAGTTGATTTGACCTCATTAAATTAAATTAATGTTTAATTTTATAAACTTTATTTTGTGTTATAAAAAAAGAGCATGCATTCTTCTTTTACCAAATATAACATTTTCTGATAACAAACGACAAAGCCATTGAAGCTTAATCATAACAGGATAGTGAAATAGTAATGAGCAAAATGAAGAATTCAGTTGAAGCGTAGAAAAATAATTACGGAGAGAAAGAGTTCTTTTATGCTTACCTTGTATGCTTACAGTCTATGATAATAAAATAATCATAAGCAATACAATTGCTTTTATTGGCTTCACAATATCATGAGTGTGTTACTTTAATAGGGCACAATTAGACTTTGCAGTTATCATTGTGTATGCTGATGCGAGATTAAATGTATCTTATATTTGACAAAGTTTAATCTTATCTTAGCAAAGTCATGTGAAACCCAGCTTTAACTTCTAAGAGAATTCATTTATTATCCAAACAGATAAATATTCAAAAGAATCATTTCTTTTTCAGAACGGAGTAGTATTTGATTTATTAGTTTTCTAATTCAAAATGAATACATACATGGCAAACAAACTTTTAGGCATCAATATATATCAGTCATACCTATTTTCAACCTGTAAAATCAACCATACATTTTTTTTACAGGATCTATTCAAAATACAAATATTATTTCAATCTGCTTCTATCTTATAAAGAATTGGATGGCAACAGCTCAAAACATACACTGATACACTGACAGTATTCATGTTACAACTGAACATTACATTCATTATCATTCACTTTTATAAAAATAAAGACAGAGAGATATATAAAAATAGATAAATTTTGCTTGAAAGATATATTTCAACTAAATGTAATTGGGTTGTATAGAGACATAGCTAAAATATTATTGTTTTTTTTTTTGTACAAAACAAATAATAAATAATCATATCACAGACCAGTTTCTGAGAAAGTGTCTTCTAAGTCAATTTTGGATGGAAGATCAGGAATGTTTAACTGTAGCTCAGGGATCAGTGCTATTGTCCCATCATGTTCATCTTTTGACATAGTGTTTAGAATGTCGTCAACTAAGACCTTGGAGGAAGAATTAAGACGCAGAACTTCAGTAGATGTCTGGCTTGCTTTGTGGAGTTGGGATCGTAAGAACTCCACCTCCCTGGCCAATAGCTGGCGATCTCGACTTAATTGACTGTATTTTGTAATGGCTTCAACCAACTGGAGATAATAAAAAATAATTTTTAATCAAGCATGTGAATGATAAAATAGTTCAACCACAATGTTCCTAAGTATATTGAAACTTCACACACCAACTCCTTAGGTCAGACTGACCCCTCCACAGTGTCGTTAGTTATTTAATTATTACATTTCTTCATGAAAGCTAAGTTTTACAGTGAAACAAATTTGTACAAGAGCCTTAGAATTGAATTCTCTTCCAAATTTACTAATTATATTAGTTTTAACTCAAGAGAGAATCTTGTGGGTAAGATGTTTGTGAATGTGGGTATGAACCTGTTTACTTATACCATTATTCTAATTAACAATCCAACTATGGCTTTGTGCAGAGTATGTGGTTACAAGGGACCCAGGCACCACCAAAATACATTGATAATATTACCAAAAAAAATTGACATGGCAGGTTAAAAGGGTTACTGACTATCCCATCACAGAAAGCTGCTGCAGGGCATGCCACAAAGAAATGATGAGAAAGAAAAGAAATTAAAATGAGAGTAAAATAAGAAATGTGATAAATTGATGATTGTTTACCTTGAATTATACAAGTAGTTTTTTTAATGGCAGTCATAATTAATAAAAAAAACAACAACTAAAAATGATAGCCTTTGTAGATCAGTCACACAAAAAACATTAGAAAATTCACCTGCATAATAATATATAAATATTTACATCCCCAACAACTGCCCCCCCCCCCCCCCAAGTTAATACCTAGTCAATATGTATTTAATATTCAAACTTAATTTTAAAACGAAAGGGCATGCGCCCAGAAGACCATTTGTACCCACTAAAACTAAAACATTTTAGAGGACGGTTAAGGATTTTGGTTTTTTAAATCTAATCATGACAGGGGGAGGACAGAAATACAGTACAAAAACAAAGCAATTTTCCCCTATAAAGGTTGTTAAAAGAAAGGGTTTATAGCTTGACTAATGGAAGTACATTTGTGGTCAGAAATGACATTCTAATTATACATTCATTCTGGCATGTGATATTTGTGCTTAAAATCTGACATCAATGAAAAGAAAAAACAACCTGAACAGCTTGGTGTTGAGCCTGCTCATCCAAAGACTTCAGCCGATCTTTCATCTTATCATGAACCCTGACATGTTGGTCAGACTGATTCTCAAGTTCTGTCACACGAAGACTCATTCTCTCCATCCTCTTCATAAGCTCACTGTTGGCCTGTTGTAGTTTTCCATTTTGACCTCTGATGTTTTGAAGAAAATACCAGGACATTTTCAAAGTGTTATATCAATAGTTAGTTGAGAACAGATGAGGCTATTTAATCATAGTTCAAAGTTCACCAAGTCTACCTACAAGTCTACAAGTTGTTAACCTAGTTATTTTTCTCTCCATTTTTGGTTTCTAATTACCATCTCTTTCATGAATGAAATGAATTATTGAACAGTATGAATGCAAAAACAAGTTTTAACTTAGAATGTAAATGAGAATAAATTGTTTTTCTTTTTAATATAAATCTTTAGCTCTATATTTTCTTAAAATAGTGTGGTTGAGTGGTTAAGCGCTTGGATTCTAGGTTCAATTCTCAGTGAAGTCTGGGATTTTTTTATTTAGGGATTTTAAGGGTGCCAATCAACTCTAATGTGTACCTGACTTTAGTTGGGGAAAGTAAAGGTGGTGGATCATTGTGCTGGCCACATGATACCCTGCTCATTAATCATTGGCCAAATAAATAGATGACCTTAACATCGCCTTAGATTGCAAGATCTAAAAGGGGAACTTCACTTATTTACTTTAGTGTTCTTATTATTCCTCTCTTTTAGGTGGAGTTGGTGTTGATAAAAATGTAAAGTAATTTAAAATCTAAAATAAGTCATAAATAAATATTATAACAACTTCAAGGAAACACAAAGCAACAACTACAGAGGCTACATCTCAAATGAGAAAGTATGCGATTGAACAGTTGATAAGGCAGGAGTTCTCAACCTGTGGGTCGCAACCCCCTTGGGGGTAGATTGACAATTTGTCAGGGGTAGCTTATGTCCAACGGAAATGAATGAATTTTTTAGTCCATTCTAACATGTAAAACTTGTGACATATTAAGTTTTTTCCATTGAAATTTACTAAATATATTGTTATTTGAGAAAAGATGCTGCAGACAACTGAATCAAAATTGATTTCGAACATTTTGATTGTCCAGCAGATATATTTGTACGGTATATGTTTAAATTAATGCATAGCGTATCGTTACTTCTGGACAGTCTGGACATGAATAAGATTGGAACATAAAATTGTGAAAAATCGGTAATATATTAACTAAACATTGTACTTTTTAAAAAAGGTTGAACAAAGCTTCCATAAATTTGAATTTTAATAAATAAACTTTGTTTAGAAATCCATGCTTCTCTCTATGAGATAAATTACTTTGAACCTGGCAAACATATAAAATGATAATTTCTGTGAAAGAACATTTGCGCATGTCTGTAGACAAAATTTCCTCCTACTTTCCAAATCTATTCAACATCTCATTGCACTTGCCAGAAATCCGATGAAAGTCAAAGTTAAAGATCTTTAGCAGACATAAATAGTTTAATTGTGAAACTTTTCTCTACACAATTCTGGATCAAGCGTTTGCAGCCATGTTAACGTTTGTCTCTGTTGCACCTTCTTCCATTTGCAATAATATATTTATTTCTGGAAACAGCCAGTTAGTTATCCAATTTAAATACAGAAAATTGTCATGTGTGTGGAATGTGAATATCAAATACTAATGTAAATAGATGCACATCATAAAGAAATTATTTCATTGATTTGTATTTGGATAATAAGGAGAAATATCTATTTCAAGACTATAATTACATACTGTACCGTGATTAAACATTAAGCTTTGGCAATACAAACCAGATAGTTACATTCGACCTCTAATTATAATTTGGAAACATCATACTTATAATGGAAAATAATTTAATGTTGGGGGTCGCAAATAAATGAGGAATTCTAAAAAGGGGCTGTCTAGCTAAAAAGGTTGAGAACCTCTGTGATAAGGCATTGTAATCAACCATCTGACCAGGGTACAAATAAAACTATGGCGGTTAGTGCAAGCTCACAAGATCCCCACACTGGCTAAGACCAAAAGATGAAAATATGAAGGGAAAGAGTCAACAAAACACATTTAATGCTGCAATGATGATTGGATAAAATATAAAATATGTTGATGTTTTATTTAAATGATCTTTTGATATTTATAGAAACCTTTTTTGAAAAAAAAAAGTAAATACATCCTTCCAAGTCCATGAATGAGAACACAGACCTATATTTCTTAATGGTTTTCTCCAGGTGTGTGGCTTGTTTCTTGCACTCTTCTCTCAGCTTGAGTATTAGTTTGTTTTGTTTCAACAGCATTGTGTCCATCTCATGAGTGGCTTGACCTGGCAGTTACACAAAGTTTTATATAGTCTATTTAACTAAAACAAACAGTTTTGAACCAATCAAATTGCAGAGGACTTTTGAGGATTTTGTATGCATTCAAATTCATACATAAGAAAATACATTAAAAAAAAAAAAAAAAAGAAATTCTTAAGTTTCATATATTTTTGCCCCAAAGATAATAACAAAAAGAATTAACAGCATATTAATTAAACTTTTTTTAAAAACAATTTTCAAACCTTTGGTAGACTTTGACCACTATGACTAAGAAATTTGATTAGAATTGTGTAAATAGAGACGAAGTGAAATCTCTTTAAAAAAAAATAAACATTATGATCATATGATCTTAATTTTTGAAACAATTAGTAATAACGTCATTTATGCTCAATTATTATTGTCATATGGATGTATTGCAAACACAACAGATTTTATGGCCCTTGAAAAATAAATTGAAATTCTTTGCACTCCCCAACCCCCTGTCAGCAAGTTGCGCAGCCCTTAGTGTTGTGTGCCCCACAGTCTGAGAACTACTGGCTTACTGTGTCTATCATCTGCTTCTTCCATTTTCAGAATCATTTCTTCTTCTCTGTCCTGGGCTTGCTTGCGAATCACCTTTAGGTCTTCAAGTCGTGACCTTTCTATTGTATCTCTCGCCATCTTGGCCAGGTGCAACTAAATTCAAAGAATACATTGAATTATGGAAAATATTTTATCCTCCATGACATATGATAAGCCTAAGAACCAACAAATATTTATAGTTAATAGTGGACCAACACACCTCTCTTTCTAAAGCCTGGATGGTGGATGTCATGTGGATACACTCCTCTTTTGAGTTGATCAATTCTCTCTCAGCTTTGTTCAGCCTCTGTCTCAAATCATCCAACTCTATTTTAGTTCTACTTCTCTCCTGATATATATATATATATAGGTATATTGAAATTTAAAAAATATTTATTACATTAGTATGTAGTATGACTTTAAACTGTAATGGTTCTTAAGTCATAAATTTAAGAAAGTAAAGGTACTGACTCTCACTTTAAAAAACAAATAACAAAATACAATTTCCCAAAGGTCATCAGATGCAGAGAATATTGACAGTCTTCTATGGGGGACAAAAAAGAATGATTGCAATATTGTGGAGTGTCTAACGTTTCATTTGTTTATAAGTTTCTAAAGTTCCAACAAAAAAATCAAAAATTATTATGTTCTAGTTCAAACCTTCCACAGGACAGTTGGGGATGTAATCACAGACAGTAGTCAAGCTTAAGACCATCATAATGATAGTCTGAACAGTATATCACATCATTAGTTTGCCCTCATTTTCACCAGCAACTGAATATCTTGACTTGCCTGCTCATTCTCATGCCTCACTTTTTCCAGCTCAGAGCGTAATCTGTTTGACTCGTACAAGGCTGAGTTACGTTGTAAGGAGGCATTAGTTGTTTCTGTTCTATAACTCTCTGCTGTCTGGAAACATATAAAAGAATTCAAGACTAAATGAACTTTATAAACAACTCATCCAGATAATATTTACAAAAAAACATTGGTGGATGTTAAGATTGATTTCATTTTGACTTTAGCCACATCGGCACAATTTAGGCCATGTCGTGCCTTTGGTGGATGTTAAGCTTTTACATTTCTTGATCATTGATCTATAATAACAACAAACCTGGTTGCAAATTTTCTAAATGACCATCGCTAAATAGATATTGTTGATAAGAGATTTATGTTGGGTTGTAGCTCCAGACAGTTTAACGACTATTGTAGGCTTTTTACTTAACTTGATATAAAAACTTGAACAAAGCTCAAAATTTTCTTAACAAACAAATAAATTGGATGTTTGACAGTTAACCATAGGCCAAAGAAACAAGATGACTTTTACATCATCTGAAAGGGACCTTTACTTTCTTTGACAGTAAAGTTTGACTTCTTTCAATCTCAGTGAAGAGAAATAAAATCACAAAATGATGTCAAATGATTTTAAATTATTTCTCAACTCACTGCTCTCACCATACAATAGTCACTACACCAGTCTTTATTATTCCCTCCATTCAGCCTCTTTTATCTAATGATGTGCATCACACCTGGTCTAGTGACCTACTCAAAGTGACATCAAACACTAGATGCACTCATGCTTCATCTAATTACAATTATTGTACAAAAAAAATATAAATAAATAAGGAACTGACCACAGTGACCTCTCTGTCACATGTCCTCAACTGTGATTTCAGTTCAGCTATTTCACCAGCCAGGGCTGCTTTATCTCTCACTTCTTTCTCATATTTGGATTGGACAAGAGTGTAGAATTCAGCAAGTTCCTTCAGCTAAAATCAACATAGTTATAACTTAACAAGTCATTACAACTATAACATAATAATAATACAATCAAATTCTGTTAATAGGACCACCAGTTAATTAGATCAGCCACTGATTCCTAAAGTAGCAAAACAAATCCTATTATACAAGTCAATTTGGTTAATTAGACCAGCCAGTTATTAGGACCAAAAACTGTTGTGCCCTGATGTGATCAGATTCAATAGCAATAATAATATGTTTATTATTGAGGACTGCAATGCACAAATAAATAAAATATTTTCTTAACATCCATTGATAAAAAAAAATATTTTAGTATTGCAGATATAAAAATAAACACTTTTTAAAAATTCATTGTAGAAATAAAAAAAAACAACTCTTTAATTAGAATCCAAAAGTTAATAGAGTTTTTTAAAAAAATTGGTGTAGTTTAATGTTTAAAGATATTATGAATATTGCAGCAACATAAATCATGTGCTAAGGAATCCACCTTCCCCCAAAATAGTCTTTTCAATATTACGCGGTTAAATATTCTTCAAACATTTTTTGAAATGAGTAACAATAAAGGTTTTGGGAAATAATCAAGCCATATCTAACCTTATTATTGAGGTCATCAATTAGGGCCTGGTTTTCTCTCCTGACTGTTTCTCTTTCTGCCCTGATCACTGTCTGGGACTCTCTGACATGAGCCTCAAATCTTTGGCGAACCTGTAACAGTTCTTCACATACTTGTTCTTTTTCTACAAGAGCCTGAAGGAGGTTTGAAAAAAAAAAAATGACAAGTCTTTACAAATATTTGCCAACATATTATCAGAAATCATTACCTACTATATCTACTATATTAATTTTCATGAATTAAAAAATTGCAATGCACAACAAGCAGGTAACATTTTCAAAAAATTCAATTTGGAAACAGCTTTATGCTAAATAAACCTTTACCTCTGTCTGTTCCAATTGAGCCTGCTCCACCAACTGTATTCCTTTCTTCATCTGCTGGTAGGCATCTTCTTCTCTTTGACTCATTTCTTTTAACTGAGACTGTAGACCTGTCACATGGTCCATAAGCTCATCACGCTCCCTGACAGTAAATAGTGTTAGGTCTAAAATATATTCCTACTAGTTTATATTTAAAAATCTTAGTTCTTGAAAGTGAGGTGGGTTTTTTACAAAGCTTATATCAACTCACTCTTTGCAATTTTGCATTTCTTCTACCTGACAACACAAGAGGCAATAAAAAACAACAACTGACCAAGTAGTTAATAAACTATTAATAATTATTAATTTATTATTTTGTTTGGTATGCCAAACAAGGGAAAAAAATGGTACTTCACAGATGTGATGATATAAGTTGAATTAATCCCCTTAATACTTTATAGAGAGAAAAGTTTGCAACTAACAATAGATAACTATAAAACCTTCTATTCATAAGCACATCCCTTGCACAGTGTTAAGTGTATTAGCTTGGGGAGGCTTTAGCCCTTAAGTTTGAATTCCCCCTTTTTTCTCCCCTCCCCTCCTTTCCAATTGCTCCAAACCTGTATAGCATTATAGCATAGAGAATGATAAAGACATAAAATTAAATAGAAACAAGAGTTACAAATATTTGAAACTGCATTGATTTATTATTGTTAGTCTAGATCTACTTACATGATTTAATCACATGACTGATCCAAACTAATTAATACAACTACACTTAATATAAGCTTTGTTTTATTAAAGTATTTTTTTAATGTTTTTTTTTTTTTTATTTAAAAAAAACTTGTCTATAAGAATAAGTAAAGTTCTCATGAAAATATAGCAATCGAGGAAATAGGGTAAAGATAAATTCAACCATTATTAGTGAATTTTAATTAACATCATGTAGCTGGTATAAAAATCTACACCTTAACTTTCTTTATCTAAGAATTATCACCTGCCCATCAAAAACAAAATGAGTCTTGAGCATACCATAAAATGAGATATTATAAAATCCCAGTCTTCATCATAACTGGAAGAAGAAAACTCTGATTGGACAGTTTACAATTTTTGAAGTGCTGGACAATCTGACATTTTTTTAATATAATATGTAGATAAAATCATTGTTGTCACATGTTTTATTGCAGTGAAATATGTTCAAGATGAATTAATCAACATTTTTTTTTATATAAACCAATGAATAAAGTGTACTAAGTTAAATATAATTTTGAAAAAAATTTTTTTAGGAATTAAATACCTTTGAGTTAAAAATTTAAAATAACTTACGGTTGCTCCTAAGTGCAAATTAAAGTTATTCATACTTTTAAGAATGACTTTAAAAATTTAGTTTATGAAAGATGAGGATTAGAGAACTGAGAATCTTAGAATGCTGGCTGCCCGATCCAATATTCATCTTGTAGTTCTAAACAACTCTAAGTCCCAAATTTTAAAGAAAAACCTTTTATATGCAGTAGTGTTTTTTCCCCAAGTGTGTAAATGTTCTATAACTCACTTTGTAAGCTTCTCAATGGTTCGATAAGTTATGTGCCTTTGTGCTTCTGAAAGAAATGCTCCATCTATCAGTGATCCATTCTCATGGGTTGGTACAGAGTCTTGGATTCTTAATTGTGATTTCAAATCCTCTACAGTTTGTTGTAATTTCTCTACCTCAGATCTGAAACAATTAATTGGTAAAACTATTGTAAAGCAATGTATTAGTTACCAGCTTCAAATGTCATTAGAATGAAGTGTTTTGTTTTCCCAGCATATAATTTTATTTTTCAAAGTAAAGCTCTAGAAGTTATTCTTTACCATAAATATAAGAAATAAAATGTCCAGAAAAGAATAATTTTGAGCACAAATATAACACAATAAAACAACTAAAAACTCAATAGCTTAAAGATGAAGGTTAAGCTCACTTAGAAAAACCTAATTGTGATTCCAGTCTTTCAGTCTTTGCAGCATGAAGTTTGCTCAGTCTTTCCTGAAAATTAAAATATGTCATATCAATTCTTAACATCCCTTTAAATACAATTGTTAAATTTTTTTGTAAAATTTAAAATTGTACTTTTCGGCACAAGAGTATTACTTACCAATTCTACTTGCCACCTTTTAAAATCATGTCGACCCATAACATTAGAATGAGAATCAGAGAATGTCTGATCTAAGGTACCCATCACCTATGTTTCAATAGAGACAAATAACTTTTAGAAGAAAATAAGGAATATTGTAAAAGAAAAAAATTCATAATACAAGATATTTAGCAGTATTATTTATAAATAAATATGTATTAAATTTTAGTGGCCTTTAGGAGAAGGTCTCTCAAATATTAAAATTTGTAAAAAAAAAATACTTTAAAATGTCTGATCTATTTTACATTGATGATTTCTCCTCCGTCTTTGAGAATGTCATGAACAACTGTTGTTTTCAGCTCATTGTGCAGAGTTCGATTCTCTTCCAATACTTCTGCCAATTTCATTCTAATTACAGCAATTTCTTCCTATATAACAATACAGTTTTAAATCCTTTTAGACAGTTAAGACAACATAATTTTTATAGTGCAATTTTCCTACACACACAAAACATGAATTTTGTTAACAGAAAAGAAAAAAAAAATAAAAGGGAACTTTAACTATATCTAAATTGCCCACAAAAAGAGAAAAAAAGTTACAATGAGTGAAAACAGAATTTGAATTTCTGAGCTAGATAAAGAAAATGCTACAGAAGCTGCTGAAGTCGTACACAATGATCACAAACATTTATATCTGTAAATTAATAATCCTTAGAGCTGGGTAAATCAGTAAAATACCCAGTGGCATAGCCAAAATAACTATATTTTTTATTTTTAATTTTAGTTTTCAATCACAAGCAGATACCTTGATGTAAGCAGACTCAGACTCTAAATGGCTTGTGTATGCTGCATGATTTCTCAACAAAACTGCTGCTTCTTCAGGAGATGGTAGAGGTCCTAAAGGAACATCTGAAGACTCCTGCATATAAAGTGTTCATTACTATAGAGAAATACAAAATTTAAACTAAAAAGAATTAAACCAGTATCACCTAAAACTATAAAAGTGTGTTAGGTGCTTTCGCACAGTGTCTTGTGTTGATAAATCCAAGCGATGTAACACTCAAATAACACAGGTACAAAGGTTAACAATGCAAATATACTAGATGCTGATGAATTATGTTGATTAATATGTGATGAAGGGAACCATCAAATGTCATTAATAAATATCTACTTCAGAAACAAATACTTTACTCTCTAAAGCTGCCAAAAAGTATTCTGTAGGTGTTTACTTTCATTTCACCATAAATCTAGTCTTGTTTTTAAATTGTCATGCCATTAACGCTAAGCCAAAACCTTACACTTTCTATGAAACAAACAACTTTTCATGCCAAAGTCCTAATCATATCCTAACAAGTGAGAATAATTCTAAAGATGTTTACTTTAAACTATATTTGTGTACCTGCATAGAAAGTAAAGTATTTCTAAGTTGTGCAGCTGCATTAGTTTGTCTAAGACTTCTCTGGCTTCTGTCTTCCCATGTCAGTATTCTGGGATGAACTGCCTTCGTAAGATTTTGTTTACCATCCCCAATTCTTCCAGTCTGTGAATGGTCATGATAGTTCTCCTTTGATTCTTCTAAAACAAATAATAAGAAAACAATTACAATTATTTATTTCAAAAACCTCTTAAGTATGTCTGAGTGTATCACATTACATACTATACTGAAGTGTCACTTATAAGATTGTGGCAACAAATAGAGGCTTCCCATACCTAGTAGCTAAACGAACATAGTTTTTTCTGCTGCCTTAGAGGTACTCAACAAATTCATTTTAGTTTCAGGCTCATATATAGTTCGTCCATTGTGGTTCGATGATGACCACTTTGTCATCCACGAGGCTGAGGGCTTTGCAATGGGGTTTTATGCCTCCTCATGTGGCTGGTGAGACCTATGTGAGCCCGAAATGTTCGGCCGCACACTTGGCAGGTTATTCCAGCTGGAGCTAGTGTCGTTTGTCTTGCTTTTCTTTTCTGGCGTTTTTCTTCTGCCAGCATTGTTCTTTTTTCCTCAGCAACCTATGTGCCAGTTTTCACATCGCGACGCCATGATGCTCTGCCATGTGCCTGGGTCTATGCTGAACGCCTTCAGAGAAGCTTTGAGGGTGTCCCTGAAGCGCTTTCTTTGACCACCTTGCGAGCGCTTAGTTGGCCATACAAGAGTCGTTTAGGGATGCGGTGTTCTTCCATTCTGTAGACGTGACCTGCCCATCGCAGCTGGGACGGCATCAGGATTGTGTGGATGCTTTGCAGACACGCTCTTCGAAGGACTTCTGTATCTGGTATTTTGTCTTGCCATTTGACATTTAGTATTTTTCTCAGACATGTCATGTGGAAAAGGTTTAGTTTCTTTGCATGTTTACTGTACACTGTCCATGTTTCTGAGGCATTGAGCAATGTGGGGAGGATGATGGCTCTATAGACCCCTAGCTTTGTGTTTGTGGTGATACCACGTCTGTTCCAGACATTTGTAGACAGTCTGCCATAGGATGCACTGGCCTTGGCCATACGCAGGTCGATTTCACTATCGATTTTTCCATTTCTGGAGAGTGTGCTGCCAAGATATGTGAATTTGTTCACTGCGTTTATATCCTGTCCATTTATAGTGATGCTTAGATCCGAGTAGGCTTTCCCAGGAGCAGGTAGATGTAAGACTTCAGTCTTGTTTGTGTTGATGGTAAGGCCAAAGTCTGTGCATGCTCTTGAGAAGTCACTGACGATGCTCTGCAGATCGTTTTCAGAGCAGGCATTTAGGGCAAAGTCGTCAGCAAATAGCAAGTCTCTGATTACTGCTGCATTTGTTTTTTATTTTGCTTTAAACCGCCTCAGGTTGAATAGGCCACCATCAAATCTGTATGATATATTTATCCCGTTGTTTTCTCTATTTGTGAATGCATCTGTCAGCATAGCGGAGAACATGATACTGAACAGTGTAGGTGCAAGGAGACAGCCTTATTTTACCCCGTTTGATACTTCGAAGGGCACTGATGGTTCTCCACTTTCTTGGACAAGAGCCTTCAGGCCATCATGAAATAGTCTCACCATGGTTATGAATTTTTGTGGACAGCCATACTTTGACATGCTCTTCCAGAGTCCTTCTCTGCTAACAGTGTCAGGCTCATATACTATTAGTGAGCTACAAAAAAATATTCCTATCAGCCATTGTTTTAAAATACCTTTTAAGAAGATGGAATATAATATATCATATATAGAGAGAGAATTTAAGGAAGCTTTAGCCAAGTTAAGCTCTTATCATAAAATGACAATATATTCTACTACAGTGACCACTTTGAACAAAAATTCAGATTCAGCAGTTTTTTCTTTGTCAATATCCTTTTTTTTATGAGAAAGTACAAGATTAAATAGTCACTAAAGAATCTGAAACAATTACCATGACTAAATCTTTTTTAAGCAAAATAAAGTCACATCATTGATATTAATTTTATTGATATCCTCTAATTCTAATCATCTTAAACATAGTCACATACGACATAGTATTTTATTAGTAAAGGAGGTAACTGTCATACTTAGTACTAGTCTAGACTAACTAGATTACTAAATTACTTGTCTTGAGAGTGCCTGTGATAATTAAAAAATTACTATTTTTAATTTACATAAATGATTTACCAAATTGCATTACTTCAGGAACAAAAGTCAGATTATTTGCAGACGATTGCATAATATATAGAACAATAAAAACAACACAAGACACAGATATTTTACAAAGAGAATTAGATGAATTACAGAAATGGGAATCAAATTGGAGCATGTCTTTCCACCCAGAAAAATGTCAGTTGTTAAGAGTAACAAGAAAACTAAAACAAATTAATTCCACTTATCTTATTCATGGCAAACCAGTAATACAGACTAAAAACGCAAAATACCTAGGTGTTATAATAAATGAAAAACTGTCATGGAATCAAAAAAAAAATCAAACAAAGCATTAGGATTTGTTTAAAAGAAATTTCTATAAATCAAATAAGAACATAAAACTAAAATGTTATTTAACCTTTGTTAGGCCAATAATAGAATATGCATCCTCCGTTTGGGACCCCTCAACTCAAGAAAACATTAAGAAACTGGAACAGACACAAAATAGAGCAGTGAGATTCATAACAAATGAATATTCACATTTGACTAGAGTAACACCTATAGTAAAATCACTAAATTTAGAAAGCCTTCAGGCCAGAAGACTCAAAAGTAAAGTAGCAATTATACATAAAACACTGAACCATATTCTTCAAATACAAAATTTAATAAAATACTCTGAAAGGCACAAAGATAAAGGAACATTCCTTGTCCCATATGCTAGGAAAAATTTGTACAAATACTCCTTCTTCCCTAGTGCTATTAGAGCATGGAATGAGTTGCCTGAGCTAGCCAGGAAAACCAGTGACTTGGCAGAGTTTAAGTCATTGGTTAATATGCATGACTAAATGCATGACGCGTAGGACGTAATCATCTTCTTTTTTGAAGTAACGTCTGTTACGAGTCTGTATTATATAAGAATAATAAGATAAGAAGATAAGTGCTTTTTAGATATCTTTATAAATACCTTTGGTAGAATAATCAAAATCGCCACGCTCACTTCCAGCTCCATAATCTTTAAAATAATACATGCTGAAAGCCTGATTTTTAATCAATAAAGGCAGCAAAAGCTACTCTAAGGATGTCCTAAGTCTGTTGTTATTTTGACTCCGCCATATTGTTTACAGCTTGCCAGATTTAATGTATCTACACTTAAACAGCTTATTCTTCATAATATTTAATCAAAATATTTTTAGTTTGTTTGAACCTATAATAATAATTTAATGTATCAAATATATTGTTTTAAGCATTTTATTAGATTATTTATTCAAATAAAGAATTATATTGTAGCAAATTTCGTCGCAAAATAAATAGATAGATGATTTAGAAAGAAAAGTTTTATCTGGGAATTAAAAAAAAAAGTACTAACCATTTCGGATAATTTAAAAAAAAATGTATTGACGTTTCTCTAGTCAAGTAACATCAAGTTATTGCGATAATATAGAAATCTAAACCTGTATCTATCATTTAGTTCTAATAGACGTATAAGAGCGAGATCTAGTTTTCAAAATCAAATGGATAACATTAATAACGTGACAGTAACGTCTTGCGAAAATTCAAAGTTTTTAAAGCCAAAACGTATTCACTACCAACAGGTACTTTAACTTACACTAAAACTTAGGCTTAGACTTTTATCTAGATCTGGATTATATAGATCTAGTACTAAGATTAATAATGATCATAGATTTAGTAACTTCTATAGATCAACTATACATCTACAAATTGTATAGCTAGACTAGACTATTAGACTAAGTTAGACCTAGGCTAGTCACGACCAAGTGAAGTGAAGTGTGTATTATAATTATAAGGTGTCCAAGATAAAGGCATCCAACAATACACCCATTACAGTCCAAGGTGAGGCACTGGAAGAGGTAGTAAGCTTCACCTATTTTGGCAATATTATAGACCATATGGAGGAACAGATGCAGATGTCAGAACCCGCATTGGTAAAGTTCGAGCAGCCTTCCATCAGCTGAAAAACACCTGAGGATCTAGGTAAATAAGCACCACTACCAAGATCAGGCTCTTTAATACTATTGTTAAACCAATACTACTTTATGGAGCAGAGACCTGGAGAACCACCATCACCACCATGAGAAAAATCCAGGTATTCATCAATACATGCCTGAGGAAGATTCTTATGATCCACTGGCCAGACAAGAACTCGAATGAGGAACTGTGGCAAAGAACAAAGCAGCAGCCCATTGAAGTAGATATCCTTCAGAGATGCTGGAGATGGCGCAGGTCACACCCTTCACAAGCCTGCATCCAACATAACAAGGCAAGCCCTAACCTGGAACCCCCAAGGAAAGAGGAAGAGGAGACGACCCAGGAATACATGGCGCCGCGATTTGGAAGCAGATGGGCAAGATGTGGGGACAGTTGGAAAGACTCACCCAGAACCGAGACGCCTGAAGGAAGCTGGTTGGTGACCTATGCCCCAGAAGGGACTACAGGCAAAGAAAATGATGAGATGAGTTCAGGGATGTGATAGTGTGGCTTCTATTTAAGAAAAGCTATTTTTTATGAATAATAAATAATGTATGGACCTTTTGCTTAAAATCTATATCAGTGTTTGTCAACCTATGAGCCAAGCTTAAAAGTCTAAAGTATTTGATTTGTAGTTAGAAACCCATCTTTGAGAATTATGGTAATGTAACAATTATTATCATTGTTTGAAAAAAATGTTAACAAAAATTATCTTTCCCACTGCTCTTTGTGAGAGGTGACTGTAAATAAAACTTTCATTTGAAGAAGAAGACCTCTGTACTCATCTTATGTTATAAGGGTCAATTTCTCAGGTTGTACCATCATTCAGTTGAGGAACACTGATCTATGTGGCAACAGCTGTTGAAGCTCTTTGCCATCATTGTGAAAATGTAGACTCCAGAGTCGAATCACTAAAACGTTGGCAGTGATTTTACATTTCTTGGGCAAAAATAATGAATAAAGAATAATTACTGTTTATAAATATAAAAATATATGAAAACACAAATTTTTTTTAAAGTAAATGCAAATCTACAGCTTTGTATCAATTTTTCAATGTAGGTAACTCTCTTCTTTTTGGGCATTGACAAAAAGAAAAACTAACAATACATTTTATTGGAAAATTTTATTTTGGGGGGGGGGGGGGGGGGGGGGGGGGTAAATACTATGAGCTAACCATACCAGGTAACACCCACCTGAGAGATACTATTGTTTAATGTATTTTGTTACTTGACTTTTTTTAGTCTTCTTAATTATGTTTATTATTTTGTTTCTTTTAGAATGGTGTTAATAAAATATGGGATGCCATGACAGTGCATGATGGGTAAAATAAAAGTTCTCTGCTCTAAATATATTATTTTATATTTTTACCCTAATTTGAAACCCTCTTAGTTTTTAGATCATAAATGTTCTAATGGCCTCAATTTTTTTTTTTTAAACAGAAATAGTTTACCTTTCAAATTCATGATAATATTACTTCAAACATGTATAATTGACAGGGTGGCTATTCTCTTATTTAACACAACAAGAAATGTGTTAATATTTGTGAGACAGTTTCGTCCAGGTAAAATCTTTTTTGGATTAACAGTATTTCAATTCTATTTGAGAGTAAAATAATTTTACTTCTTTATGAGCAGCTTGATGTTCATCTTCATGATAATTCTTTTTTAATTGTTCCCAGCCATATACATCAACAGTGTCAAGACAGAAATAAAAGATGGCATTGAAACAGTTGATACCAATCTTTACCCTGGTTCCCTGGGCATGACAATAGAACTTTGTGCTGGCATCATTGACAAAAATAAACCTGTTCCAGAAATAGCTAAAGAAGAAGTTTTAGAAGAATGTGGCTATGAAGTACCTCTAGAAAATTTGAGAAAGATCACAACCTGCAGGTTTGATTATGTCATGTGACATTCACTAATCTCTTTATCATTTTGAAAATATGGCTATAACTGGGTTTTATTTAATGCCTAAGTCAGTAATAATTAGTAAAGAGATGAGCCATGTAATCCTACCTCACAGTTAGTATTAAACGTTTTCCCAGCCTCAAAATGGCTGCTTTGTAAAATGGACCTAAGAAAAACATAGCTAGATTAACATGAAAAAATAAACTCGAAAATCTGTAGGCTGCCACATTATTGACTCCATTGCATATGGTGTGGATGAAAGAGCGGCTAGCTAACATTCGGTACGGAGATCAGCATTCCATTTGTTTTTCTTTCACTCTTTTCACTGTAAAAGTGACTGAGCGTCACACGTGGTTTGTGGGACATGTTCTTCTACACCTACAGAATGAATAGAGCACCCCAAAGAGCACGGTAATGTGGAGGCTGAAACAAGAAAAACATAAACAGGGATGTTCTTATATAAGGTGTAGCTGTACCTTCATAGAGGATCTAAGGAAAGTGAACTCCAGTTGGCCATAAGGATTGCTGGAGACCAGTGTCTATAGTGACAGCTTGCCACCCAATATACCAAGCAGCGCAGGATTATCTAGTCTTAGTGATATATATTAGTAATTCTCCAGCGTGTCCTAGAAATTTGCTAATATCCTATTCTGAGATAACTTAAAATGTCCTATGTAGCCCTTTGCACTTAATATACCCAGATTGGCCCCAAAACAATGACACCATATGTATGTAAACCACAGTTGAAAATGTTTTTTGCATTTCTTTCAGAAATGGAGTTGGCACAACTGGAGGCTTGTTACACTTGTATTATGCTGAGGTGACTGATGATATGAAAGTTGGTGCAGGTGGCGGCTTAATCACTGAAGGTGAGATGATTAGTGTTGTGGAGATGTCAGTAGACGAAGGGAGAAAACTCATGTTTGATGAGACAGTTAACAGGGTGCATGGCTTGATATTTGCTATCTATTGGTTTTTAGATAATATATGGAAAAATGGGAATTAATCTCCTAATTAATTTTGTATTATGCACATGTACAAACTGAATTTTATTAACAAAAAAAAATGATTGCCTTCTCCTTGTACATATTTTTAGAGTGTGTAAAGAGTTTTAATTAATAATTGTAATAGTTCCTTTAATTAAAAAAATAATGGAAAAGAACTACACTGGTATTATGGGTACACTTCTATGAAGTTACAAAAAAAAAGTGATTTTATTAAATTATAAGTATGTTGAAATATAATACAAGAAAGTTATACTCTTGTATACCTTTCAATGAATGTTTGTCTTTTTTTTTTTTATTGTTTTAAGCATTAAAAATTAACCTTAAGATTTTTAAATTGATATATTATAATTCATTAGTTATTTATTTTATTACTGTATATGTAAACCTGGAAAGGTGAGGAACAACTTTTTGTAACTATTATTTCAGAAGTTGGAATGTAGATGACATTAATTTGATCTACCTATTAGTCTATGTATCTTTCCTATCATTGACAAATGTATTTATCTGTGAAAATGTAAAAAACATTTTTTGCCAGTATTTGTGATTAAAACTAGCATATGTGTCATAAAACTAAATAAAATAATGTTTATAATATAGACAATAATACTTAATTGTATGTATGTCCTCCAGTTTATTTATAGAAAATTGTGATGAATGAATTAAAGTGATTTCTTTTCGTTTGGTTTGTCTTTTTGAATTCTACAATAAAAAAAAAAAGGGTTTTTAAAAAGACTTGGATGAAAAACAAACTTTAAAATCAAACTAAATTGTCTAACAGTCTCACTGTTGTGTGTGAATTCATTTTATTCTTTTATTAGTTTGTTCTTAAATAATTCAGAAAGCCAAGAAAACTCATTTAAAATTGTTTAAATTTTCATTAGTATTAACTTGCTACACTTATAAATCATACACCCCACACTCTCAAAATTTAAGGTCTCTTTATACTCATACTGTTCAACAACTCCAGCTGTCCAGTCCATCAACTGTGGACAACATTTACAGATCACTGTCAACACAAACAAAATCATACCATACCTTGAAACTTCTTCTTTGACCACCTCATCAGACTCAACTGCCCTACTGACCCTATTCGAACAAACCATTTCATTACTCTTCCACTGCCTTGCTGATATAGTATGGACAAATAAAGAGAAGTGTTTTCCTTTTAGTTTGGACACAGAGAGCTGTTGATATATTTACATGACAGTTTTGTCTATGGCTCTTCCAATAGAGACTTATTTTATCATTCCTGGTTACTAGTAAAATTCCTAGCCAATCGGCCACACAGGGATGTGGTAAAATATATATTATAGGTCACAGCTGGGGCTGCGTAGCATTTCCTCATTAATCTTCGTACTCGAAGACAAGCCTCATTATGATTATATTTAAATTAAAACACATATACATCAGCGGGTATTCCCTCGTGCATTCATGATTTAGACTAATTTAGAGTTAAACATAGACATAAATAAATATATATGTCAATGGAGTTAAATTTTAAAAAATCATTTTGCGCATCGTCTTCAATAAGTCTCTGTCTATAGGCCTATTATTAGAACTTAATATATATATATACTGAATAGATTTACATCTTTGCTTACACAGAATTTTTATGGGGGGATGTTTTTATATCATTCACTAGTAATTAAGAGCAAAATTATTGTTCTTACAAAACATTGTCAGCTGCATAAAGTAGGAATTGTCTATTTTTTAACTTACAAAAAAATTACTTCTTTGTGTTTGTAAAAATGTTTTTACATGTTTCAGATGTTCTTTCAGAGTTGCAGATAATCTACTTCCTAGTCCAAACCTCCTGTAGGGAAGCTTAAATTTAATATTGTCCAAATATGAAAGTGATAAAAAAAAATTACTTGCATTGAGCCCCCCCCTAAATACACACACATACAAATGGTTTTGTTTAATTTATGGTATCTCCAACTAAATAGTTTTAAAAGTATTGATGTCATCCTGCATGTGTTTTGCTCATCTGATCTATATTTGTTAATAGCGGACATCTGACCTACTATAGTTAACAATATTTATACACGAAACAGTCAAAACCCGTACGTATATTAATACTTTTGCTGTATAGGTGTTGATACCCTGTTGTTGGTTTGTAGTTCCAAATAGCTAGCATAACTAACCGATAGCTCCAAATAGCTAGTACAACTAACCGATAGCTCCAAATAGCTAGTACAACCGGCACCTTCGACACGGGGTCACGGTACAACTAACCGATGCAGGCGTAGGCCTATTTACCATTACATTCTGAATGAAATAAACTTGGACATACTTCTTTTAAAATAAACTTAATATAAATTTTATTTAGAAATATACACAACTTCAACTTCCAAGTAGATCTATGTAGAGTTAGAAATGAAAAATGAGAATTAGAACTTGATCGAACTCACTACAAATACACGTCTTTCTGTCTAGTCTCACGTCACTGGCTAGTCTCACGTCACTTGCTTGTCTGACGTCACTTGCTAGTCTCCCCTTCACACCAGTCCTTTTTGTTTTTTTTACGTCAGACCACGTCAAGGTTTCATCAGAAACTCTTTGAATTCAGCCTACACAATTAAAACCATCCGCTCTACTTCACTCATGATTACACCATGGACACATTTTAAGTTCTTATCGACCCTAATACGAACCGTTGCTTCATCATAATCACTGACCGCTGGTCAAGGTTTCACTCGATGTAATTGGCATTACCAAGTGTTCAACAAATCAATAAAATGTAAGAATAACAATGTTATGTATAATTGGTACTGTCATCATGTTTTAACAAGAGGGATAGAAATTAATCATTTTCTATGAAAATTTGTCAGAATTTCTTAAGTATTTATCCTTTAGATAACGGGGTATTTTTGTAAAAAAAAAATCTGCTTACAACCATTTCCTGCTGACTTTGGTCGATCGTCCCGTACCATTTCACAAACAGGCTGGTCAAAATATCAAAATTTAACCCTGGTTAAAGGTTCATAAAAGGGATTTATCTCGAGCCTTTTTTGGGTACGTCGAAAAGGCCAAATCGCGAAACGTTAGCTGATCAATGTGAAGCTTTAGGCCTATATATTATAGTGGCCATTTCGCGTGAACTAGGCCTATTTATTTTCTATAGTTTTTTTTTTCTTTCAAAACAACACTGAAATTAAGTCTACTTTGCATACCGATAGGCCTACTTCTTTTTCTTTTTTTAAGACAGCTTCTTTGAAAGAACGCCTGTAATCTATTATGTAGGCCTATTTGAAAAATATCACTGACTAACTGTTTCATTCAAGGTTGAAATAAAGTATGGATTGGAGAAGCCGAAGAAAAGTGACATGTAGGGTGTACGAAGGATTATAATAACTTTTTTGTTTTGTTTTTAGCCGTTGGGGGAAAGGGGGAAGAGTGGAAACGTGAAAGTGCTACATGCATTAACGGGCCCAAAATATGAGTGCGTGTATGTGTCCGGGGGGGGGGGGGGCAAAATGAAGCTAGTGTTTCCAAATCAAAATGTCCATATAGGGCCTATGTTGGAGAAATTACGATTCGATGCACATTTTTTTTTACAACGCCAAATGAATCTTTGAAACATTATTTCTTTTGACAATCAAAACAAAATCACGTCTTGAATATTCCCTGCGAATAGGCGGACCTGGACTGGATAAGGGTTCCAGAGATCGAAAAAAAGAGAGAGAAGGAAAGAGCGGGTTGTAAAATTTCATTGTAGGCCTAACATATATACACTAATTCAGGGCTAAAAAAGTGTGTTACGTTGTCATGTGGCCCTTTTTGCCTTTAATGCATGACGCGTAGGACGTAATCATCTTCTTTTTTAAGTAACGTCTGTATTATAAAAGATAAATTTGTTACAATACAAAAAAAAAAAAAGGGGGGGGGGGGGTGTTTCCGGACATAATAAACAATGGAACAAATCAACAAACCTTTGGTTTACAGACCTATATATTTTGAGTTGTGTAAACTCTCTTGTGCGTTTTTCTTACCTCTAAGCCAAAATGGCTGCCAGGAAAGCAGTAGCGCAAGTAGCAGAGAAGGTCAAGCGGAAAACTTTCCTTTCGGCATTAATCCCTGCGGGAAAGGCAACGCCTGCTCCCCCATTAGGTCCAGAATTAGGACAGGTACACAGATGCATTTTTTTGCCTCATATGTAGTCCTCATATTTGATTTTTATTAAAGATAAAAGCAGACAGAGTAACATAAACAATCATTACAATTAATACAATGAACATACTAGGGATGTGAAATTAAAAAAAATATCTTTGAAAAAACAATTTTTCGTTAGTACATTATTAAAATACTTTGAAAGAACTTTCCAATGGTGTATAAATTATGAATGTAAGTTAAACAGTTAGAAAGTTATGATTTTTTTGGTGACGTTTTGACCTAAGTACTTACATTGGTTGACATGGAACAACGAAGATGAGAGCGTCTGGCTGGCTCAGCCGGCGAGACACACCCTCGCTCAAAAAGTTGGAATTGAATTTCATAGATGATAGATCTACTTATTAAATAAGAAATATAATAGTAGATCTAGTATTATAAGTAAATTTCTAGCTCACAAATCTGATTTCATTTATAATAACTTCACTTGTTTAGAATGTAAAAATTGATAAAATAAACAAATTATCGGGTCGAGAGCTACAAGAAATGTCTGAGGGGTGTGGACAAAATGGCGGCGCTGTGATGGCAGAAGTTAACAAAATATTTAAAAAGTGGGATCAAAGTTGCCTGAAACAATTTTTTTCAAATGCGCTTTAAAATTTAAAAAAATAGAAGCGACCAAAAAAACTCTTTAAGATCTATTTAGACCTATACATAATTGCTATATCTACTAGCCTATGCAAGATTTTATTCTTAAAATAGTTTAGTTTTCAAAAAAATTAAAAATCCCATAGGGAGCAGTGCAAATTTATGCATCAACATTATAATCGATAACAATTAAATTGAGCATGGTATCGTGATATGGCCAGATATATATTCTATTAGCACACAAAAAATCAAGTTCTAAAACGTAACCTGAAATGAGTATCAGTAAAAATAAAAATACGTATACTTTCAAGTTTAAAAAAAGTAAGAAAATACACTTTTTTTTTTAATGTCCACATGAAAAAAATGTTCCTCAATATAAAATGTATCCATATTCACCCACTTTAGCAATGATTTCAATGGATTTAAAATCATAATTGATTTCAATCAAGGGCCTATGAACAGAAAGTAAGAAAAACGGAACTCAAAATTTGACGACATTTTTTTACTTCCGGTCTTACGGATTTTCACATATCTAAACATACCGATTACCATTATGATGATCATTATCATTATGATTATAGTATAGATCTAGTCATAGTTATAGTCATATCTCGTAGTGATAGTTCTAGTTTTAAAGTTACAATAATACATTAATAGTTACATACCTCTGCCTCTGCTGTAGACACTGTACTCTGTAGTCAGTGTCTAAGTCTAGTCCTAGACTCTAGACTGATTCTAATTTCTATCATCTATGATATGATTATGATATTTCTTTTCAACTTTGAAGTTTGATAAAAAAAATTCATAGAATCACAAGTTTCTGTGGAGTGTGGTGGGTTTGGCACAACTCGATACTCGTAGGCTGATTTAGATCTGTTTATTGTACACCAGCCAAAGACTGGACAACTGGTTGTCACTTTCACTACTTTCAGTCTTTCATTATTCTGCTTGTCAGGAAGCAGATTCATTATTATAGACTTTATATATATATATATATATATATATATATATATATATATATATATATATATATACTAGTCTGACATTACCTGCGGGTCCTAGTTTGTGTTTACTAATCTAGTGGATTGGATTTAGATGTATGTTTAATTTTAGCTAATGATCCTTTCAAGTTTTTTCTCTTTCGCTACAAAAATAAAATTAGGTTTGCGAAAATGGGTTTACCCGGAGCCGATACATTCATATCTATTAAAAACGAAAAGAGCGATAGCTTTGTTAAATGAATGAGATTATGAAGTAAACAATTAAACGAAATAATTTTTAGTACGCGCTTCATGAATGAATATAGGCCTATCTCAACTCGGCTTCGCAGCTTTCGTAAACGAATGTAGTCTATTAAAAATGCTTTAGAAAACCAAATTTGAATGTTTATTTGATCAAAATATGAATGGACTATAATTAGTATGTTCATGTGTTAAAGTATAAAACTATGTGTGCGAAGAGAAGTTTTATCATCTTAGAGTTGAATTAGAGTTTAAGATCTAGGGATGGGATTATAAAGTAAACAATTAAACGAATTAATTTTTAGTATGCAATTCAGTACTGCCTAATGAAATAATGTTCGTCAGGAAATCTGTAGTCACAGATCTAAGGAACTAATTTATGTAAAAAATTGTTATGAAGCACAAATTTGAAGGTTAATTTATTATATAATGAAATCAATGGACCTTCTTTTGTATTTTCGTGTGTCAAAGTAAAAAACTATATATGCGCAAAGTGTATTTCTTAAAATTAGATCTAGGTCTAAATCCTTTCGATCTTTTCTCATTTCAACATTGTAGACATGGCCTAGATCCATAAAATACTATAGTTGTAATCGAGTCGGACAACTTTATTTTTTTTTAGGGTCTTAAGTCTGTTTTAGGGCTACAATACATACTATACGGTCTAAGATGGTACCCAAGAAACATTCCTGCCAAGTTTTATCAAGATTGGTCAAGCGGTTTTGATGTCTATAAGTCACATACATACACCTCACATTCTACTTTATAGTTTAGATAATATGTTTCAACAGTAACACTCAGTAACAGTGTTGTCTCTCTTCCTGACCGTGGGTTTGGCACAGAAGAAATAAATGACGGACACATTTCATTGGCTGATTTATATTGTCTATTTTACACTAAAGACCTGCACATACTTCACATAGCAAATAAAATTTATAAACACACATTAAAACAGTCTCAAGTTACATATATAGATATATATATATTATACAATTAATAGCTATAATTATAATAGAATAGATCTGTTAATGTAGCATGCTATGCCTGTAAATAGACTAACAAAATAGTATTCATTCAGAAATTTGTTGTATGTTCTTCCAGTGATATGGTAACTTAAAAAACTTTAAATCTGGTCTAAATTGCATTAACATTTTAAAAATGTGATCCAGTAAATTATTGCTATTTTTTCCCCTCTGCATAGATGCAAATACAAATTGCAGCATTTTGCAAAGACTTTAATGAGAAGACAGCACATATTAAACCAGGAATCAAAATTCGCACAGAAATAACATTAAATGTAAGTTGTATATATGTGTGTATATATATATACATATATATATATATATATATACACAATTAAAGGTCTTTCCTTTGTTATGAAACTAATTTGCTTACTAAATTTTAAAATTATTTTAAGCATAGTTTGATTTTTGTTACAAATTGTGGTTCATTAGAGTTTGTGTAAAATGATTATTTTTTATGTCATTCATGTTTAGTTAATAAGATCCAGATTTTAATGCCTGGCCATCTTTGTAGCCTAGTTATTGTTATGTATGATGTATTTGTCTTGGACAGCCTTGTGGTTCACTAGAGTTTGTGTAAAATGATTATTTTTTATGTCATTCATGTTTAGTTAATAAGATCCAGATTTTATTGCCTGGCCATCTTTGTAGCCTAGTTATTGTTATGTATGATCTTGGACAGCCTGATCGGTCCTATAATATCAAGCTGCTGAATCCAATCACAAGTTACTTCTTGATGCAAGCTGCTGGTTGTCAAAAGGGAGCTGTCAAATCATGTAAGTAATATATATATATATATATATTTTTTGTTTGTAAAACACTCTGATTCAGATGACATGGATTAAAGCTTATTAAAGTTTGTTTCTTGTTTTAATGAATACATACATATATATAATTTATGGTTTTTATTATTAATAAAATAGTTAATATTTATGTAATATTTATGCATTTGGACCATGCAATGGAAAGATTTAACACAGAATTTTTTTAACCTTTTATTCATCACTCCCCTCCCCTGTATGAAGAATAGTATGTTTGTGTGTCCCCTTTATCAAACTATCTAAAGAATTTGGGAACTGCTGTAAATGTCCATATTTGAACATGCATCATTATTATTGTCATTAACCCTTGGTCAGATAAATTTTGCTTTGGGCAAACTAGCATTGATAACCCAGGTAAGAATGAACAAAAGTTGAACTCTGTCTATTATAGGGTTTGTCCAAAGATTAAAGAGGGTGTAGTATTTCACATAGCTACATTGAGTTAGCTGTGACATGCATATTTTTTCACAATGTCTGCAGGTGTCTGATTTAAGTTCTGTTTTAAACTTTTAATTCTGGCACAATTAGGGGAACAATATATATATTTTTTAAAATTATAATTAGTTTGTATATAATGTGGAAAATGGCTTGTAGTTTAATGTAGAACACAGTATTTAACAATAGATGGATAGATGGAATATGAGACTAAAATTCTTTTTTTTTTTTTTTTAATTTCAATAGCCAAACAAGTCACTGGTATAATAACCCTGAAACATATCTATGAAATAGCCAAAATAAAAAGCCAGGACCCATGCTTTGCCTGCATGACATTAGAACAGATATGTAACACCTTCATTGGCTGTGCACACACAATAGGATTGAAGGTAACCCACATTTCACCACCAAGTCACATAGACCTAACTTTTCTTTAATCTATTTGCTATGTTAACAAGGCACTACTTTAATTTGTTGGCAGGTTGTAAGGCATCCTCCTAGTGTTGAAGAATTGAGGGAGTTCCTGACCAAAAGAGCAGAAGAAATAGCCCAAGAAGATAAAGAACTGGAAGAGACAAGAATATCTAAAATGTTGAGGTTGTAACTTAGTATTGAAAATATTGAAAAATTGGGCCTATGGTTTAGAATTGATAGTACCAGGTATACAGATTTATAGTTTGCCAAAAAAAAATCAGGAGGTCAGAAAATGCTATTTTGTAGGAGGCCACTTCAAATGTTAAAAAAGCTTTATAGCAAAAAATTACTATTATTTTGTGATAGCATCAACAGTATCTGTTGGATACATTTGATATCTGTTGGATATCAAAATTAGGAAGTCTATAGGTATTAGACATATAAAGTGTTCATCATAGATTGTGATTTAATCTGGTTATAAATGAAACTCTAAGGCAAGGTTGATTATAGTTGGTCTTTTATATTGAAACTGTGTATAAGAATGTTATTGAAGTTTTATGTGTCAGTTTATATAGTTTTTGAGTAAAAGTTAAGACTTACAATGACCAGTGTATGCATGTGAGAGACAAAATGTTGATGACTATCAAATTGTTTAATAAATTTATATTATATTTGAAATAATTGACTTTTGTGTATTTTATGTCTTGTTCAAACTTCATTGACTGCAAAATAGTCAGACCTTTCTTTTACTTGTTTAGAGGACGTGATTTCATATGCTAATAATAATAATTAATTTAATTTATCGAGTGCTGTTGTCAAATATAATGTAGGCTCAGGGCGCTGTGATAACATTACATAAGAGCTAAAATGAGAAATCTAAAAAGTTTTGAACAGATAGGTTATTAATTTGTTCTTCTTCAATGTAGTGAAGCATGTTAGTGTTCTTGAAATAACCTGGAACTAAAAAATAAAAAAATATTCCAATATTTTTAAAGTCAATTTTGCTTATAAATAACCTCCTCTTCTCAGAATATGTTACTACAAATATTTGAAACTGTTAATATGCCCCTTGCTAATATTTCGAAATCTTAACCTGAACTGACACTACTTAGCCTTAAAGAAGGCAAACATGTAACTTGTGTTTATGTCTCAGTTGAAATACATTTACTCTCAACACAGAATCTGAGATGCAAGAGTTTTACTAATGTAAAAATGAAATTCAAATAATGAAAATTAGTCACATTTTATTTTTACGTTTTGAAGCCTTCACAGTTTTGTACATAGAAGCTTCAGAGTTTTCAACTATAAATATATGAAACATTTCATAGAACAAAGGGGTGTAATGCTGTACTTCCTCATTCTGTACATATTTACAAGAAAAATTTATTTTTTTTATTTACACTTGCAATAGGAAGAATAAATAATAATGTTACCAATATTTAATTCAAATTTCTTTTACCTCATGATAAATTGCTATAAAATATTACATACAATCTGAGTCTCAGACACAGCACTAGCCTTATGACCAAAATGACACTAAATTACAATTAAAAAATAATTAGTATAACAGTTAAATTTTATTTTGGTAGTCACATACAATGTGTCAATAGAAACTGTTAATACTTAAAATCTTATTGCATTAAGTACATACATTTGCTAATGTTATCACATTGGATCAGTTTTTTTTTTTTTTCCTTTTTCCACAAAGAAGACATCAAATTGAATCTTTCTAAAGACTTTCCAACTATGGCATACTTAAATCTGTTTGACAGTTGACCTATTTCTCACAACTTGAAGGTTTATAGATCTGTTAGACTTGACATTCACACCATTTCATCATCAGCTTGGAAATACTGCCTATCAATATTTTTGAGCACATCCAGTGTCACATCCAGATCATCTTGCCTCAAGTGTTCCATTTCATCTTGCCCCAAATGAACCATCTCTCTTCCAAAGTTCATGACCGTCGTGTGGACATCCTGATTAGACTGCTGGTCAAACAAATGAGATGAAGTGCTGTAGCTAGAACCCCCAGGTGCAGTTTTGTTAGGTGTGGTCCCTGAATAGCCTGCAGTGGGCAAATCTTTCAAGTGAAATCCATCAGTTGGCAGATCTTTTAATTGGAAGCTATCTGATATTGGTGGTGCCCACTTTGAAGCCCATAGTTCACTGGACTTCTTTGAGCACTTCCAGTCCATTTCTTTATGTAAATTTTTATCTGTAGTTGTCTGCATTTTGGCCTGAGTCACCTTTGAAATAAACTTGTTATAATCCAGGGAGAATGCAGGGGCTTGAAGCATGCTGGAAAGACTAGAAGGCTTTGCACTTAACAATTGCCTTAGAGAACTGTCTGTGAGTGGCTTATGTTGGGTCACAACACTCTGAGACAACATAGGAAGTGACTGCTGAGGAAAGGACTGCTTGTCACTTTTAGAAACTAAATGCATTAATGTCTCCAAATGCTTGGTCTTATCACTAGAGTCAGATTTCTGTCCAGAGGAATGAAAAGATGCTTTTGTGGCCTCGTGTTGAAGAGAGTTAACAGACTGAGATTTTTTTGGTAACTGATCATTGTTAACATGTCTGTCCTGACCTGTGTCTTCCTCAAATTTTTTAACATCTGGAGAATTGTTGTAGGTGGCTTGCTGTGTGCCTACCAGTAGTGACATAGCTTCTTCATAGGTGGGCAGCATATCACTTGATAAATGAATGCTGGTCACAGTGTCCGGCTGTTCTGATTTGATGACAAGCTTGCCACTGGGCAAAGTTGTCACAGAGGTTGTCATGTCATGACCACCCCAGCCATCTTTCATCCCCCGCCCAGAAACAGAGCCAATTCCACCAGTCAACGACAAAACTAATGCTGGTGGCACAAGTCTTTCATTGCTCTGATGCTCTTTCTTTGGGGGTGCATTTATCATTAGCTCAGCTTCTGTGTTTAAGAAATTGGGCAGTTCTATTGGCTTGCTCTTAGTGGTCAACTGAGACTTTGTTTGGAGATTGGCCACATTGGTTACCACAGGGCGAATGGGTTGAATGTAACCAACTGCAGAGCTCCCTAGTATACCAGAAGTCTGGATTGGCACAAATCTGTTGGGAACTGAGCTGGAGTCACTAATTGGAGTTGTGCAACCAGAAGTGTTTGGTCCAGGGGTCGGGCATCTGGGTGATGCCAAACACAGCTGTGAGCTTGGGGTGAAAGGAGGTGAAGGATGCGGGTTATACATTTGTGAGCGAGAATTCCCATGCGGAAGAGGGGATGAAGGTGGAGCTGCTTTAGGGCTAGGAACTTTTGGAATTGGGACAGTTTTGCCCAAATTATTAGGCCCTGCATTTGAGCCCTGGCTATCTTGAGGTGTTGTCCTCATTTGATGACTTAATTGCCCACAATGATTGTTTTTATCTGAGCCAACATGTGATGCTGACTGGTGAGACTCACTGCTATGGCAATTAGAGGGACTGGACGGAGGGGTCGGAATGCATTGTAGTTGAGTTGGTAATTCTTGGGATGTTGAAGAGATATTTTTTGTAACTTTAGGAGCGTTGTTGCAGCCAGGTCCAGATTGTGACAAGTTTTTGTTTGATTGCATTGCTGACACCAACTTAACCTGTTCATACAATTTAGTAGGATCAAGAAAATGTAACAGTTTGGTGTATGTCATCTCAGAAGAGTTAGTAGTGGAATAACATGATGTAGTGGCTCCACCTACATTACTGAAGTTAACACCCCTTGAGATGTCACCTCTCAAAGGCATGAAAATTGTAGCTGGAGATGAATTAACTCTACGATTAGAATTCCCGTAAACATTGGCAGTGGTCATCCTAGCTGGGTTAGGACTGACTCTCCCAGCATCAGAGGTGGATGTCTTGCTAACAAAGCTGTGGCATCCATCAGATGTAGGAATAACACTTATGGGCCCATCGAATCTCCTTGCTTCACCTACACTTGAGTAAGCCAGGGTTTGTTCAAACACATTTAAGGGTCCATCTGATCTCCTTGCTTCAGCATCACTCGAGAAAGTCTGGTTTTGTTCCAAAAGTTTGTTCAAACTTCTTTCTGGTAGTTTACTTTTCTCATGAGATATTTGCTGTCCTTGTGGCAGCTCAACACAATCTTCTTTAGCTGACCCTTGAGAAGTTCTGTTCCAATTAGGCATCTCACTTGTATCTGTTAGAATCTTAGAAACCAGCCTGTCAATCTGTGTATTGCTGACAGTTTCAACATTACCTTGTAATCTAGAAGGTGGTCGCTCTCCTTGAGTTTTTGTAGAGCTTGTGTCATTGGATAAAGGACGTTCTATTGACAACCTTCTGTTCATTTTGGCAGGCCCTACAGGGCTCAAGAAAATACCATTAGAATGATTCTGAGATTGCCTTTGGGGGGCAACACTGTTTGTGTCACAGTCCAAGTCAAACATATTCTCACTATCTGCAAGGGAGACTTTGATATCATTTACTCTAGCAATGTGAGTTTTCTGATGAGCCAAGGCTAAAGTATTGGGAGCAGATAAACTTCTTAGGAGTGTGGAGTTTGGTTCTACCTTGTCTTTTCCAAAAATGTCAGGATAAAAAGAAACATCAGAATTCTGTTTTCTGTGGCACATTGATTCTGTTATAAAGTCCAGGATATCACCAGGCAACTCATGATCAGAAGATATCTCTGTTTCCTTAGAAGAGACATTTGTTAATGAAATGCTTCTCATAGGTGTCAACGCCTTATCTCCTGCTGGTACAGTCAGATACTGGGCCAATGTAGGGTGATTGGATGCTTGTAAACTGGTTTCCTGTTTGACATGATTAGGATCTGATAGTTGGTCAAGAAATGTAAGTGATCCTCTATTGTGAAGTTGGCCCTGCTGGTTGTGTTTGGTTTGTACCAATGCATCAATGTCTTGTATAGCTTGCCTGGAGTCCACGTCCAAATTTACTGAAGCTTTCTCTCTGACTATTTTTGAAGCTAATGAAGAGGAGAGGATGCATTTGTCTGTTTTGTGGTTGTCTGTTTCGGTCAAGCAGCTGTTTATAAGTTTCTTGCTTGAGGGATTCACTGCAATCAGATTGGAGTTTGTAGACGCAGGAAGCTTCTTAACAAGGTCCGGTACCTGCCGAAACACACTCTGCTTATTGTTTCTAGACTTGGCTGCCACACCCACTGACATTTTCTGCTCATGGCCAACTTCTCCAACAAAGTTATGATTCCATGCCGGGTCAATATCTAGCAGAGCATCACTCTCTACACTCTCTACATTCAGGCTAACATTCCTGCCATCTCTAGAGTGAGGCTGACCTGCTATGCTTGATGAAGTCTTCTCAGATGTTGCCACTAAGGTTTCAGTTACAGGGATGCTGGTCACCAAATCAGATTTAACCTGTGCAGGGCAGCTTATTTTGACAATATTTGGAGTAACACAGTTTATCTTTGCCCTAAGGTCATTCAGGGCTTTCACAGTCTCTTTTACAGTCAGATATTTGGTGTTTGGTATCATACCCAACAACACATCAGTGTCAGCTACTAATTGCTGGTTAGGTGCACCTACATCACCAGGAATATCAGCTGACCTGTCATCAAAACTGCTCAAGGTTCTGCTATCTGATGAATGCTCTTTATCACACTGCATGCCATCTCCAATATTGATGATAAAAACATCATCTTCCAAATCTTTCTCTACAGAGCGATTCACTTTTTTATTGCACCCATGTTCGTCAGTTCCAAACTTTCTCTTCTTAGCTGTCTGCGACGTTGCATTTGGATGAATGGAATTTTCTGCTATCTTGAATGGTTTACTTTTGTCATGGTAAGTGAATTCTTTTGTAAATACTGCATCTACTCCTCTCACCTGCTGGTTGGTACATTTGTAAAATGCAGATGGTGATGAATTGTGTTGAATGGTGGGCTGCTGTCCAGCACTGACTAGGTGACTCAGCTCAGAAAGAAGAGTTGAAGATAGTGACATTGTTTTAAGATTTTGTTCTTTATCAGCGCTATCTCCAAATGGTGTCAATGGTTTCCTCTCTTTGTGTTCTCTAAAGGAGGAAGAGGAAACATTTTCTTGGGCATCATTAAGATTTGAAACAGTAAGAAAATGATCACCATCTGAGTTTAAGCGAGAGTTTACATCAGGTTTTGCTTCTGGAGTATTGTCAAGACCAAGGAACATAGTGAGATCAATAGTGTGGTCAGCAGTGTGACCATTAGTGGCCATATTGTGGTGGAGCTGTTCTTTTGTTCTGGTCTGATCATGATTTACAGCTTTGGTGGGTGAGAGAAGGATGAATTGTTTATTGGCTGTCAATGAGGTGCTAGTGGAGGTTGCAATGCTAGTGTGAAATATACTGGGTGAACACAAGGTGGTGAGGGACAAGGCTGAAGTGTTGGCCTTAGGCTCAGTCATTAGACCTGTAGCTTCAATACTGACATGCCCAGTGGAGTAAGTACTGTAAGACTGACTTAACACTGGATTGAACAGAGAGTCATTACTTTTACTATGTTGAACTGGACTGGCCAGTGGCCACAATACAGGGCTGGAATTCAAGGTTTCTTTTGTCAAAGATGCATTATGAGGTGCATTGATGGTTAGTACAAGATCACTGGTCTTTGACTTGCCAGGAGCCAAACAGAGCAAATCTGCAGGCATTTGAAACTTCACCTCACCTTGACATGCACTCCCAAGGTTAACAAATAGGCCCTTGGCCACTTTATAACCTTGCTGTTCTTTCAATATTGCAGATACTGGTCTCATGTCTTTTTTGGTAGGGGGTGGAGTAGTGGAGAATTGTGGCGATCCAGAGCCCCCCAGTTTAGGACGAATTGGGGTGAACCTATTCTTAGTCACTCGTCTGGATGGAGTTGTGGAAGAACTATTCTGATTGCTGACCAGTGGTGTGGCTACAGATGCAGTACAAGAGGTGACTGGAGAAGTGTAACTGGAGATGCTGCTGGAATCCACCTGGAATGAGGCAGATGAAAAGCAAACTCTGCCAGGAGGTGGGGTCATGACAAAGGCTGTCTGAGTAGTGCTTACTGGAGAACTAGTGCTAATTATGGGAGACGACACCGTGGAGGTACTAATGCGAGTGACTGGCGTTGTACATGGGGCAAGCGTGGAAACAGCAGTTGCCATCACTTGTTGAGACTGTGCCTCTTTAGCAGGTTTAGAAGAAGCAAGAGGCGTTACCAGACTACTGACTAAAATTGACTGTTTTTGCGAGCAAAGAGTGCTATCAGTTTGGTTAGATTGGGTCAAGTGATCCCAACCATTTGTGACATTTTCAGAACTAATTGTTGTTGTAAGGGTTGTCTTTGTGTCGGATGTTACTTGTGAAACACATGCACCCGATAAAAAGAATGGGTGATTTTCTAAATTGACCTTTTCAATGCTTAGCTTTCTGCTCAATGAATCTGGGCTAGACATGCAAGTAATGTCTGCTGGGAGGTTAGTTGAAAATGAAGGATAATTAAGTGATTCAGAAGTTTTGCAAACACTGAATGAGGGGTTATGCTGCTGAATTTTGGTCTCTGTTGTCATTGCACTGCTGATTTGTTTGTGGCTTGTAACTGGCACAAATGCACTTCGACTGGATTGATTAGAGAGGGTCACAGCACTTTCTGTACACATGGAAGGATCAGTTATCACTCGGAGCTGGTGGCTTGGCAAGGAACTCAAATCTAATGAGGAAGAAGCCAAGCTTTGGGCCGTGCTGGGGATCACTTGGTCAGCTTTAAAGACCTGAGAAGTTCTCCAAGTTAGGTCCAAATCCGAAGACAAGAGAGAGTTTAGAATGTTGCTACTGGGCCTGTTGTATCTCATGCCCTGATCTGACATTTTGTCAGCATTCTTGGTGAACTGTTGAAAGTCTGGGCAGGACACAACATTGTGGAGATTGTTGACCCTGCCAGTGATCACAGTAGGTTTTTGCACAAAGTGAATTTTCACTTCTTCCTTTTTCTCCTGATTATTTTCTTTTGAATCTTTCTGATCACATTTGAACTGCGCCGACGTGCCTTCCTTGCCAGGTTTTGTACACACCTTTAATTCTTCCATGCTGTCAGATTTGGTTTGAGCCTGGTCAACACAAATTACTGGACAGGAATAAGGTCTTAGCTTAGTGAACTCACTTATGTCACTTGGATGGATAGGATTCAGATTTTCCTGCTCCCGGACCCCCAGAGAGGTCATACAGCGTCTCTTAGTATCTCCATCAGGGCTTATATTTTCCCCATTTCGTTTATAGTGCTGCGCTAGTAGAGAGTCCAGCCCATTATTTCCCAAATGGCTATTGGCTCTTGTGATTGCTGGTGACGACATGACGGTATCTGTGCTGTCTGATGTAGTGCTTGGGGATAAAAAGGCTGTCACTGCGTTAGACAGCAGCTTGGCATGAGTCATGTCAGCCTTCTCTTGAAACAGCTCAAGCACATTATTAGAGAGAGAGTCTGAGTATTTCTCCACAACGCTTGCACTCTGACAGCGCTTTGTAGGGGTTTGTGAATTTTTGAAATTGGGGGCCAATATGTCCATAAGCCTGCTGCTGCCTTGAGCAACATTATTTTGAGCCTCTGTCAAAGGATGTGTGTGCCCAGAGGTGATGTTACCATAGGAAGCATTACTTGAGCTCCAGGAGGGTGTGTAAGACTGGACAGAGGAGGGCCGTGGCTGAAGTTTGCGTTGCCTTCTCCCATAAACACCTGGTTGAAATAAGGTTAGAGGAGACATTTTGGAACTTTGTCTTTGATTACGCTGATGCTCCATGAGTTTCTGCTTGTGCTGGCGTATAGTTTCTTTCTGTAAAAGTTTTCGCTGAAGCAGGACCTGTCCATCTTGAAATCGGGGTGATTTTCTATCTTTCTCTAACTGTTTGGGATGACCTGAAAAGTAAGGTATGTAAAATCTAAATTGCTTAAGCATTTACATGATTTTTATATATATTTAAACTGAAATCATAAATATAATTCCCCAATTGTAAACTAGCAGATACCATGTTTTGCTAAAAATTAGTTTTAATTCTTGCGTTTTTGTTCAATGAATCTGAGCTTAACATGATTAGTCTGGTGGGAAGTTGGTGAAAGTTTTATAACAAAATGATTCTTTAATAAATTAAAACAGAGGTTCAAGACTTAAACTAAATGTTTCAATCAATTAAAAGATTTTATTAAGGTACTTGACTGCAAATAATTTGTGTCATAATCATTTTGTGGCATTGTAGTTTCATATCTGCGAATTTTATTGTTTAGGTTTTCATTTAATGCAAAATGTTCACAATACATAAACAATGCTAAAAAAATAAAATACTGTAGACACACATTTCATGGGAAGCCCTATGGACTCTGTAAACATGAAAAAATGTCTTACTAACCTGAGCTTCCAGATAAGAGGCTAAACTTGGCCGCTGCCTTCCCATAGGAGTAGCCAACAGATACTAAGTGTTCAGACAATGACTTAATATCAGTCAACTGACGATCCAACAGCTTGGAAGCCCACTCACAAACTATCTGACAGGATAAGGAATACAGATGGACATCTGGGCTTGGCTTCTGGAAACATTATTATTGTGGTGAACTTTTTGTTTCAAAATCAAATGTCTACTTGTCAATATGAGTTTTGCCTCAATGTCACACACCAGTCCATTCATTGCTTCAATGAAGACTTTTATGAAAATAGGATTACATCAAAAAGAAATGAAAACTAGAAGCTACATTTTTTACATGGATTTTTTAACCTCAGTATTCCCTCTGACGACTTCTGCAACTAAGTGCTGACTATTTACAACTAAGTGCTGACTATTTGAACATAAATTTTACTTTCCTAAACTAAAAAGTAAGCTGAATGAAAGTAAAAAAAAAATGTCATGATTTTTTCTCCCCACAGTTTTCAATGCTTACTAAACAATGGTAAAAATGACCAAAACATATGAACACAATATGCAAATTACAGTATTTAGAAAAATATAAATCTAAACTGGGACAAGTGAATCAAGTGTAAACTTAACAAGTTGTGATTTAACTGTTTTAAATATTTTTCAAGAACAGTTCTGACAATACTAATGATAACTCATAAACATTTAGACTAAATTATTCTTTACAAAAAAAAAATTTCATCTTTAATATTAAGACATTCTGCACATCTATTTAAAATGGAAAATATTTATATCATCCAAGATTATGAGATATGAACAGAATCATATATATTCAAAATTTTAAAACTTATTGTTATTTTTAAAATGTTTTAATATCTTTGCTGTGCTGCAAGACCTAAAAGATTAATGTTTCTAGATGGATATTATGAATGATATCTTTGCTGTGCTGCAAGACCTAAAAGATGTGTGTTTCTAGATGGATATTGATATTTTTGCTGTGCTGAAGGACCTAAAAGATTTATGTTTCTAAATGGATATTGATATTTTTTCTGTGATGCAAGACCTAAAAGATTTATGTTTCTAGATAGATATTATAAATGATATTTTTGCTGTGCTGCAAGACCTAAAAGATGTGTTTCTAGATGGATATTGACATCTTTGATGTGCTGCAAGACCTAAAAGATGTGTTTCTAGATGGATATTGATATCTTTGATGTGCTGCAAGACCTAAAAGATGTGTGTTTCCAGATGGATATTGATATCTTTGATGTGCTGTAAGACCTAAAAGATGTGAGTTTCTAGATGGATATTGATATTTTTGATGTGCTGCAAGACCTAAAAGATGTGTGTTTCTAGATAGATATTGATATCTTACCTCAGTCAGATCTCTATGGCAAGTAGTGCACGTTGAAGATATATCGCCTACTCTTTTTTGTAATCCTTTGTAACCATATGTAAACAGGAGTTAAGGATAATATGTTCACTGGATAATATAACAAGTCAACATTCAGCTGCTGGGATGGAAAAGTTAAGCATAAAAAAACGAAAAAAAAAACAAAACAAGGAATTATTTTGATAAAAGAAGAGAGATAACTCATATTTCAAAACAATGTAAAAATCTAAAGCCTTATTACAATAAAAACAAAAATACTTTAAAAAAACAACAACACAAAGCTTATATGAAGTGTAATTGTATTAATTAGTTTGGGTAAGTCATGTACTTGAATTTGTAATGAATCTAGACCAATAAAAAATAAATCTGTGCGATAAGAAATATTTTTACCAATTGTTTTTGTTAAGCGCTATTTCAAGCTTTTAGCTATGATCCTATCACTTATTTTATCTTGACCAGTTGGAGAAAAGAGGTAGGGGTGGAAAAAAAGAAAGGGAGATCTAGGTAAATCTCTGGTATGGTCTAAAATTCACTTTTTATCAAATATCAGCAGAATAATCATTACCATGTAAATAAAGCAGACAGGAAACAAAAACACAACAACCTGTTAGCATTCTTTTAAGGACGGTGTTTCATAATATATACAAAATTCAACATTTTCGCCAACATATTTTAGTTAGATATGGTAAGTAAAAAAATATTTATATATTAAAAAAAAAATGTCCCACAATCACATCCTTAATTTCAGATTACAGATGCTTGCTGATTTGTTTTATCAATTATATCAAAGGATATTTTGAGTTTCCTCTTGGACCAAGTCGCCTGTGAGCAATCTTGGGAAAGACAAGCTTCATAACCTTCCCAAAATCAGGTATAGAGAGAGCCTTGTTGTCATCTGATTCACACTGCTCCCTGAAACACCAATCAAAATAAACATTTCGTAAGACAATCAGATGAAAATTAAAACTCTTAGCAAGTGCTTATTTGATCTTTAATGCTTTTGTAAAAATATGGTTTCCAGCTTATGATGCTATTGCTATATAATTTTTGGATATGCTCTTTCCAATAAAGTTAATGCATTAAAACTAGAAAGGTAATCCAGATATATTTTGTGTCAACATACTGTGAGGATACGTAAAAGCTTGCATATAAAAGTTTCATTTGTGCTTAAACGTTCGAGCGAAACTTTGGATCCAATTGACATATTAAACTCAACGCCCGAAAAATAGTTACAAAATGCGGTGGCTCGCTTTATTAAATTAGAATAGTATGGTGAAAACAGTAGGAGGCGGGAGGCCAGTTCGAAAAATCCCCCCCCCCGGTATGGGCTGAGTCACCTAGTTGCGTGATAATGGAAGGGATAAAAACTTTCCACTATGACTCATACCATGATGGCGGGTTAAGGGTCAGTAGGTCCTCGACCAGTCACGTAATGGACTGCGGTCGTTCTATGCTAATGAGTTCGAGTCCCAATCTATATAAGAGGGGACGTGGGCTCTAACCCACGCTCACATCCGCCAGACAGATTTCTATCTTTAATAGGCAAGGCTGGAACTTAGTTTCTCTCATAAAGCCTCCTATAATTTAAACAACTGTGGTAGGCTGCTCTTGTTTATGTGTATTATTTTGTGCATTCATTAATACTATTAAATATGTAACCTTTTATTTTTCTTCAACACATTTTTTTATTATCAATGGGCTATGTTCTCGCCTAATTTTAATTATTTTATTATTTTCCTCAACCTAGCGTTGAGATGATCTAATCTAGAACTACTGGAGCGATCGGATCTTTTACAAGATTCCGAATCGTGTACTCTTATAGATGCATGAATATGTTTTGCCGTATTACATGTCAGCTTATTTTAGTGACAGCATGTGAATCTGTCTATGGCATTTACAGTCTTTATAATTTTACTTCCATTCAATCCCACTATGTTGTGAATAAGATTTGATCTATGATCATATCATTCCCTCCCCCTTTATATCTACATATTTACCCCATTAATCATAAATGATTTATATAACTTTGCCCACTAGTGATGTATGCAACTCTTCCCTTTTATGTTGGTTTATTACCATATATTCTTGTTCACTTTTAAACATTTTTCTTGGGTTATCTCCCTTATTTTGTTTTGTTTTATATAATATTGAAGTTCGAAGTTTAAACCTGTTGTTTACTTGTATGATCGTAACATCATGGCTTATAGCCTCACATATTGCTTAATGTAGTTATTTCCCCTGTTTTACTTTTGTTAAATGTATTCATTGAACGGAATGAGCTCTATGCCTCGCATGCACAATCTGATTGATTGCATGGCATAAGAGAGTTCCTACCTATTGCCATGAGGAAGTTTCTAAGTGTTTCTTTCTTTTCAGCCTGGTTGTTATTGGTGGTGCAATGTCACACACACTAGACTTGCAGTCTTTTCACCACTAGATCTGCACTGTCTACACCTGTTAGATCATCAGCTTCAACTGGATCAGCAGCGTCCCCAAACCTTAGCCTACAACACCTGAACTCACCCCCTCCCTCTGTCAGCGAGAAGGAATCTCAATAGTGCCCACTACAAACGGCCCTAAAGCCCAGTGCCCACCGCCAATTGCCTACGGTCCAGTGCCCAGTGCCTACTACCCAGTCCAGCTGTCCCCTGCCCAATATCCACTGCCCACAACCTACGGTCCTGAGAATACCCTTCCCACCTTTCGCTACAGACGTACTCCTTTTCGCTTCAAGCCTCATCCCTCTACAAGAAGATTCAGCTCCGAGTCCTTCCTACATCTACCGGACCAGTCCAGCGGCCAACCAACCAACGAAGAAAGATAAGAACTAAAAATAGAAACACTTATCCACTCCTTCATATGCAATCAATGATGAAATTAGTCCACCTGAATCATTGTTGACTCACTACCCAAGCTAGTAGTGATATTGTTGTTGTTAAATAAATTTGTATTTTTTTTATTCAACCTATAGTCAGTTCATTTGTTCTAATTGTTTCTCGTAGTGCGCCTGTTCAATATTTACTTAAGTGAGCGGGAAAACTCAAAATTACTTCCCCTAGAGTAACAAACCAAAAATCCTTTTAAAATATTAAAACCTGGCCACACATACCTAGTACAAATGTAAATATGAAAAATGCAGATTCAATAAAAGATTAATATCTCAATACAAGATATACTTGTGAAAAGTGATTGACGTTTAAAATGAGATGTAACATCGACACAACAATTCCTATTCCTTTTTTTTTTTAAAGTTGTGTCACTCTCAGCAAAGACAAATAACTTTAACAAAGAATTAAAAAAGGGAACAATCTACTTTAAAAATATATACAGATTTACTTTCAATACCTTTATTAGTGAAAAACAAAAAGCTTCATAAATGCTCAATACATGTATCCATTTATAATTTCTCAATGATTATCCAAGTTTATCTTCTAATTTTTAAAGATAAAGAGCTGAAAGGCTAAAAAACATAAACAAAACAAACAAAAAACACAGGCAACTCCTATTACATTGTACTGGGTTTGGATTTGGTCCAGTAAACGCTGCATTCTATCCACAATAAGAGTTACTGTGTAAATCATGTTCCCTTAGGTAAAAAGTAAATGAAGATTTATAAAATACATCAAAGATTATTTACCTGTAATGTTCATATACTTCTTTATTTGGTAAAAACACAGACTGGTCAGAAGTCTCTGCATAGTTTTGTCTGATCCACTTCACTGCAGTTTCTGTTCTCTTGGCCATCACTGTTAGGGGCCTAGAGATGTGTCTAAGTGAAAGAAATATTTCATATAGCACTTTTTTGGTTTCTACAGTTTGCTTCAATGACTAAATGAAGAATGATATTCTCCTGGCATTTATAATAATAATCATTAATTGCATTATTGTGAATAAAAAGTATGACTGGTTAGATGACGTATTGATACCCAACATTCTCTACTAGCAGTCAGGGCACATGTATCTATGTAAAGCAAACCCTACATGACAGGTGTTTAAATGGCTCAAATACAACTAGTTCATCTATTATATCATATTTCTTCTTCTTTTTGAGATGTTTTACAGATCACACAGAAAGACTCAAAAGTTACATGTAAATCAGTGGCTATGAAAATTCCAGATCTGCATTGAAAGTAGAATTATAGAAGTATCTTTGTGTTGTCTTCTTAACCCAGGCTTCTCAATTGAGCAGTCTAATGGAAATAATTATAAATAATGGCAATGTCTTCGATTTTGAAGATTAAGAACAAGTACAGCAATTCACACGGAGGCGCGAAGGCTGTGTGTTCAAGCGCTTGGCTTCTGAACCAGGAGTCCCGGGTTCGAATCATGGGGAAGATTGGGATTTTTATTTCGGGATCCTTGGGCGCCTCAGAGTCCACCCAGCTCTAACGGGTACCTGACATTAGTTGGGTAAAAGTAAAGGCGGTAGGTCGTGTGCTGGCCACATGACACCCTCGTTAACCGTAGGCCACAGAATCAGATGACCTTTACATCATCTGCCCTATAGACCACGAGGTCTGAAAGGGGAACTTTTTTTTTTTTTACAGCGATTCACATGACAATGCAAACAGAGTTGCGATCTGCATATGTTTACACATTTTGTGCAGACAAAGCTGTTGTCTCCTGGAGGTCTATAACAGTTTTCTTTAAGTCTTCTGTGTTAGTCTTCTGTAAGAGCTTTTCTCTGGGTATCAAATAAATTGAAATACAAAAGACATCTAATCCTAAAATGGTTTCCACAGCACCTCACTCATTCGTGCATACATAATTTCATGATCATTTCTCTAAAAACAAAAATCTAATTAAAGTTATTCATAAAGTGTGAGACATACATGCAGACATTTTCCAACTCAACTATAACATAAACAGATTCAACTTAAGACTTACACTTTGTTGCTATCATCGATGCCATCTTCTGTGGTCTCCTCAGTAGGCAACTGTAAGTACAACATATACTTGTCTAGCTCTGATAACTGGGAAACTTGATTCTGAAACATTCAAATATAGTTTGTGCAGTTGTTTTTATTGTATCTTATTTTAAACAATCCATCTTCTTTATAAATTTATAAATATCTCATATGCAATGTTTCTAGATTTTTTACAAGTGATGTTCCCTTAAACAAAAAAATGTACATTCCCACCCACCACCCCACCCTCCATCCAGTTGGAACCTGGGATGTAGCCTATTCGCTTTGTGTTTTTCTGCATTCTTAGCTTTAAAAATTCTGTTTCATGGCATCTATAATACACCATTTCTCCTATAAACCCCGCCAAAGAATGAGCCCGCTTTGCATGGAATTTCTTAAAAAGTCTGTATCTCTATGGGCCACACAAAAAGGGGTTTTTTGTTTACCCTATGAAGAACTACTGCATTAGAATTTTAAAACAGCTAATGAAATGTGGTGAAATATTATAAGCCATTGCAAATAATGACATTAAGAAGGGATGGATGTGAGAGACCTTTGAGTCATGTGTGTTTGGGATGGGCTTAATCAGGAAGGCATTCACACTAAAGATGTCAACACAATTATATAATATGTCATTCAGTAGAAAATTTACTATCCTGACATAAGAAAGATGGGTATGCTCTAAAATCACATTGGTACTGTTTTCTTTAAAAGGTAACATTTTGAAATGATTTGTCACAGACACCTCTCATTATGTTTTTACTTTATTAATAATCTAAAATATATTTATAACTATGATGCAAATACAACATATATATTTTAAAAAGACCCTCTTTAAGGCCATTTTGCTGGCACAAGAGAATCAGGGTCCACAATGGAGAAACACTTTTTCCTAGATTTTACTCACCAGAATACTAGCGACTTTATCATTCTCCACCCTGAAATATTACAAAATAATACACGTAAGACATAGTACACAAGGAAATGTGCAATTAAAACAAAATAATTTTTAGTCTTCAAATGCAAAGGACAACAAAATTTTTTATTTAGATCTAAATAGAATTTAAAAACTAGCAACTTTACAACAAATTGAAACTTGTAAGGGAAATAACTCTTTCAATTAGCTAGAAAATCAAAACACAATCTTTAAACAATAATTATAAACATTCTAGTATATAAACTGTAGAGATACATTTCTAGACTCAAGGAAATCAAGAGTAGTGTTTACAAATGTAATAAAATACCACAGAATATTAACTTATTCCAAATAATATTATTAAATGTCATATGCGCATTCACTTAAAGGAATAATATCCATACTCTCCATAAATAATTTTGTTAAACTTTAAATAGAAGATTCTCACCGTAAAAACAAAGTGAATTAGAACAAAAAATTGTTTCAAATATTACACAAATAGTTTAAGTTGTTAAACTTTTTCTTGTGATGCCCTGATGTAATTTAAACAATAAACAATAAATAAAAATTATATGTATTACGTTTTAACAGCCTCATCTAAATAAGGAGATGTACAAGTATTTTGATCCAGTGGTTCCTTCTCCATTCTTACAGCAAAATTGTGAACCTTGTTACCTAAAATATTAAACACAAACAAATTTTATCACACAAAAAATATGAACTTATCTATTTATTCTTTGTAAGATTAGAAGTTAAAGCATCAAATTAGCCTGTTTTTTAATCAAATATCTTTACCACTATCCAATCACATTATTGATAACTTTTAAACCCATTTTAGATATATAAAAAATCCCAGGCAAAAAACAAACAGGAGAAAAGTGAACGCTGCCCAGTCATTGAAATTAAATACTAGCATTGGTTATAAAAATGTCAGAACAGTTGCTTTTTAAACGCAATAGCAACTAAAACTGAACAAGGCCACCCCTTACAAATTTTGTGCAACGGAAATTGAAGAATATTATCTAAGGCAGAAAACTAAAAATAGCTAGCTATTTGGTGTTTATCCAATGTACAGAATACAGGGAATGTAGATTGACTATTACAGATGTAATTAAAAAATATACAGGCTGCATTTTTACAATGTTTTTTTTTAATTTCTTCTCCAGCACATTTTTATACCTGGGATAGTTAGTATCTAAAATATATGGTAAACAAATCAAAATAGGTCACACATTTTAGGGAATCAAGCTTGTTTGATTCCCCACAAGAAGTTTTTTGTTAAAAAAAAATTTTTAGACCCTGTGACATATAATCAGCTTTACAATTAAATGCTTCTATCTTGATATTCAAAATTTCTTCTTAAAATTTAATTAATAATTAAAAGAAAAAAATTCTAAATAAGATACAGTCTAAACTCTTGTTTTGAACAAAGGCAAAATGAACAGATTAATATCTCTGTGAGAAAACAATTTCCAGAAATCTCATACATAGCCGCAACATAGGTAGGCCAATATTTAATCAAACAAGATGTATTATTTATTATATATAACTATAAGAAACAATTTAACAACAAAAAAAAAAAAAGTTTACGAACAGTGGCATAGCTGGGGTTGCGCTCTGGCCCCAAACGATGGAAAATTCCTAGCTATGCCCCTGGTTACAAAATAATCAATGGACTAGTGAAGTGAAAGGTGAAACTAGCTTGATTAAAAATTAAAATATATTAACATCTAATCTATTCTAATCTTTATCTAGTAATATAGATATTATTTCTACTCTGTTTAGAGTTAGAGTTTAGACTTAGAGTCATGACTCTAGACTAGTAAGATCTAGATTATTCTAGGTACTAAACATTTTAGTGTTATTATTATTTATAAGTCTAGAATTGAATATAAAGAATTTATATATTATAATATTTGTAATAATTATAATATATATTATAGATCTAGAACCTTAAAAAGTTGCCTTGCCTATAAACTTTTAAAAAGTCTTTAACTTGACAACGACTTAAGACAAGTCAAGTATTATAAAATAATAAGTAGACTTTATATATAAGTCTAAGTAAGACCACTCTAAGATTGCTTACCAAGTCTAGATCTATATCATATGTAAATCTAGATTTATACTAAAATTGACAAACTCTGCAGATCTTTATTTGATTTTGAGTAACATGAAAATAGTAATAAAATCATGGTTCTTTGAATCTTATTGAGTTATTCTTGTTTAATCTTTGACTTGTTTGGTGTAAAAATTACTAAAAATACTAAAAACATGAAATAGAGGAACTGGGATCTCTAATAAAATGGTCGAGAACAATAATCCATGTAAGAAACACATTCAAGGTTGATGCTTGCTATATGATATTACAGAATTTGTTTCTAATTAATTAATCACAAGTCCAATTTGTGTTTATTAATTATAAAAAGTCCTTCATGTTTACAGCATTTCCTCGTAGAAAATAGGCGACATTTTATAAACAATGGACTAAAGCGCATGCGTCGAAGGAAAACTTCCGTTGAATTAAATTAAAATAAAATTGCAGAACAATATTTTTCTTATATATCGATCTGAGCTAAATATCTAGAACTAGGGCTAATTGATGATTCAAAAATATGAACTAGTCTTTAATATAACAAGATACATTAATACATTTGTATATTTTAAAATATTTTGTTAAAAAATAAAAACAAGAGATATGTGTTGTTTTGTTGTTAGTTCTGTTTTGAAAAAGTCAAATTTTTAATTTAGCAAAGAATTAAAATATAGATTTAAAAAAGAAAGATACAAACACGTAGTATGACTCCTTGATACATACATATATTAAACATAAATGAATAACAGCACCAGGGACCAAATTTTTAAGAGAGTAAGTAATGAATTAAAATGCAACGAAAATAAAGAGATATACAATTAGATAGAGCCATTGTTTGTGTAATTCATGCCTAACTGCTGTCTGTGTCGGCTCTACCGAAGTTGTTAGTGAAGGGATGCTGCGAGGGTGGGGGAGGGGCTAGCTGGGGCTTGTGACCTTTGACCACTGGGGGTGGTAATTTGCATACGGGCGAAATGAGTCTGGATCAGAAGGATGTTTTGATGGACATTCCGATGGTCTAGAGGCTGGTTTCGCTTGGTGTAATTCATGCCTAACTGCTGTCTGTGTCGGCTCTACCGAAGTTGTTAGTGAAGGGATGCTGCGAGGGTGGGGGAGGGGCTAGCTGGGGCTTGTGACCTTTGACCACTGGGGGTGGTAATTTGCATACGGGCGAAATGAGTCTGGATCAGAAGGATGTTTTGATGGACATTCCGATGGTCTAGAGGCTGGTTTCGCTTGGTGCGTTATCGCTAGGCGGTGGTGTCAAATCCAGAGTCACAGGTTCGAGCCTCGGTCGGCGCGTGCCCTTATTTTCGTTGCATTTTAATTCATTACTTTCTCTCCTGGTCGGTTATTCATTTATGTTTAATATATGTATGTATCATTTGTTTCAGCACCTAACTTTTAACTCTATGTTTACGTATTGTATCGTTTTTATTGTAATCTAAGCCAATCAATAACAGTAACAGTAATAGAAACTACTAAAGGAAAAAGGTTCAACTAAGACACGAGAGCAGAAACTATGCAGTTAACGGCCGTTTTGGTGACCGGCTTTTTGGCGCTAAGAGTTGTTCTATCTATGCTTCAGAAAACAGCCACAACATTTCATACTAAACATTATTTTTTATACGAAAAAAATATGCTTTTTTAAAAAAAATATTTAACATCTAAATAACGCGAACTATACAAAAAATCAAAAGGCGATTTTCCACTTTCAGACCATATGCCGATGATGTAAAGTCGTCAGTTTCTGTGGCCCTCGGAATACGAGGGTGTCATGTGGCCAGTAAAACAACCAACCGCCTTAACTTTTCCCCTACTCATGTCAGGTGTAGGCCTACACTTTGGAGCTGGGTGGACTCAAGAGGCGCCCTAAAGATCCCGTAATTCGGTGGTTTCAAGTTTCTGTTTAGATCTGTTTCTTCAATTGTTAAAGAAACCTTAGTCAGTGAAGTAAAAGCTTCGCTTTATTTCGTGTTTAAGTAATCATCTCGAAAGTCTGGTTTATAGTTTGCTAAAGGATCCCCACAGATGAAGTGAATCAGACTATCCATACGATGTGTACACAAAAGTCAAACTCTGTGTGCTGTTACAGCCAGAGCTGTTTCTCTGAGTTGATCAAAATGTTTGATATCCTCGATCCCCTTCGCTTCACGAAATTTGACAGTAATTTGACCCAAATGATCATTGTATTGTTTTCTAAGAATCTAATATACAGCTAATAACTTTCTTTGTGTTGCTGCATCTTCCTGATTCGACGTCATCTAATATGGGTTTACTTTTTTAAAAATAAGAAGAAAATAGTTTATTAGATCTAGATCTATCAATGAAATGAAAGCTTTTAGATCTATTTTTTAAGTGTGTATTGTTAATTAAAAGTATAATATAGTCACGTATATATTTAACAGAGTAGGCTATATTGAACTCTTATTGATTTAAATTTAAAAAATAAAGCCAGCTTTATGAATTGTTACTGCAGTCATCATGGTCACAGCAGTGATCTTCATCGTACTTTGTCTCAGTGAAGAACTTTGGTTCAACGGTCGACGGGTCGTTTTACCGAAACAGTGATTGAACGCAGCAACGCCTGTCCATCAACGTAGACAACGAATCAACACAACTGTGAAACAGTTTGATGTACAGCCAGAGCACTCATTGATCGTGGCATCGTATAATTTGCCTGACGCCTAGATCGTCGCTGATCACGTAGGTGTTGGTAGCCTGGACATTGGTTTAGCCGTTAGCAGACCTGCATGCAGATGGGACAGCAGAAACAGTCGTAGTCACACTAGGTCAGACAAAGACAGTTTGCCCGCTGTCAAGGCTAATATCAAGTTAACTGTTCACCCCTTTTTCGTCATCAAGAGAGTCTACGTACAGCCGCTTGCTCAGAAGATCCGATATTACTACGCCACTGTAACGGATGCATGTGTGATCAAATGTAACTTAAGTATTTCTAAAGATGATTATTTATCCTAGATGCACGCGTACCTTGTTGAGTGTATTATGGTTGCAAGTTCGGTACATAACATCCGCCACAACAATAACAGGTATCACAGACTCAATGACCAAGTTGACTCAAGGTGAACTTCAAACAAACGTTTATTACAGAATGGGCCACAGTCTAGTCTGTCACTATAAAACGATATTATCTCCTCAAGAGTCTAGCAGTAACTGATTTCTATAAGTCAATCTTAACCTCTAACCCCAAAGTCTATGTCGTCATTCTAAAATATCCGTTCACTGTCAGTACATTAAAGTGCGCCACTCAACTAACTAAACTAGCTATCTAACATAGTATAGATATTACTTTATATCTATAATATTTGACGCCGAAACGTGCGTCGCCAAAACGTTCTATTTTGTAATACGTATGGCTTGTGTGTCTCAAGATATGTTAGGTCTTGGTCTACAATAATTTCCATACTCTTAGTGCGCTATTGTTTGGACACTTCTGAAGAAGACGCCCTTCCCTGACTCATTTTCCAGTGGTCCCAACTTTTTTTTTTTTTCTTTTTTGCTTTTTGGTTGGTAAATTGACCAATTTGACTTATAAGGTTTCAGACCCTTTTTTTTTTATTTTAGAAATGAAGACACCATCTTAGCCCAAACCTCTTTCAGGACCACAAAGGATGACTGCGGGCAGGGTTCAGTGTATGCAGTGGCGTAGCTAGGGATTTGGGGCTTGGGGGGGGGGTTGACCTCTTTAGGAGCCCCTGCATTTTGACATTCGACATCATGACATGAGATATTTGGCGTCATTTAATGTGAAAACAAATTTCTGACAATCATTTGGGGGACCCTCCGATGGGGGGGGGGGGGGATTTTCGAATTTGGATCCCCACCCTAGATACGCCAATGAGTGTATACCACACAATTAGGCCGCCATCAAGCATTTCCGCATTTTTGCACCATTCTTTTTTTCGCTGACCTAGGCTTAGACGAACAATTAATAGATGGCTAGGTGCATACCGTATTTCTGGCTGCCCCCATTTCCACATTGTTGTTATCTTATCTTATATAATACAGACGTCACTTCAAAAAAGAAGATGGATTACCTCCTACGCGTCATGCATCTAGTCATGCATGTTAACAATGACCTAAATTCTGCCAAGTCACTGGTTTTCCTGGCTAGCTCAGGCAACCCATTCCATACATTAATAGACTTAAACTAAAGGTATAATGCATTGGAGTAATATGAACATTATTAATATTTCAATATTTAAATTCTCGGCCTTATTTTAATTTGTCTGCCATGCTTACAGATACAACAAAACAACCAAAGAAGTTAACAGAAAGGAATGATTTCTTTGCGTTAACAAAATCGATGACACACTGACCTATATCTTTATGTAACATAACACAAGTATCTTTTTCTCTGTTTATATGCTTTAATTCGTTAAAAAAAGTTTACATTATCAGTTATGGTACAACGAGACTCACACTAATGTGTATATATATACATGAATTTCATTGGTCCCATTTATACAACTACATCGATATAAAATATTGCAATGTAAACAAAAAAAATGTCTTTTTTTTTTTTTTAACAGAAACATATTTGAAGGTCACTGTTATATACAAGATCACGTCAGCTAGAGAAACGTGGGCTTGTTGTTGCCTTCACGCTTGGCTGCCACTGTCGCTTGTATCAGGTTGGCGGGAGATGGCGCGAACATCAACATGGAGGTCATGGCCGGAGACAATGCCACAACACCTCTCTTGAACCACTTCCAGGAGGAATGGATCGCGTGGCCTACTCGCTTACGCATCTGTAAGGCAAAGAAAATATTTACTAGATCTACATAAATTTAAAAAGAAAAAGACTATAAATAGATTTTTAAAACTGTACTTCAGGTGGCACGCTACAGTTATATGGGAAGCACATAGATCATAGCTAGTCTATGCCTTATTGTCTAGTGTATGGCTGTGGAGCACTTAGATTTCAACAGAGCTAGGACAAATTTGTACAAATGTTCCTCGTGCTATTAGAGCATGGAATGGGTTGCCTGAGCCAGCCAGGAAAACCAATGATTTGGCAGATATTGAACCCCCAAACCCCACCTCCGGCTAGGCCCATGGTGTGGAGCACCTAGATCTCAACAGAGCTAGATCTAAGCCTATTGTGTGGAGCACCTAGATCTCAAAAGAGCTAGATCTGCATTTCAATTCCACCTATTAACTCGCACTTTTGTTATAGTAAAAAAGAAAGACATTAAACTTTTTTTTTCAAAGGACACTACCTCCATTTGGTAGCCCAGGGGGCTTCATATTTAATGTAAAAACTCCCCACTCGTTTGGGGGACTTCCTCAAGTGGAGACCCGGGGGGATTTTCCAATTCTCCCCTCCCTCCCCACACCCTAGCTACGCCTCTGAATGTTGGCCTCCTTAAATCCTACAACGACTATGGTTCATCTTGTTTTTTCCCACACTATTGTAGAGTGATGTAGAGCCTTATCTTATCTTATATAATACAGACGTTACTTCAAAAAAGAAGATGATTACATCATATGCGTCATGGATTAGTCATGTATATTAATCAATGACTTAAATTCTGCCAAGTCACTGGTTTTCGTGGCTGGCTCAGGCAACCCATTCCATGCTCTAATAGCACTAGGGAAGAAGGAGCATTTGTACAAATTTGTCCTAGCATATGGGACGAGGAGTGTGCCTTTATCTTTGTGTCTTTCTGAGTATTTTTTATTAGATTTTGTCTTTGTATTTGAAGATTATGGTTCAGTGTTTTATGTATAATAGCTACTTTACTTATGAGTCTTCTATCCTGAAGGCTTTTTGTATGTTGCTCACTTTTCGATACACCTGGAAAGGCAACAGTCACCTCTCCTATGAGAGGGTCCAAGTTTTGTACAAATTTGTCCTAGCATATGGACCGAGGAATGTGCCTTTATCTTTGTGTCTTTCTGAGTATTTTAATCGATTTTGTATTTGAAAATTATGGTTCAGTGTTTTGCTACTTTATTTAATATAGAGAGGCATTACCGTTCCACGTGTAACGCTGGTAAATGTGGAATTTGCTTTGGCTATAGAGAAACCAGCGATTTTTCGTTACGCACGCTTTTCTTTCAGAGCTGAGGCCAAAGCTTTTTCGCTTTACACAGTTTTCTTCGTCCCCATCTCTGTCCACATAGAGCGGTCTAGGACTGTGTCATTTCAGTAGTCACCATCTCTCTCCACATAGAGCGGTCTAGGACTGTGTCATTCCAGTAGTCAACATCTCTCTCCACATAGAGCGGTCTAGGACTGTGTCATTCCAGTAGTCAACATCTCTCTCCACATAGAGCGGTCTAGGACTGTGTCATTCCAGTAGTCACCATCTCTGTCCACATAGAGAGGTCTAGGACTGTGTCATTCCAGTAGTCAACATCTCTCTCCACATAGAGCGGTCTAGGACTGTGTCATTCCAGTAGTCAACATCTCTCTCCACATAGAGCGGTCTAGGACTGTGTCATTCCAGTAGTCACCATCTCTGTCCACATAGAGAGGTCTAGGACTGTGTCATTCCAGTAGTCAACATCTCTCTCCACATAGAGCGGTCTAGGACTGTGTCATTCCAGTAGTCACCATCTCTCTCCACATAAAGCGGTCTAGGATAGTGTCTTTCCAGTAGTCAACATCTATGTCCACTGCTTTCCGGTCCCATTTGATTACATCCACATATCGGAGGTGAGGACGACCAGTTTTTCTTGGGCCACCACGAGTTGTCCTAAAAGGACTTTCGGAAAAGATTCATCCTCAATCCAGTGGACATGACCAGAACCAGCGCATGACATAGATCTAAATTCAATCCAGAAGATCGGTAATAACGAAACTAAGGTCCGCAGGCGCGGGACATATCCTGCTAGTTTGAAAATAATGTAAAATAGGAATTGATTTTTTTTTAAATTATTTTAATCATTTTTGAATTGGTACATCTAGATGAGTCTATAAATTGGGTTCAAAATTATTTTATTTCAGTTTAAAATAAAATAAAAACAAAATATTTAAAAAATTCAGCAGCGCCATTTTGTCAATTCAATATAGAAAATGAAGCTGGCATTGGCTTTGTCAGCATTAGTTGTAGAAAATGATACAGGTCGCAGCTGGGTTTGGGTAGTCAGGTGAAACATCGCAGTCATCTTTGGAATCGAAGACAAGGCTATTAATGAAGTTGATAGTGTCAACTAAACTATCCTAAAGCTTGTTTTGAATGTGTCTCCAATATTTTATTTTTATTTTAAAAGTCTTTTTTAAAAAGTGTTATTGAAAAAAAGATTTTTTTTTAAAGGGGAGAGGAGGAACTTCGATCTATCGTTATATGTGTACAAATGAATATTTTTTTTCCATTCATTTATATTTATATTAGATCTACTACTTGATCTAGACTCTAAATTAAATGCCGACGTATTGTTACAATAATAATTAAAACAATTTTTTTTTTCAATTTTACCTCTTTTCTCGCCTTTTTACGCTTCTGCTTACGCCTCTGTCTACTTCCGGTTAAATCCGTTCGTTCATTGGCTGTATCCTCTTCAGTCCCACGATTCCTTTGAGAGGTGAAAGGCCTGAAACAGTTATCCACACCATCTTGCTCATCCCTGCTAACCAACATGGACTCGTCATCCTCAGGCCCCACCTCCTCAAAGTCGGAGTCACGGCGTCTTCTGTAACCCAGGCAACCGGACTGTAATTTAGGCATGGTGCTTAGGCTATTCTGCTCTAAGGTCTCATTCAATATGGCCGCGAGCTGGGTTAGGCGCTCACATCTCTAATGGGAAAATGACTGTCTTCTTGAGTTAAACAAAAATGTAAATGAACAAATGGTCGTAATTAAGAATACAGGCAGACATATCAGCAGGCAAATGTCCCAGATGTTACGTGTAGAGACAGGTGTTATTGTTATTTTGTAGGTGATACTAAACAGAACACATCTCTTCTTGGTGTATTCTAATCTAGGAACATCCAGGCTTACAGCTGATGGAGCCAAAAGGTCATCAGGCCGGGGTATTGTTTTACTCGATGAGTGTTTTCCTGATCGTCACGTATTATCACCCTTCGATAATGAGAGATTATCTCCTCTTGTTAAACAATGTATCGTTCTCCAAGTGGCCTAGTTGTTTGGCGAAGTTCCAGATAGTGACCTGTGTACATAAACATGGCGCATTTGAAAAGTTGGCATCTACAGAGCGAAACAAAGGTATAATAATAAAATGTGGAGAGGGAGGAAAACTTTAGAGAAAAAATTTAGAGAAAACTTTTGAAAAGCAAAGCTTATCTAAGGGAAAGAATTTCGCACTTACAACATATCTCTCAATAATGTAGAAGCTATTAACCTTATTTGATATCAACAAAAATAATTATTTACCAATAATTGATAGACTAATTGGTTAATTTATAATTGATTCGTGTTCTGTTAGATACAATAAATAATTGTTGAAAGTTTCAAACTGATCAGAGAATGAGTGTGGGAGAAATAACGTGTTCAATTCTCCAAGGAGACGAAACTCTACTAATGTAGCCATATCTGTGAGTACTGAAGGATTAACTTCACTTGCTGGTATCAAACAAAATAATTAATTACCAATAATTATTGACTTATTGATTTTTTTAAAAATTGATTCATGTCTTGTCTACGCCAATGAATAATTGTGCAGTTTTAATTTGATCTGAGAATGGATGTGGGAGAAATAACTTTTTACCAGACAGGAAGAAAACAGACAAAGTGAGTTGATATAAGCTTTGTAAAAAAAAAAAAAAAGGTAAATATGTGGTTATTGTTTGGAATGACCAAAGCCCGAAATTCTTTGTTGACTGTGTGCCAACACATTTTTTTCTGTTAGCCAGTCCAACACTGCGTATATAAGCCACAAGGATCACATGCAGGGCCGGTCTTAGGCCGCTGCAACCTATACGGCCGCAGTGGGCCCCGCACTTTCATAGTTATCAATATACCATCTTTACATCTATCCAGGGCGCAGCTATGAATTTTCCATCTTTTGGGGGCCCGGGGGGGGGGGCTTGACCTCTTTTGGGGGCCCCTGCATTTTGCGTAATATTTAATTTTTATAGTAAAAAAACACTAATTGGTGGCCCCCCCTCAAGTGGGGGCTCGGAGGATTTTCAAATTCGCCCCTTCTTCCCCCACCCTAGCTACGTCACTACATCTATCTCGCTAAAAACCGAATTTCTCGCTTTCTTTGAATGCCCCATGTCAGCTTTTCTTTAAGCTGCTCGCTGACTCTCATGTCCGTTGTATTTAGTTCAATGTGTTTATTGTCAATTAGCTGGGTTTTTACATAATGTGTTTATTGTCAATTAGCTGGGTTTTTACATAATGTGTTTATTGTCAATTAGCTGGGTTTTTACATAATGTGTTTTTCGTCAATTAGCTGGGTTTTTACATGTGTTTATCGTCAATTAGCTGGGTTTGTACATAATGTGTTTATTATCAAGTAGCTGAGTTTTACATAATGTTTTTATCGTCAATTAGCTGGGTTTTTACATAATGTGTTTATTGTCAATTAGCTGGGTTTTTACATAATGTGTTTATCGTCAATTAGCTGGGTTTTTATATAATGTGTTTATTGTCAATTAGCTGCGTTTTTTTAACATGCATTTTTTTTCTTGAAGTGGACAAATTATATTTTCATGTTCAAGATCAGGTCATAATTAAGAAAATAGAAAGTGGACTATTATAAGCGAGTAGAGAGTAAGAAAAGGCACAGGGGGTAAAACAAAGAAAAAGATACATTTTCTTACAATTTTTGTCGTAGAATAACACAGACACACACACTTACAGTTACCACCTAAACACGTGACAAGTTTGTACAAAATGTTCAAGTACTGGAGAGTGATTCCCAAACTTTTTTTTTTCTGAACAGAACACTTCGCAGCGAGAGAGAGGGAGAGGGAGGGAAGGAAGGAGGGAGAGAGAGAAGAAAGGAGGGAGGGAGAGAGGGAGGGAAGGAGAGAGAGGGAGTGGGAGAGTCAAAGGTCATATGTGGTGCCCCATTGCCAGCTTCTTTCCTCTATGTCAATGAGAGTGAAATGGCACCCGAGTTGATATTTATTCATTGAAACCACAACCGCTTGACATTAGCCTGACAGCACTGGAAAAAAGAAATGTGCAATGCAGTCTAATCCCAAAGAACACAAGTTTTCTTGGAGAGGAACGAAGACATTTTCGACGCTAAATCTGAACAACTTATTTCAGAAATGGACTGCACATTGACAGTAAAAACTGCAACACCAGGAGAGAATTTCTACCTTAAAAAATAACATGTACCAGACAGACAGAGTGAGTCGATATAAGCCTTGTAAAACATCACAGTAATCTGCTCTCTTTGCTTTTATATACATTCCTTTTGCGTTTTTTTTAGTCAATAAAATTCAATAAGAGAGAAAATGAATAAACGAGTTATGTGGAGTAGAGAATTTGATATTGAACGTGAGAAAAAAAAAGACTGGGGGAGATTTAAAGCAAAATAAACAATATCAAAGACGCTACATTGACCGCAACTATTATTAACTAAATATTAAAGAATACAATAAATATGTATACATGTCTTTAAGTTTTTTACTAAATAATACACAATACTTGTTGCTAGCAGCGAACGAGGTTAGAAATATACTTCTAATGTGTTCAAATGTGCAGATCTATATAATTTAAACTAGTCTACTTCCCCTTTCAATTCTACTTTCTGTACACCGGATTGCTATTTTTAGTTTCGACTCCGTGTCTGACAATCTCCAACAGAAAAAAAAAAGTAGATAAATTTATGCCTAATTGTTGAATCCACAAAAAGTGACCCATTTGTGAAAAAAAAAAGTTCTTAACTAAAACATTCACAAGAAAAATATTCAATTCAACGCAATTTAGAACAAAGTAAGAAAAAAAAAGGGACATTAATGTTATTGCTATTGTTACCGCTGCCAATGTTTTGTTGACATATTTAGGACTTAAAAATAACTATTTCAAGGTTAACTCGAAGTAATACATGGTACTAATGTCTACCAACAAGTTGTCAGTGGAGACGACAAAGACAGAAGAGATGAGTGTCACTTCGATCAGTTCCCAACAAAGTAAAAAGCTGATGGCGACTAGTGTGCAGTAAAGCGTGACAGTCCCAACAATGGACCACACAGTGATTTATATATAAACTCATAGCCTTAAGCCAAGCTATACTCACAAACTATTAAATAATTTTGACCTTCTTGTTTTGAATAAAATAAATTTTTAAAAGAGGAAATATATGTTAATTTGGGTTAATTTAATAACAGTGAAATTGATGTCCCTTTATAACTGTTGGAAATGACTTTTAAGGAAAAGCCCAAAGCCCTATAACGAAACATTTTGGCCTATATTGCCCAATATAAATATATATGGCTTTACTTGACTATATCATGTCACTGTAGCTACAAATGGAATCTTTTTTTTTAAATCTAGAAAATACTGCGTTCTTTATTTATCAATAATGCAAAATCGCAAAAGGGTAAACAGGAATGATAACAATATAAATCTAATATCCCTAAGTACATTAATAAATCAAAGAGGTCTATCTGTAAAGTGTAAATATACCCACCTTTAATTAATTATCTTAAGTAAACTAAATCATTTATTTATTACACAAGATTGCCACAATCAATTCCTAATACTAGATGCAGATCTACATAGTGCCCTACTGAACTGTGTACAGACAGACTGTGTTGTGTGCTTAATATGTCTACAAAAAAGTAGGTCACCTAAAAACTGGTGGGGTGAAACGGTAAGCGTGCTGCCACTTTACTGTTGGCAATGCGAAGTACACAAGTGTCGCTGTAAGCATATTGGCCTACATTATGTAACCATTCTTTAAACAAAAAACTGTAAAATCTCATCTTTACTTCTATACCAGTTTTAAGTTTGATTTCATTATTATATCTACTTCAATCTACAAAAGGTTGTACAATCCACCGATAATTAAACACCATTTAGAATATGCAAATCTGAATGCATATTAAAATATAAACGCAATTTATTCTGTGTTGAGGCATGCGCTATGAACTGTCGTCTCTATGATTTCAGGTTCCGATCCTGCCTACGGGAGCTTCGGACTAGAATGTAATAATCTCCAGAATTTGAAGTAACCTCCGAAACATGTAAAACAAAATGAATATTTATCTAGAATAACCGGTACAATCAGGGCCGGTCTTTGGCAACTGCAACTTATGCGGCCGCAGTAGGCCCCGCACTTTCATAGGCCCCGCGCGAATTGTAGGTGTAAATTATTAAAATAAACCATTTTAACTTATTATTAAATGGTTTCTGGAATTCTCCTGAAATTGTAAAATATACAAAAAGTCTTGAAAATCTGAAAATATTAACATCTTCTGAAAACTGATAAAAACTCCTTAAAACAGACAAAATTGTCAGTCATTTCAATATGGAAAACGCCAATCCTACTAGCAATAAAAAAAAACAGCATTGTCAGCTTTCATTTAATAAAAATGTAATAATAAGGCGAATTTTAACCAAAACAAGAAGTTCAAATTCTTAACTTACTTTTATAGCCACTGGCATACAAATATAGATCTAAATCTATCAGGACCTCTTAAAAAAAAACAAAAGCGATATTTTGCTAGTCGATAGTACATCTAAAATGTTTATCAGCTTTTTGTTGGAAAATTACAGTCTACTGTAGATGGCTCGAAACGTTAATGTGACTTTGATTTTGTACTTAGTAAAGAATGAATAAAATGCAAAGACAAATTTATTTTCTAATACAAAATCTTAATTTTCACTTATTATTCTTATCGCAACCCAGACTAGGCTACGCGCAATCAGTTTCGCTAAGGGCCCGCTCAATCCGTTTCGCTAAGGTCCCACAATTTGTAGGACCGGCCCTGGGTACAATTATATGGTTAGTATAATAAAAGTCTTCAATACAAAAAGCCTGGTAAAGGTCCATAGGTCTAATAGGTTTATGATTTTAGTTTATATTTTATAAATTGTCGCATACAATGTACCTTAGAACTATATCAGTGTTTCCTAATGGAACACTTCGTACATTCTGAGTATTTAACGGAACACTTTGCACATTCTGAGTATTTAGCGGAACACTTTGCGTATTTTCTACAGAGATTACTTCACGTGGTGACCTACTAGTTAATTATTCCAGTAGTTCGTGGAACACCTATTCAGGCCTCGCGGAACACTAGGGTACCGCTGAACGTAGTTTGGGAAACACTGGTCCATCTAATTGTGTAACTAATGTGCAATAATGTTAATGGTAATGCATTCAGAAAGTAGGCCTACTGATAATGATTGAACATTTAGTGTCAGTCTGTGTTGGCGTGGGTGTCGACATAAACTGCAAATAACATAAACAATATGGCCCAACACATGTACAGGAATACCCTTAAAAATAAACACACATTCAGAAAGTAGGCCTATTGATAAAGATTTGTTTTAGGGGAGGGCACTTTTTTTTTTATCTGTTTTATTATTTGCACACCCACAAACACAGTGATGATAATAGTTTTTTTTTTTTTTTTTTTTTTTTTTTGCTTTGGTTTTTTATTGGAAGGGGGTTTTAACCCCCCAAAACCGTTCTTAGCTATACCAGAGGAACTTGTGACTATAAAATTACTTTAGTTAAAAAAAACAAAAAAAGAACGCAAAACTATTCACCAAATTCAGCGGGACGAAAGGTATTATTTATGGGGAGAGGGGTTGAACCCCGACCTGTCCCCCACCCCTGGGTACGCCTATGGCATTTTGTGTGAGTCTTAGAATTATTGACACACAAAACAAAAAAAAAAACTATAAAAAAAAAAATAGGCCGAGTGATATCTTCACACAATATAAGCGAATTCAGGAGGAAATTTTTCTGGTGCGATACTACTTCGATTTTTATTTTAAATTATACATTCCTAAACTAGATAAACAAAATATTAATATATAAAATTTTAGCGGGTAGAACGCCTGCAGGTCTACGACAGCTTAGCATGACCTTTTAAAAACTCGGCAAGCGGAGTTCGCTAGTGAAAGTCATGTTTTTTTTTTTTTTTTTTTTTTTTTATATATATAAAAAAATTTCAAGAATAAACACGCAAAATGTTTTTAAAATAGTTAAAAAAAAAAAGAAATCTTAAATAAGGGAAAGAAGCGCACTGTTACTATATTTTAAAAACTATTAATTATCACTTTATAATTAACTAATTGGATATTTTAAAAAATTGATTCATGTATTGTCTTCGACAATGAATAATTGTGCAAAGTTTAAACTTGATCCGATAATGGGATGTGGGACAAAAAAACATTTACAAGATTTGTACCAGACAGACAGAAAGTTGATATCAACTTTGTACTAAGAGACTATAAGTATCTGACGTAGGCTACATTCAGTCACAAGGAATCGCTAATGCTATCGAATCACGTTTTCTATCATAGTGCTCAAAAAAAAAAATAGCCATGTGACTGCGGCTATCTAATTGTATTCCATTTCTTTGTCAAATGACAGCCGGACAAAGATCTCTTAGACGTGTCGACTCTATTGATCACTCGCAAAAAAAGCCATACTTTTGCTTTACAGTTAGATAAAACAACAAAGACAAAGGTAACTTGTTGTTCATAGTTTAATTTTATAAAAAGAAAATGAAATCAGAGCCACCGCACAAGACATGTGTCTCTATGCGATTTTGACGACTTCCTAAAGGAATATTGCATTTTCTGGAGTTCCTAAGAAAACTTATACACAGATGGCGCTCCTGCAACATTCGGAAAGAAACAAAAGTGGCAATCTCTTGTTGAAAAAGTTTGGTTTTGACGAAGTTTTGGATCAATTTTTGTAAAATGTAAAATGTTTTACATGTTTCGGATGTTCCTTCAGTGTTGAAGATAGTTTACTTCCTAGTCCAAACCTCCCGCAGGACGACGGGGGATGGGAGCGGGCAGGGTTTGAACCCTCGACCGTCGATAAATCCGAACGACAGTTCAGCGCGCAGGCAGCCATCCTGGCATGATCCACCGTAAAATTATAGACTCTTTTAAGATTTGAATTTAACAGTAGGCTAGCGCCTAGTATACACAAACTAATCTCTCTCTCTCTCTCTCTCTTAACAGTAGGCTAGTACACACGAACTAATCTCTCTCTCTCTCTCTTAACAGTAGGCTAGTATACACGAACTAATCTCTCTCTCTCTCTCTCTCTTAACAGTACGCTAGTATACACGAACTAATCTCTCTCTGTCTCTTAACAGTACGCTAGTATACACGAGCTAATCTCTCTCTCTCTCTCTTAACAGTACGCTAGTATACACGAACTAATCTCTCTCTCTTAACAGTACGCTAGTATACACGAACTAATCTCTCTCTCTCTCTCTCTATTAACAGTAGGCTAGTATACACGAACTAATCTCTCTCTCCCTCTCTCTCTCTCTTTCTCTTAACAGTATGCAGGTATACACGAACTAATCTCTCCCTCCCTCTCTCTTAACAGTAGGCTAGTGTACACGAACTAATATCTCTCTCTCTCTCTCACTCTCTCTCTTTCTTAACAGTATGCTGGTATACACGAACTAATATATATATATATATATATATATATATATATATATATATATATATATATATATATATATATATATATATATACCTCTTAACAGTAGGCTAGTACACACGAACTAATCTCTCTCTCTCTCTTTCTCTCTCTCTTAACAGTAGGCTAGTATACACGAACTAATCTCTCTCTCTCTCTCTCTCTTAACAGTAGGCTAGTATACGCGAACTAGTATCTCTCTCTCTCTCTCTCTCTGTCTCTTAACAGTAGGCTAGTATACACGAACTAATCTCTCTCTCTTTCTCTCTCTCTCTCTCTCTCTCTTAACAGTAGGCTAGTATACACAAACTAATCTCTCTTTCTCTCTCTCTCTCTCTCTCTTAACAGTAGGCTAGTATACGCGAACTAATCTCTCTCTCTCTCTCTCTCTCTCTCTCTCTCTCTCTCTCTCTCTCTCTCTTAACAGTAGGCTTGTACACATGAACTAATTTCTCTCTCTCTCTCTCTCTCTTTCTCTCTTTAAAAGTAGGCTAGTACACACGAACTAATCTCTCTCTCTCCCTCTCTCTCTCTTAACAGTAGGCTAGTACACATGAACTAATCTCTCTATCTCTCTTTCTCTCTCTCTATCTTTCTCTCTCTTAACAGTAGGTTAGTACACACGAACTTATCTCTCTCTCTTAACATTAGGCTAGTACACACGAACTAATCTCTCCCTCCCTCTCTCTTGACAGTAGGCTAGTACACACGAGCTAATCTCTCTCTCTCTCTCTCTCTCTCTTAACAGTAGGCTAGTACACATGAACTAATCTCTCTATCTCTCTTTCTCTCTATATATCTTTCTCCCTCTTAACAGTAGGTTAGAACACACGAACTAATCTCTCTCTCTCTCTTAACATTAGGCTAGTACACACGAACTAATATCTCTCTCTCTCTCTCTCCCTCTCTCTCCCTCTCTCTCTCTCTCTCTTAACAGTAGGCTAGTTCACACGAACTAATCTCTCTGTCTCCCTCTCTCTCTCTCTCTCTCTCTTAACAGTAGGCTAGTTCACACGAACTAATCTCTCTCTCCCCCTCTCCCTCTCTCTCTTAACAGTAGGCTAGTACACACGAACTAATCTCTCTCTCCCCCCCTCTCTCTCTCTCTGAACAGTAGGCTAGTACACACGAACTAATCTCTCTCCCCCCCCCCCCCCTCTCTCTCTCTGAACAGTAGGTTAGTACACACGAACTAATCTCTCTCTCTCTTAACATTAGGCTAGCACACACGAGTTAATATCTCTCTCTCTCTCTCCCTCTCTCTCTCTCTCTTAACAGTAGGCTAGTTCACACGAACTAATCTCTCTCTCTCCCTCCCTCTCACTTAACAGTAGGCTAGTATACACAAACTAATATATATATATATATATATATATATATATATATATATATATATATATATATATATATATATATATCTCGCCCCCACTTTTGACTGGACGTCGCTCACCCTCACGAGTGAGGACCTCACAGTTTGAGAAACGCAGCCTTACAAGAACCGCTAATAAAAAGGAAAGTGCTTATAAATCGGGAATTAGCAAACAGTTAATTTTAGATCTAATCGAAATATAAACGCTATAGCGGGAAACATCCCAAGTATTTATATACCTGAGACTACTTTCAGCTAGGTCTACTGTCAACATACTTCAGCTTACATAATCAAAACAATTATTTGATTCACATTTGAGTTGGCGTTGACTAAGGTAAGTACTTAATGTACATCTAGATGTTTTTTTTCCTCTCAATATTACAACTAGACACTCTGAAATGAATTTCAAATTCGCCTAAAGCAATACGCCATGATGGAGTCTAAAATAGTGAAATTATCTCTTGTGCAATATACATTACATTGGTTCTATGTTAGTAGGCCTTGATCTAGATTTATACAGATCTCTACCCGACTATATAGATCTAGTCTAAATCTAGATGCAAAAAAATAAAAAAAATAGGAAAAATGAACTTATCATTTAGTCATATCTTCCTAAAATGTGGTTTTTCACCCACATCTAAATTACATATCAGGGGTTCTTAACCTTTTTCATTCCGCGGTCCCTTTGATAAGTTTCAATTATGCGGAGACCGACCCGCATTTTTTTTTCGTCCACATACCAAGTAACTGGTTTTATTAATGCAATAGAATGTATCAGATATAGGCATACATGATGCATTTTAATTGCTAGAAACTGCACAAGCTTTATGCAATTAGGGGTATATTTTGTGTTCAATAAATGACTTCTTATACAAATACATGAGATTTTATCATCTAGATATCTATTGCTCTACATTTCATATTCACCACATTCATGTTACATATTAATAATACTATTTGAAAAGCCTGGCGGTGAGGCATGCAGAATATTATACTTCCAATGAGGGCCGCATAAAAAGAAAATGGGAATGAGGGGCTGCATATATGTATATATGTTCATTTATTTATGTATTTATTTATTATTTATTAATTCATTCCCGTTTTATGCATTTACATATATATTCTTTTTACACTACCAATTAAGGTTAGCGATTTCTTAAATTAATTTTACCAATATAATAACTATGAACTTCTCAAAATTGTTAATAAAAACTTCAATTTCGCCCAACTCTCTCTATCTTTCTCCGACTCAATCTCCCTGACATACTTAAATCAGTTGATGCGGCAGTTGTTATGTAATCAGAATAGTACGAATCAAATTTTGATTGACAGGCAGCCAAGTCGAGGAAGTACACAGCGACTGAGATGAAAACATTAATTCCTGTAACCCAAATAGATTTTTTAACGAACGACGATCTTAACAAATTTACCAAAACTTTCGCCATTTCGGGGCCAAGTCCTGTACATTTGTATTAACAGTCTAGCCGCTGGTGTATCAAGGCGTATCAAGGTGTATTAAGGTGAAGTGTGCGAGGTGAGGTAAAGGTCTCCCCCCCCCCCCCCCACAAACCCTTTTGCCCTGCTAATCCCCCTCCTCCCAAAACGTATAAATAATCAGATACTGATTAAAATAATGTAGGCTGTGACAAGAGGGACAATAAGAGTGGCTACCTTATTTTTTTTATTAGAGTTAGTCCCCTTTATTACTTGATTTAAGTCCCTGTTAACTGTGTACAATTGCCACTTCCTCTTCAGTCTTTGAGCTGACCACTGTACATTATTGTGAACTAAATTTCCATAATGTTTATATGATAGTTTTGATGTTCTGCTCTGACTGTGTTTGTTAATATGCCATGTGTTCGTTTTGGAATGTTGAAGTGAATTGTAGTGAAAGAGGGATGTTAATATGCCATGTGTTCGTTTTGGAATGTTGCAGTGAATATGTTTCGTCGAGAGAAAGGGAAGGGTGTTAATAGTTGATATGTAAGTTATAGCCCTTAGTTATTGTGTGTTTTGCGTTGTAAACTTCCTGTTGTGCCCAAGATGGCGTCTTTTGGTGTTGAATAAAAGTGATAGGCCCAATTCCAAGAAGTGTTACCTTAATTATATTGAACAAACTTAACATGGTGGCAGCGGTAAAGTGAACCACGTAAGCGCTAATACATCAAGTTAACCACGTAAGTGATCATACGTCAAGGGAGACCTTACAGATAAATAGAGAGAACTAAATCGGACAGTCTACCCCCAAGGTCACGTAAGCTTTGGCCCATCAAGGGAGGCAACCAAAAGATCTACAAAGCGGACAGTAGAGACAGGGTTATACAACATAGCCGAAAATATACTGACG